>VZQC01005031.1:1932433-2295706 GCA_009823505.1 Rhizomys pruinosus
TTTTTTTTTATTATTATTTATTTCTGTATGTGTATGAATGTACTGTCTGCATGCAAGTTTGTGCACCCGTGTCGTGCAATGCCGCGGAGGTCAGAAGAGGGTCTCGGATTCCCCTGGAGCTGGAGTTCTCCTGGAACTGGAGTTTCAGACGGTTCTCGGCCGCCACGTGGGTGCTGGGGATCGAACCCGGGTCCTCTGCAAGAGCGGTCAGCGCTCTCAACCGCTAGGCCATCTCCCTTCCTCATTCTGCTCACATGGTCAGAATGGCAGTAATTACCTATCTATTTCTTGCTCAGGATAACCCTTTGAGCACCACAGATGGACACATTTTGGAATTCGGTTTCTCCATTTTTAGACATATAACCAAGAATTGTCATGCCTGGCTCATGGCAAATTTTTCTGCTTAATAATTCTCTCAGGGGATGGTTTATCTCAGAGCCAAAACGACCTTATGGGATGCCAAGTGTTCAATGGGTGCCCTAGTTTCTTCACTCAGAGAGACAGAGTCATCATCTCAGCACTGTATTGATCAGAAGGACTTTTTTTCTCCTTGCAAAACTGCAAGAACAAAGGACATCACATGCTCTATAAACACAGGCTTCCATCAGTGACTTCCCAGGTAGCGGCTCCTCAACAATTATACTTAAATAATGGCATTTTAGCATCATGATATCAAGTACAATCAAACTCATGTGACACAATAGTCAGTGGACACTGAATGCATGCCTTTGAGTCAGAAGTCATATTTGGTTCCACATGGAGTTTTGCTTTGCAAACTGATAGCACGAATAATGAAAAGAATTTCCTTTCACTCTTCAGGCTGTGATGTGTGCATCAGATTTCTGTGTGTTTCGGCCCTTTTCGTATTAAGCATTTGATTTGGTCAAAGGTTTTCTGTACTTTCATTTTAAAATAAATGTCATGGATGGAGAGATGGCTCAGTGGTTAAGAGTGCTGACTGCTCTTGCAGAGGACCCGGGTTTGATTCTCAGCACCTACATGGTGGCTAAGAACCGTCTTTAACTCCAGTTCCAGGGGAATCTGATGCCCTCTTCTGACCTCCGAGGCATTGCACAGCATGGGTTCACCAACCTACATGCAGACAGCACACTCATACATATAAAAAATAATAAATAAAAAAATTTAAAAAATAAAATAAATGTCAATGTGACATAAGAGAATTATGGAGTTCAGTACAGTTTTGATAGAAGTGAAAATAATGGTGCATCAATAATGGACCTTTCAAAGAATGACCCCTGGGGTCTACCCATCCACCACCACCAAGCTGCCACATCATTCTTTGGTAAGTACAAGAAGCTTTATTAAATTAAATGTTATTAACATACTCAAACTGCTGTTCATTTCTTATGCAAATTTGTTTTTATTGGTTATTTGATATTTTTATTTATACTAAATTCATGCATACTTGAAGTTGGAATAAAAGACATAATTTCCCCATAAAATTAATGAAAAAATATTGTTTTACTTAATTGCACTTCAGAATCAAGATGTTTCAGGAGAGAAATAAATCAGTAAGTGAAAGACAGGTAAACAGAGGGCGGCGTGAAGAAAGATATGCACTTCCCCGAAAGACATAGCACACCTCAGCTCTGTGCTCATTCAAAAGAAGCAAGAGGACCATGCTTGAATTATAGTGAGTCCAGTGCTTAACGCGGAGGAAGGGGCCCTGTTTCTGGAAGTACATCGTTGGAGTCCTTGGCAGGCACGGGCTTCTGCTGCTAAACATAGCATAGAGGTGATGAAGAAGAAATTTGTGCGGAAGCTGACAGTGTTGTCAATAGGTTTCCAGGTCTCACATTGCACTATGGTTCCAAAATTAAAATTGTCATGGGTGATATTATTACTGGGTTGTTCTGAAAAGCATCACTTACTCCTTATAATTGAAACAAAGTGTCTCCCTGCAAACATTAGCATGTCATAAATCATATGGCTCTTGGAAAACTACTGGCTTTCAACAGGGTTTTATTTAATGAAAATTAACAAAATAAAATGTCTTCATTGCCATAATCAAGCTGTGATGCAGCCCACTCAAAACACATGGCTTTCATTTTTTTTTTTTCTGGAAGCATTAAAACATCTGGCCAAAATAAGATAGGCAAAAAGGGGATAAAACGTTTGATTATTTAACATTCCATGATTCGTAGTAAATGGAGTATTTGAGAATAGCAGTGATGAATTCCAGAATTGATTTCATGTCACCAGCTCAGGACTTTATTTTTGGTAGCATATTCCAGTGACATGTGGTAAAGTAGCCAACATGTTAGAGAAAATGAGGGATAAGAGAAAAATTCAATTTTGCCCAAGAATAGCGAACCAAGAACGGTCGTTTAAATATTAGTTCAGCTGAGACTTTCTGGTGAGTAGGAACGTGGAGTAAGTTGGTTTTGAAAGTTCTCACTGGAAATATCTGGGTATCTGAAAACTTACTGGAGCAAGGTTACATTCAGCACACTTGCAGAGAAAAATCTGTTAAAACTGTGAATTCCTTCTAAAATGACATCGCACTCAGGCGATGTCTCTGGGAAGAATGATCACTCCTGTATTAGGTAAGTTTAGGCTGCAATCGTGTTTAAAAGAGACATTTGCAAGATGTTCAGAAAATTAATTTTTACTAAATTTCACATGACCACAGTAGATGGAATATTTCCATGTATTGCTGTCATGCTCATAAATTAAACAAGACATTTGTGGAAATGTAATTAAGTGCATAAAATATACTTTATAATAATACAATGGGCAGGAAGAGGTAATGTCTCTAAATAATGGAGGGAAACATCTAAAGTATGGCTAATTATTCAATGGGAGCATCTTAAACATTCATTCATTGATTTATAATGTTAAAAATTAACCTCAGGCCAGGCATGGTGGTACACACCTTTAATCCTCGCTCTTGGGAAGCAGAGGCAGGAAGATCTCATGAGTTCAAGGCCAGCCTGGTCTACAGAGTGAGTTCCAGGCCAGCTGGGGCTACAGGGAGACCCTGTCTCAAAAAGACCAAAAATAATTAAACTCAGACCCTTTCTAGGCAAGCCTTCTAGATCTAAGCTGTATTGAAAGATTATTTCTTTTAGAGGATGTCCAGTGCAAGACAGTTTTAGCATAACAGGGCAAGTGTTACTTGACTCATGATTATTTACATGATCGTAACCATAATTTTAAAAATTCAGCGATTTCAAACTGTCCTGGTATCTGCATGTTACACATATTACATGACAGAAGAGACTAGTTCGAGCATCAGTCACTCACTTACAAAGCTCCACAGTCACTTACTTATGTAGGTCTTCTGGACTCTGGTATGGATGTTCAAAATATGTCCAAAACAGTACAACAGGACCATCCCTGACATTATTCTCAGGTATATTGAGATGGAAATGTAGGTGGAGAAAAACTCCAGTGTGAAGCAGAGTTCATGTGTTCAGAGAAGGAAGACTACACTCCACTGAAGGAAGGGGTTTGAAATATCTAAGGAAGAGTGTGACGGTCCTTAGGGGAAACATAGAATGTCCGTCTTAGAGTCGGGATGATCATGGAAAAGAACTAGATTTCTCAATAACTATTTCAAACTTATCATTCATGTTATTTGAAGGTTTTGTGCACCAAATACATGGGGTAGGGAGTTTGCCTGAGAGTTTGAGCCCAGATTGAAGATCAGTTAATCCTTTTCATCTTGAGGGCACTCGTGCATGACGCTTGGTAATGAAATGGACCCACCTGAGGCTTTAAGGAGTTGGGCACCTGGAGGATCATGCACAGGCTTCTCCCTAGATGTATATTTCCCATCTCATAAACTTCAGAGGAAAATGTGTCTAAAGATCTGCAGCACAATGCTGAGAATCAGACTAGCAACCATGCTGTGCTCAAATGGTGGCTTCAATCTTCTGTAGGAGAATATTGTAGGCTGCATTCTGTTTGTATACCATATGCATTCTTTTGGTATTACATAATAAGCCTCCAAAATTTAGTGGCTTCAGCATTATGCATTTTGTTAGCTGGAGAGTCTATGTATACGTAGCTAGCTGCTTGTTTGAGTCCAGGATGCACTGTGAGGACATCCATAGTTCTGCTTGGCCTAGGGTCTCTGCAGAGGAACTTGACTCAGGCCTGATCCAGGTCACCCCACACACTCCCAAAAGCTAGCCTGGGCTTGTTACCAGGGTGAAATGGTCAAGTTATGAGAGAGAACTGGAAAATGGGAGGCTTCATGAAGTCACATTCATAAATAGTACACAGTCAACTTTTCTCTGTTCCTTTGTTCAGCTGAAGTCACAGAGCTGCGCGAATCCAAGAGATAGAAAAGTAGATGACCTCTTCATGGGAATAAAGATGCTGGGAAAAGAATGCAGTCATTTTTTTTAAAGGTTTTTTTTTTTATTTATTCATTTTAATTTTATGTGTATGAGTGTTTGTAAGTGTACCCATGCAATGCAGTGCCCACGGAGGACAGAAGAGGGCATCAGATGCCATGGAACTGGAGTCACAGACAGTTCTTAGCTCCCATGTGGATGTTGGAATTTGAGCATTGGTCTTCTGTACGAGCAGACAATGAGCCATCTCTTCAATTCACAGTCATCCTTTAAATTAATCTAGACTTCTGCTGTTTTGGAACCCGAATCCTGGGTTTATTTGCTAATAACTGGGTTTCATCCAGATAATCAGTCTAAAAGGCATAGGTTTAAAAAATTGAGGGAGATTGTTATCAAATTCTGTAACTTGCATGCCAGGAAATTTTAGGAAAGAGGAAGAGAGAAGTGAAAGGAAGCAGAGAAATGATCACATTTAAGATTCTAATATGAGAAATGTGCTTTTACTGGGCACATTTCTTAACTGAGAAGTTTTGGCAAATTATCCATCATGAATTCAAGGGTTATAAACATATTTTCAGTCTCAAGTTCTTAAAAAATGTTTCCCTTTATTGCATACTTTTAAAAATAAATTCTATAGAACATATCCCATGGAATAAAAATTATTTTTTAAGTCAAAAGAAGATATCCAACAGGGATGTGATGTTTTCAGGAAGCGGCACTGTTAGTGAAGAGAGATTTTTAGGATGATAGCATTATATATAATAACATGTGCACTATGTTTACACTGCTGTATAAGATAGAAGGGTAATGAGAGTTGAATTATCATAAAGGTCCTATAATTTTAGGGAATAAAGATTTTATTTTTATTTTTTCTGAAACAAATTTATTTAAAATATTAAGGTAACTTGTTATTCAATAGCTATAAAGTTTCAGTTGTGAAAATTAATAAGATATTGAGATGGATTGACACATGTCTATATTCAATATTTAGTTTTATACATATAAATTTGTTACTTTATTATTTTTATTTTATGTGCATGACTGCTGTATTGCCTGCATGTAAGTAAATGCACACATGTTATGTAATACCCTAGGAGGTCAAAAGAGGGAATCAGATGCCTTGGAATTGGAGTTACAGATCATTTTTAGCTACCATGTGAGTACTGAGAACCTAACTTGGGTCATCTGCAAAAAGCAGTCAGTGCTCTTAAACACCGAGCCATCTTTTCAACACCAAATTTTCAGTTTTGAAGTATTGACATTTCATATAAGACTAGCTCAAAAGGATCAAAGATATATATGCTGATATTTTAGAAATATCAGAAGAAAATATTGGTACATACACTCATGAGTTTGGTTCTGATTTCAAAATCACAAGCAACCAAAGAAAATATAGAAAATTGGAATTCATCAGATTTATGAAACTTATAAATGCCAGAAAGCAAAAGTGAATCAGTACACACATGAAAAAAAGCCCTGGTAAATGGCACAATCGATTAAGCTCTAGAATACAGAACATGAAAATGATAAATTCCTCAAAGATAAATAATATATTTAAAAACTTGGCAAATGATTTGGATAGACATTTTTCCAAAGACCAATAAGCATGAAAAGATGTTGAGGGTAATAAATTTTAAGAGAAATATAAGTCAAAAGTACAATGAGATATCACCTTATAAACCTGTTTCACAGCTCCTCAAAAAGTTAAACATAGACCTATATATAAACTGGCAATGTTCCTGTAAATAAAGAATTGCAAACACGTCTCCATATAAACTAGTCCACCAATGCTTATAGAACCATTGCTCATATGACCCAGAGGTAAAAAGCCTTCTAAAGCACAACTGCTAAGGAGTGGATGATGTGAACATTTGTAAAATGAAATATCATTAAGACATAAAACAAAATGTTTCTTCTTGATACAGCATGGATAAATCTTGAAGCCACCTTATTAATCCATATCCAAAGAACTCTATATCATATAATCTCTTTTATGTCAAATATCCAGAAAGACATACATGTAGACAATAGATTCCTAGTTGCCAAAGGCTCCAAAGAGAGGAATGAAGAGTGACTGCAGGTAGACATGGGGTTATTTGGGGAATAGTGAAAGTGTTCTAGATTGGATCACTGTAAAAATTACAAAACTAAGAACCACTGAACTGAATGCTTAAAAGAGCGAGTTGGGTGATACATGCTTTACATAGCAATTGATAGAACAATTTAAGGTAATAACAAATACAATATTAATAGAAATATAATGCTTGATTTTTTTAATCACTTAGATGTTTGAAATACTGGAGTCAGTAAAGGGGATATAGTGACATTTTCTAAGTAGAAAGAATTAGAAGAAAACATGACAAGTTGACATAAAGGGGTTAGCAAAGCATTATATGTAGATGAGATTGGTGATGTATGGCTGTTGTCAGAAGCCTGCACTGTTTTTATATGGCCTGGGAACTAAGACTGGATTTTATAGCTGTAAACGCTATTATGAAGAAAGAAAGAAGAAAAGGTAGGGAAGAAGCAGGCACTGAAGCCACGGCCCTCAGAGCTTAAGGCTCACAGATAGGCTCAGAACAGAAAGTTTGCCAGTCTTCGGCAGTCTAAACTCTCAAGTTCAAACATGAACATTTAAAGCTCAATAAAAAATGTAATGCAACAATAAAACTAACATTTCCCTTGTCAAATATCATCTTTAAGTTTCAGAAGAGCTTCTGAGAGTTCTTTCCCAAGAGGACTTTACACAGTCTCTTCTGAGTTAGAGGTTGCTGTGAATGAAGCTGACAGAAGGGAAACTGATTTCCCATGGGCTTCAGTCATCTCAGGAACACCCTCTTGGAAGAACAGGCTTGGAGAGCAAGTGGGCATTTTGCCAGACTCTTGGGAACTGAAGGCATTCATTCCCACAGGCCTTCCTGGGATTTCTAATTTGGTACATACAGAAGGTCGCCAGGGCTTCCCTCTCCTCCCAAACCCCTTCATACTGTTCTAGATGTTTGTAAATCTCTTGATATTTTTGGCAGAAGTTGCTGTTACCTCTTTCCTGTTAAAACTTTTCTAGCAAGTCAAGACTTAGGGGTGGAGCTAGTTTTAAGAAGAATATCTAACTATACTGATTTGATTTTTTTCATTAAAAAGATGCAGCCTGTTGATTCCAACTGTATTTTATCTCTCCAGATATCTCTCAAAGGCCACAGCACAAAGGAACTCAGGCCCACACAGATCAGTCACAATACTCGGCCTCTGATAGCAGAGCAGAGCAAATGGAGCCTAGACCCTGAAGGGAAGCCAAAGCAAGCCAGTTCAGGCCAGTTAGTTCAGACAGAAGCCAAAAGAAATCCCATGTGTGGAAGCAAAAATACACATAACTAAAAATAAGCATAGTGTTGACCAAAATATTTCATTGGCATTGTATGGAAAAAGGGACCTAAAGCCATGACCAGACATTTCAGTTTCAGTTCAAAGGAATCCTAATTAAATTAAATTACTAATCTACAAGTTAAAAGAAATACATTACTATTCATGGAGAAATAAAAATCAAAGCAATAATTGATTGGGACAATGAATATCTTTATAAATTAGCACATAAAATACTAAAGGTAGCAAGACTAAGCTACATCATTTGAAATGCATGCAAATATTTTGCGAACAGGATGTAAGTTGACAATTGGCTTGAGTCTTGTATTATATCTCCACTTCATAATGTAATTTGACAATATCTGAGAGATTGGGAGAACCAAGCATTCTGTGATCTACCAGTTCTGATGCTGGGCATCAGCAGGGTAGATAGATCTCTTATGCACTGGAACCTATGCAGTAGCGTTCAATGTTTCCAATATTAAAAAATCATTTATCAATTCCTTAGCAGGGAATGGAGGAATAAACTCATTTAAAATAGAATAATTAGTAACAGCTAGAGAAATAGATGAAGACTTCTAAAGTTACCAGTGGTGAATCTCAAATCATTTTAAGTGAGAAAGGCAAGACACTAAGCTCTATGCAGTGATTATAATACACTTGACTCAGTACATGCCAATTTAGCAAGCTCATTCCTTTAGAAGGAGCTTTCAGAGACTGAGAAGGGTATTCAGATGCATGTGATTTATGATATAATGGCTCTTAGGAAAAGGTGAGGGAAAGAAGCAAGGCAGAACAGGAAAACAAAGTTGATTGGAGTAGTCTTAGTCCAGTCTCAAACACAGTTCTGGGAAATGAACCAGAGCACTGTTGACATCATGAAGCAAAGGGGCTGACTGACCATGGGGATGCATCTTCCTTTTACTCCACACTGGCTGGGGGCTGCCCTGGCTGTGGGAGGGTCTTGGTAGGGAATCAGATGTCCTTTAAAGCAGGGCAGTCATTTAGAGAAATGACAACTGGACTCACTGGTAGCCAGTACCCTCTGTGGATGGAATTGGATGCAACAGAGGCAAGCAAGTCTGGGAGGACTGTATAGTGTCCACTAAAGACACATAAAAATGAGTACAGAGGGCTAACAGGAGGAAGAAGTTCAGCCTGCAACAGTGTGCAAGGCATAAGCTTTCATCTACCAGATGCTCACAAACCTGAGCTAATACTGACCCTTCCAGTCAGAAAGCTTCCGTTTTCACTTCTCTGTATGACATCCCTGGCATGACTGCCCATTGTCTATGGCTGTATACATTGCAAAAATCACAGGGCTGTGGGGATAGTGCAGCCGTTAAAGGCTGAGGCTAAGAAACCGCAAAAAAAAAAAAAAAAAAAAAAAAAAAAAAAATCACAGTGATGTACATGGTCCTGGAAGGCAAAACTCACTTCAAAGTAAAGAGCAAAGCACAAAGAACGCTAGTAAAAGCCAGACAGGTACATGCCTTCTTCATCATGCCTGTAGAATTTCGTGAAGTAATGAAATAGTGTTAACATTTCAGCTTTGGTGGAGTACTTGAGTACATGAAAAGTTTAAAGCTTATAATATTTGAAGAAATAAGTGAGGAGAAAGATGTGAAGTTTTTTTGTTTTTTTTTTTAGTAATTTAAACTTTAATAAGTTATAGTTTGAATGGGACAAATATCACAGTAAGGAACACAGCTAGTCAAGGGGCTGCCCAAGTATCTTAAGGGTAAAATTTGGTTTCTATGTATATACCACTTTCACTTGTACAAAGAGTTGTCAGACACCAGACAGCAGCTGCGCAGGGTCGACAGTTGACAAATGGGACCTCATTCGACTCAGGAGCTTCTGTGCATCAAGGGAAGCAATCAAGGAAGTGAGGAGAGGACCCACAGAGTTTAAAAATTATTTTATTAATATTTTGACTTAACTTTAGAGGATTTACTTAGAAACAACAGGGATGAAACTACGTCTTTTGTAAATTATAGATAAAACTTGAAACTATTGAGTTTCACTTGATTTTCTTTTAATTTCACTTACTAAGACCCATATTTTGGGGGCTTTTTAAATTTTTTTTTATTTCTTTATGTGTATGAATGTACTGTCTGCATGCAGGTTTGTGCACCCCTGTCGTGCAATGCCACGGAGGTCAGAAGAGGGTGTCGGATTCCCCTGGAACTGGAGTTCTCCTGGAATTGGAGTTTCAGACAGTTCTCAGCCGCCATGTGGGTGCTGGGGATCCAACCCGGGTCCTCTGTAAGTGGTCAGCGCTCTTAACTGCTAGGCCATCTCTCCAGCCCCATGGGGGCTTTTTAAAATTTGTTTGCTTTTGTGTTATTGGAGGTTGAACACTGGTGCTCACTCATGCTAAACAGGCACTCTACCTTTGAGCCTAAACTCCAGCCCCTTCTTTATGACTTTTCTCAGTGTATATTAATTTAGCAAAAGAAATGGGACTCAATATGACATCATATAATGCAGTGCATTTTGATGAACTCCAAGCTGCCAGCACTCTCTCTTCTCCTTTCCTCACTCCTGGGGATCCCCTTCTGCTTCCCAGCTAGTCTCTTTTCTTCTGGTGGTTTTTGTTGTTTATTCTGGACTTAATCTAGCTTTCGTTCATGACAGAAAGGACATAATATCTGTCCTTCTGTATCTGGGTTGTATGGAATGCACTGTGTAAGAGGATTCAGTTTTTATATCTTTTACAATTTATATTTCCACCTATCTCAATTGATATTTTATTTAAAGATAGGCAAAGTAGGGAAATAGACGGTGGAGGTGAAAAGAGAAGGGAGAAGGAAATCGAGGTTGTGGGAGATAGAAGAATTTTTGAAAGAAAACTAATGAACTTTAAAATGGAATGAATATATCTAAAAGTTGGGAATATTTTATTAATTTATTCTTTATTACTTTATTAATGGCTTCCATTTTTGTAATGACCAATGTGGACTGAGGACTGCTGAGATACTCAGCTTGTGAACTAAGCAGCTAATGGAAATTCAGCCTCCTCAGAAGATGGACTGACATTGTTGGATTACCTCAGCAGTAGCATGGAGGCCAATGCAGGGGGATCAAAACAGGACTGGACTTCATTTGGGGTCACAATATTTAAAGCAGAAACACGTCAGTAAAGGTTTCCTTCTGCATAAGGTTTTTTTGTAGTGTAATGTCTTAATCATAGTCTACTATCAAATATTTAAGGAATATCTTTAATATTTAGATAGTATATTAGCAGCATGCGATAATTACATCATTGGTTCTCAAGCAGAGGCAGTCTATTGCAAGGACCTTCTTTGCTGCCAGTTATCATAGGCTGTTTAAAGTTAGAAAACTGAATAGAAACACTGAATATTGTAGAAATGCACTTTGGTCAGTAATACTTGAGTTGTTGCAATATTAGATTATCCATTTGGTTGTTACAGAAAATCCTTAACTGTAATTGATGGTTGTTGCTGTAATGGAATATTGCCTGCATTTCTACCCCTAGTAATGGGCTTTATGTGTTAGATTTCAATATCCTTGAGCCTGGGCAAGTGCACACGTCTTTTTAAAAATAAACATGGTTTACTTGCACAAAACTGATCAGATTTGAGAGATCGTTAATGCCCTTGAAGTGGTTTTTGTGGGTGTGAAACAAATGATGAGAATTTGAATTGTTCCCTTATTATAGTATTGAAATTAAGTCTACTTAATCTATCAAATCATGTTCATACCCTGATTTTATGTACTTGTATCTATCAATAAACAATGTGGAAAAAAATAAATAAAATTAAAGATGTTTAAAAAAAGTGTTCAACCTCACTAATAATTGAGGAAATGCAAATTAAGACCACTTTATGATACCAAATGCTTGAGAGGTTGTGGGGAAAGAGGAACACTCATTCGCTGCTGGTGGGAATGCAAACTTGTGCAACCCTTATGGAAAGCAGTGTGGCTAACCCTTAAAAGACTCAAAATGAACCTACCAACTGACCCAGTCATAGTACTCCTGGGTTTATACCCACAAGACTCATCCAATTGCAGAGATACACAACCATGTTTATTACAGCTCTCTTCACAATGGCGAAGGGTTGAAACCAACACAAGTGTCCCTCAACTGATGAGGAGATAAAGAAAATGTGTTACGCCTACACAATGCAGTTCTATGCAGCAGTAAAGAAAGATGACATCATGAAATTTTCAGGTTAATGGTTGGAACTAGTAGCTATTATGCTAAGTAAAGTAACCCAGTCCCCCCAAAAAACAAACAATGTGTGGTGTCCCTCATTTTTGGATCCTAGCACCAAATCCTTATTTGTAAGGCAAACTGAGTAATTTTTTTTCTTTTTTTAGTAAAAGTAGTACCTGATGCCACCACAAAAAAGAGTACATTAAAACATACATCCACTTGCTATGTTATTTAGGGATGTAAAGTAATATATTTCTTTTTTACTTGCATGTAACTGTTAAAAAGTGAATATCTAAACATGTTTTGGACTTAACCTATAGTTTATTTTCAGATGTCGTAATTTGGGCATATGTGTGGAATGGATGCATGCATACTCTGGAGCAATATAAAATTAAAGGGAGCAACATCAGCAAAAAAGACTTGTTCAAAGAACTGACCAAAACAGTAAATTTCTGCCCAAAACAGTATGTTTCTGCATAGAAACATTTTTTTTTAAAAAGGACTTAGAATAAGATGCAAGATATGTATGGTAGACTGCATGAGCTCTGGATGGGTGGGGGGGTCATAGAGGGGGGAAAGGGTCTAAATATTATTTTGAAGTGTATTAAATGTGCAAAAGTTCAATTAAAAAGTAATAGTGCCTGATTCACCTTTAAAGGGAAGTGAATTTTCAGGTAAGAATTATGACTATGGAGGCAAGATTGACAAGATTATGGAGACTATACAGAAGTACCAGCCTAGATGAAAGCCTGAATTTCAAGGAAAATGAGGAAAACTAAGGAAACTTGGCGCAAATCCTCCTTTAGTCTGTTAAACGCTCCCCGATCTCAGTAGAAAGTCATCCACAGAGCTGTTTCCTGAACTTTGCAGCAGGACCAAGATGATCTGTACCAATTTGATCTAACTTTATTCCACTCAACCTCCCTTAAGCTTTCCCATAATTAACAGCCCAAATGAGGCAGTGAATATATTGGTGGTATGCTTTACCAACACATGATCATTTCAGTGTTTTGGATCAGCCTGAATTCCTTTAGAACATGTATAATTTCATAGCACAAGGCTAGTAAGACTTATGCTCCTTGGTCCTTTTCCCTCTCCTTCTAACACTAGAGCTCTTGCTGCTACACAGCACCTTTCATTTCCAAAGGATGCCCGAGCAGTTTATAAACTTAGCTGGTAGGCTTATAAACTTTACGACTAGGGAATCACTCTACCTCTGAAAGGTAAAATGCTTCTGGTGTGAACAGTAGCAATTCTTTACGTATGGCTCACCGGAAGGCATGAGGAGGCCAGGCAATAGGGTTAAAATCCAGAGACTTCTTGGAACATGTCCTCCTGGGACTGCAGTCCTTTTATTAAGTTTTATTCTGGAGCAGATTTAGTTAACTGAACCCAGAGGAAGTATATCCAGTGAATGAACTGAACCTATGACCCTAAGCACCTGGTTAGAATTGTTTTTTGCGTAATGCCCTGAGACAATCTCCACCCCGCAAAGTATGGAGGTCAACCAGGAAATATTTGCTTATAAAACAACTTTAAATTTAAAACAAAATTAAGGAAAATTATTCATACTTTATCTATTGTTCAGGTTTTTTTCTTTATTTGTTTATTTTTTAAGGGATTCTACAATATGAGAGCACAGTTGTTTTCAGATCATGTTGATGTTGCTCAGTTTGCCATACAACTAGGTAATTGGTGCTAGCATCCACAGATGAGGGATACCATTCGTAGTTTGTTTTTCTGGGACTGTGTTACTTCACTCAGCATGATATCTTCTAGCTCCAACATCTTCAATATCTTCTATTGTTCAGTTTTTAATGTATTACTTACGTGACATTTTTATGTTCTATTTTACTTGTAAAACTAATTGTCCATCATTGCAGGCTAGTCTAGATGATCTGTGCTGCCAATGCCTGGAGACCTTCTTACAGTGGATATGCAGGAAAGCAGGCACATTTTGTCTGCTTCTAGGATCACCACTATTATCACTTCCCAAAAGAATGAGAATTGCTTCAATGAGTTCAGCATACTTACTGGACCATAGCTGCCAGTCAGAGGGTGGTCCAGGCTTATGAAGGACCTGTTTCTCTCCTTACTGCACACACTGGGAGCAAGAACTCTTGAAGCCTAGGAAGCTTGGTTTTCTTAGGCTCTCTCTATTCAGAGCACACTGGCCATTTGTTGTACCCTGTAACCAGCTGGTAATCCTTGTGATTTGTGATTAGAAGTGGTGGTAAGAAACTGTTCTCAAAGTGTTTTCTCTGGTAGGTCTTATGAACTGACTTGATCAAATCTTGTTCCTATTTTCTACTGGCTAAGGGCCAGTGTCTTCCTGATTTCTTGTGACCTCAACATTTCAAAGAAAACAATCGATGGGCATGTGGAGGTTTCAGCCTTAGTTGTTTTTTTTTTTTTTAATAAGTTTTTTTCTTTTTAAAATTTTATTTATTTATTATTTTTATGTGTATGAATGTACTGTCTGCATATAGGTTGGTGCACCCATGTCTTGCAATGCCACAGAGGTCAGAAGAGAGTGTCAGATTCCCCTGGAACTGGAGTTAAAGACAGTTCTTAGCTGCCATGTAGGTGCTGGGAATCCTGTGCAAGAGCAGTCAGTACTCTTAACCACTGAGACATCTCTCCAGCCCCTCAGCCTCACTTTTTTTGCCACTTCAAATACAATGAGTAAGACTTTGCTGCTGATTTAATTAATTTGCTCATCATCTGATTTTACTGATTACCTTTTATTCTTCTAAAATTCTTTGTTTATGTGAAAAACATTCCATTTCAGCACAGGCCATAATTTACTAGCTACTGTGCTGTTTTGGATCATTGATATAAAATAATAAAAGCAAATCCACGTCTAATTAATTTCAGAGATTGGAACACCTTCAATGATTCTAGATCTTTAAAACCAGAAATCTCCATGTTGATATAGTGCAATTTAAACAGGCTGGTTCATGTATCAATCAAGACATTCCTGTCTGGATTTAGTGTTTAATTTTTCTCCTTACCATTCCTTTCTTTGGGATGAGGGAGATACATTAATAATATTTTTTATTTCTTATAGTAGAATATAATTTTTGTCTGAGTAATTACAATTAATTAACTGCTTAGCAATAAATGTTTAACAACTTTTGGAGGTTTAGGAATAGGACAAGCCATCCAGGAGGGGTTCCCGGTGGTCCCAGAGGTCTAAGATTGGGCAGAATGAATGTCAGAATATACAGAATGAAAAATGAATTCATGAATCAAATAAGAATATGAGAAAATATCCAAAGGTATATAAATATCAAAACTGATAAATTAAAAATTTGACAAATACAAGGATATTTATAATAGTTTTTATATATTATACTATATATATTATATATGCAGATTCAACATAATCTAAATCAAAATGTCTTTTTAAAATTTTTGAGTATTTTGGGCTGGAGAGATGGCCTAGTGGCTAAGAGCGCTGACTGCTCTTGCAGAGGACCCAGGTTTGATCCCCAGCACCCACACGGAGGCTGAGAACCATCTGTAACTCCAATTCCAGGAGAACTCCAGTTCCAGGGGAATCCGACACCCTCTTCTGACCTCTGTGGCATTGCATGACACGGGTGCACAAACCTACATGCAGACAATACATTCATACACATAAACAAATAAAATAAAAAATTAAAATTAAAAAAAATTTTTGAGTATTTTACCAGTATACATGTAAGGGCACCTGTGTTGTTAGCCACAATGTGGGTCCTGGGAACCAAAATCAGGTCTTCTGCAAGAGCAGCCAGTGATCTTAACACATGAGCCATCTCTCCAGTTCCTTATAACATTTATTTATTTTAAAAGTTAATTGTGGCTAAAGAGATAGCTCAGCAGTTAAGAGCAGTGGCTGCTCTTACAGAAAATCCAGTTTCAAATTCCAACATTTACATGGCAGCTAACAACTGTCTGTGACTTCAGTTTCAAAGGATCTGACACTCTCTTCTATCCTCAGGTATAACATGACATGAGTGCGCTTACATACATGCAGGTATAACACTCGTACACATAAAATAAAGTTAAGGGGCTAGAGGGATAGCCTAGCGGTTAAAAGCACCGACTGCTCTTGCGGAGACCCGGGTTCAATCCCCAGCACCCACATGGCGGCTGAGAACCTTCTGTAACTCCAGTTCCAGGGGAATCCGACACCCTCTTCTGACCTCCGTGGCATGGCACAACACGGGTGCACAAACCTGCATGCAGGCAGTACATTCATACATACGAAAATAAAGAAATAAAAATTAAAATAAAGTTAAATATTTTAAAGTTGGTCAATGAAATTATAACTTTACAATGAAGAGAGATAACAGACCATGCTTGTCACCCCTCCCTGCTTCTCTTGAAAAGTGTCTTTCTCACATTCGTGACTTTCTGTTTTGTGCCCCACTAAGTTTAACTAGGGTCACCTGTGTGATCATGGGTCTGGGATTCTGTGTAGACACTGGTGGTACCATGTGTCCTATCTCCCTATTAGCCTTGCGTTGGCTGCATTTTCGTGTGCTTTCCTAAAGACTGGTCATCAGAGAACATTCTGCCTTGGCAATCTGATTTAATTGTCTCGTGGGAGTACTCAGCTGCTAGCCTGTGGACGTTAGTGTAGGAATACTCAACGTGCCTCCCGCACAGATGGTCTGACTTCTGAATGGCTGGCTTGCTATATGTTTTGGAGGTCCCCATTGGAAATGACCTCTAGCTGTCCACAGTGGTCACTACCTTGATAGTCCTCAAAGGACTGTTTCCTTCCTTTGCTTTCTCTCAACTCATTCCTGGGGATCACTTCTCAAATTTTAAATCAGATGTTATTGATCCACATTCCGTTTTAAATATTTGATAACTGAGCCAGGCGTAGTGGCGCTGGCCTTTGTTCCCAGCACTTGGGAGGCAGAGGCAGGCAGATCTCTGTGAGTTCAAGTCCAGCCTGGTTTACATAGGGAGCTCAAGGCCAGCTGGGACTAAGGGGAGTCCCTGTCTCAAAAAGACCAAAAAAAATTGATAACTGTAATTTATTGGTTCTTTTAAGCAAGATTGGGACTGTACAGATAGCATGTCTGGATACCGCCCTGTAATCTAGAACACTAATTACATTAATTCCATTGCTAGAATGGTTGAATGAATGTACTTACTATGGAAAAAAGAGAAAGAGAAAAAAAAAAAACTTCAAAGCTGACAATTCAAATTAATCCCAAACATTTTGAGGTATAAGGCTATTTCTCCATAAATCCATGTTTCTCTGTAAAACACAGACATATACATACATAATTTACCTCAGTGCTCCAGCACAATAAGTGATTGTCATTGAATTTCATACATTTTCATTTTGGGTGGCTCTGTCTCTAGGATGTGAACAAATGGGAAACACTGGAGGGAAAAGAACAGCACAGAGGCAAAGGCAAGAAGAAACTGGGAGCTGTGTTGTGTGCTCAGGGTGAGCAAGGTGCACCTGGAGCCACGGGAGAGAAGGAAGCATTCATCCATCATTCCTCACAGGGAGCCGGATAGGGTGAGAGGGCTGTCCTGTGGAGAGAAGGAATCCGAAGTCCTTTCTCACTAAAGATTAATCATGCCAAAAGACAGGAGTAAAGAATACCCTGCTCTAGTTACTTCCAAATCTCTTCCCTCTGCCCGGGTCCCAAGTGGCTTTATTTACATATGCTGAGCTTTTGGTGGGTAGAGCTGCTGAAAGCCAGGAGACACCTGGGAGATGAATCATTCAGTGCAGAAATGGAACAATTAGCTGTGTTCAGTCCAGCACAAAAGCTTTGAGAGGTGTCTAATTGAGAAGCCCACAACAGAGCCAGGAAACAATGTGGATTTGAGCAGAATCCCACAATTAATTTCTGTATTGACCTAATGGGACATAATTTGTTAATATGTGCACAGCCCAGAGTAGAGTTTTCCACGGTGCTTAAGGATTTAAACCGTATGGCTTTCCTCGGTTTCTGTGCATACTTGGATGAGGGCTGGAAATCTAAAGGATGTAGTTAAATGCAAGCTGTTCTTGCAGCCCATTGTGAAAGCTGTGACCATTTAAACATTAAATGAGACATCCTGGCATGGTTAACACCACACATTTCCCCAGATTTTGCATTAGACCTAGGCAGTCCGATGGGAACACTAGGCCATTTTACAAAGATTACATTGCCTTTGGACAACTTTAGGAACTGAAATAAGGTAAAGTATATCAAGAGGCTAACTTTTATCCAAGAGGTAAAGCAGATTATAGTATAGATTTTTTTGTTCATGAAGAAAAAATTGTTTCCCTATAGATACGAAAAATATGTTAACTGCACGTTTCTGACAATAGTGTCCTAGTCTCCTTTACTCAGCTTTCCCAGAGAATTTTTGTTCATTTTGGTATCGAAGAAATTATAGTTATTTTCATAAGCTTATATTTGAGGGATTTTTTAAAAGGTTTGATTACTTAGAATAATAGTAATTTATCATCATAATTAAACTGTTATCTTCAGAATAATTCATTAGTCTTTAGTTGTGAACTATGCTTTGATTTTATCGCTGTTTTTCTTCACTGTTCGTTATTTTCGTGCAAACACTGTCTGAACAAAGAAACTTAACCACTTGAAAACTGAATTTCTTAAATGAAAATATAAGGAAATGAGAGGGACTGATGCCAGTCCTGACAAATAATGACGTAACACTTTTCACAATATTCAGAGACAAACATCAGTATGGAAAGATTGAATTCACTAATTCTCATGCCGATCTCCTCCTTCCTTCTTAGCCCTTTTCACTCGTACGCAGTTCTAGTGCATAATGTGCACTTGTACACATGTAAACAAATGCATGTGTATATAACACTATAGTATAGTAGAACATTTAATTTTTCATTAACAAACAAACCAAACAAAAAAGTAAGATCTTTAAAGAAGTAAACTAGCTCNCCAGCCCAGAAAAACCCAAACTGGAGGGGCCTCAGCCTAGCTGAGGTCCTCCTCCAAGATCCTGGATCCCCTTTACCCTACCCACTTGCCGAACCCTTTCATCCTCCCAAGCCTTGGGGTGGTAGCCACCTGTAATTAGTATTTGGGTGATTTCAGCTTCCTTTTTTGGCTTCTTCTGTATTCCAAGATCAGTGTTTAGGCTCCACCTTGAATAGTTTACCAAATTGGTTTGAAAAAACTAGCATGGTTCATATAGTCCCCTGGAGCCTGAAGATGCTGTGGAGATCTTCACAGAGCCACTGCGTGTTGGGCTGTGTTATTATTCCCAGCAACTTGCCAGCAAGGGCTGTGTAATACAACTCTGATCTGCAGAACCTGATCCCACCCTGCTGACACGGGACTTTGGCTAATGACACGTGAGGGTAAGCGATGTCTGCCTGTCTCCAGCAGCTTTCAGAACTGTCACAGGATTGTCTCATTGTTCACTCCCTCTGCCAGGAGGCTGGCGGGTCACCAGCTGCCTCACAAAGGAAAGAACAAGCCTTTGTTGTTGCAACCCAAGGAAGTTGAGGAGATGTTTAATGAGCCACATGAAACCTGATGGAGTGGGAGAGATGGCTCAGTGGTTAATAACACTGCAGTAGCTGCCTTTGCAGAGGACCTGAATTGGGTTCTCAGCATCCACATGGTGGCTGACAACTGCCTGCAACTCTAGCTCCGGGGATCTGCCATCCTTGTTCAGCTTCCTTGGGCACCCATGTACAAGTGTGCTTACACACACAGACAGAACCATCTACATATACATTTTATTATTTTTTTATTATTATTATTTTTTTTTTGGTCTTTTCGAGACAGGGTCTCCCTGTAGTCCCAGCTGTCCTGGAACTCACTCAACTTCATTCAACTTCTCTATCGAAGTAGCAGGAACCATTTCTGTAGTCCATAAAATTCCAGAAGTGCTGTCCCTTTCAGGTAGTGATTAAGGAAGTTTAGCTTTCTTTTTGAGTTCATTGGCCAATACTGCAGTGGATATGACTGGACACTGATTTGTTGGATATATTGAAAAAATAATACCATTATTGTTGGTAACTACTTGTTATTGTGCTACAGATTTTCTTATTAAATTTTTAAAAAAGAAGCTTTTTAGGCCGGGTGTGGTGGTGCATCCCTTTAATCCCAGCACTTGGGAGACAGAGGCAGGCAGATCTCTGTGAGCTGAAGGCCAGCCTGGTCTATACAGTGAGTTCCAGGTCAGCTGGGGCTACAGGGTTACCCTGTCTCAAAAACACCAAAGGGAAAAAAAAGAAACTTCTTATGAACTTATAACCATAGTTCTGCACCACCAGGCTGATGGGAGTGTCAAATACCAAGGAAAAAAATGGGACTTGAGGTTTGCATAGTAACTTAGGTCCATTAAGTGGGAGCTCATTCTGTAGGGAAACTGTACCCCAGCAATTGTAGAGTTGTGTATTAAGATGAGAAATATAGGTCATCCTTCATGAAGCAGAGGATGACAAAATGACAGCAATGTTAAGATAAAGTGAACAAGTGCATGCCTGGCCCATGAAGCTCTGTGCTCTCTCCACTGCTCTTTATGGATCTAACACTATGCCTAAGGCATCCTGACAGAGTAATTGCAAGGTGAATGAATGCAGGCATCTGTGTCAACATAGCCCCTTGATCTAAAGCAGAACTGACATTGAAATGGCCTGGAAAGAAGTCATAAGAATGTCATATAGCTGGGGGGGGGGGGGCTGTGTATAAGTTGCCGGCACGAATCAACACAAGGCAACATGCTGGCTTGCTGACTAGGAGGCTCACTTAGTTACCATGCTTGTTTTGAGTGCACAGACTACAAATTCCCAAATATTTCATGGAGCAGGGATTCAAAAATAATGACAGCAGAGTAACAGGGAATTAACTCTTGGGAGCACTTTTTAAATCTAGAAGGCATTAATTTTTTGTGCTATTAGAAATAAAACTTCAAATTCCTAGCTTCCAACCTATCTGCTGATGTGACAAAGTCATTCTCTGGCCATTATCTAGCAGAGTCCCTCTGTGGAATTCTAGAGAATTGTGTAGACTTGGAAATTCAAACCAAATCACCATCCTTTATGGCTTCAGGGGGAATTGGGGATGGTTCTCCTTACTATAAAACCATCTTTATGACATCTTCTCACAGTTATTAGTGAGCTGAAGACTCCCACATCCTTTTCATCAGAGGCACCTCCTGCCTTGATTCCTGACTCCCAGATGTGCTTCCATGGAGGTGCCCATTCTTGTGCAGTTTTGCTTCTGGGGCCTCATGTTGCTCTTGATTAAGCTTAGTTTGTTGATCTTCTGTATGCTCCTTTGCTTTCCAGATGTCTTTTTATGTTAGAATCTGTGATCTAGGTAGCGCTGTAACACCAGAGCTTTTCATTGGCCAGAGCAACAATAAAAACAAATACTGCTGCTATTTATAGTTGTCTCTGAAAATCAGATGTCTGGTTCAACACATTCATATATCAACATACTGGGAAACAGGTTCTCTATGTGAAATAAGGATAAATCCAAACCAGATATAGGGAACTAAAAAACTGACAAAATTGTTGGATAAAGAGTCTATTTCTGTAATGGCTAAAAGGAGCATAATGAAATTGGTGTGCAGTTTGTTTATGAGTAGACTTGGTATTGGCTCTGCTGTTGAAAAGTAACTACACATGAAATTGAACACAAAGCCCAGTGGGCCTTCATGAGGACACAGTCATGGCCATGCAATGCTAGACAGGCAGGTGAGCCTGTAGTACTTTCCCGGACCTTTGACTAGTGTGGTTCTCTTCATTTGGGGAGGATCTAGTCTACTTGTTAGCCTTCCTTGATGATAGCATTGTACTCTTAGCTTATCCAAAATGATTTCAGCTGTGACATATGAGTCAGCAAGGTTTGGACAGCATGATCAACATAGAATGTCAATCAAAAGTGATCAAAAGGATGGTGGATCTTTACGGCTTTTCTTTTCCCCAACAGAACATGAAAGAAGCCATGTGGGCTTGCAATGATTTAATTTTAGTTTGAATTTTCAGAACTTCTATTCTATTCCCTCCCCCATCATTCCACTTTGAGGTTCTTATACACTAGCACATCCTGTGCTGCCATAGATCTGGCAAAATGAATTTTTTGTGTTTCCTAGACTGACCAGTGTGGGAAATGGCACAGGAGAAGAACTGCATCATCCTGTGTTCTGCTTTCTGAATCAGACCAAACCCATGTGTACCACTTGCCTCATTCCTGCTCTCAAAATATTCCTCTCTGATTTCTTGATATCTGCTTCTTAATTTTTTTTAAATGTTTTTATTATTTTTTTTTTAGTCTTTTCAAGACAGGGTCTCCCTGTAGCCCCAGAGGTCCTGGAACTCACTCTGTAGACCAGGCTGGCCTTGAACTCACAAAGATCCACCTGCCTCTGCCTCCCAAGTGCTAGGATTGAAGGCGTGTGCCACCATGCCTAGCTTATTTATTATTTTTTATGCGTATGAGTGTACTGTCTGCATGTAGGTTGGTGCACCCGTGTTGTGCAATGCCGAGGTCAGAAGAGGGCATTGGATTCCCCTGGAACTGGAGTTAAAGACGGTTCTTACCTGCCATGTGGGTGCTGGGAATCAAACCTGGGTCCTCTGCAAGAGCAGTGGGCACTCTTAACTGCTGAGCAATCTCTCCAGCCCCGATACCACTTCTTGTGGAGGACACGGCCACTGTGTGATTACTGATAGCAATCCCTAGTTATCATCTTGCTTCTCTATTTTCTGTCTGCTGTTTTCTCTAGTGGTCTTCATCAAGCTATGTTTTCCATCTACTATATCATATGCATTGTGCTAGAAATTAAGAACATAATGGGGACTGTGAGTACTTGAAGAGATAATTATTTGGAAAACTGGAGACCTGATTTCTGGGTAAAATCCTTAGTATGTTCCAGTGTAACCATGGCCAAAGGTGGTGGATGAAACAAGAAACTGTGTTTTCTGGCCACATCAGGGCTATTGTACATATGAACCCACATCACTTGTCACAGCATGCTCAAGACCTGTGCAAATCCAAGCCCCCAAAATCCCAGCATGGAGGGCAGAGGTGGGCCAGAAGCTCCACCTCTAGCTGAGGCTCCATTGGCAATTGATAGGTTCTGGGAGAGGCAGACACAGTTTCTTCAAGAGCAGGATACTGGGTAGGTTGATGAGGCTCCAGGGAGGAGCCACACCCAAGAACATTTGGGGAACACAAATTGCACTGCATGGGCCTTAAAAGATAACAGAGGACATAAAGGAGAGGGGTCGAGAAGTAGGGCTAGATTTAAGAGGAAATGAGGGGTCTGAATATGATGAAAATGCATTGTATGAAATTCTCAAAGAATCAATAAAAATAGCATTTGAAAAAACTCTCATTCTGTGCTTCATGCTAATGAATGCTATTAGTGTCCTGCCAGTGCCCTCCCTCCCCATACTCTGACATTTAAAAGCAGGCAAACCTGAGGTACAGACATCGTTCATTGCATCTCCTAACTTGGGTGGTTTGTAGACACCAGAGCCATCTGTGCTTGTATATATGGGAAAGCAAAATGCTGAGAAATTGACACCTTGATTGTGAGAAGCCCTCAATAAATAACTGAGGAGGGGGCTGGAGAGATGGCCTAGCGGTTAAGAGCGCCGACCGCTCTTACAGAGGACCCGGGTTCGATCCCCAGCACCCACATGGCGGCCGAGAGCCGTCTGAAACTCCAATTCCAGGAGAACTCCAGCTCCAGGGGAATCCGAGACCCTCTTCTGACCTCCGCGGCATTGCACGACACGGGTGCACAGACCTGCATGCAGACAGTACATTGATACACATACAGAAATAATAAATAAAAAAAAATTAAAAAAAAAAATAAATAAATAAATAACTGAGGAATAGTACATAAGGTTTCTTAGCTTTCCCATCCATGGGGAGCAGCAGGGCCAGGTTGCTCGTGAAACCAGTTTTGGCTTCGCTGGTGAGACTAAGGCTCCCTTGCTTAGAACAGTTCACCCTGCTGCTTCTGTTCCCTCACCATCTCACTTCTCCTACGGATCATTTTATATAAGCCACTTCACCTCAATAATTTTCCAAAATCTTCTTTTAGGGAGAACTATGATAATGCGTGTAACATTAACACCATTTTCAATCTCAAGAGTTACGTATTCTGTGAAGAACCCACTAGCTCTGTGTTTGAGAACATATTCTTATAGAGTTCATAAACTTTAATCATTCATGTCTCCTCATTCTCTGAATGTCTTACCTCGTTAGCACAAAGAATAGTATTATAGCGACATAGGAGAAACGTGTTTTAAAATTTCCTATAATGTCTTGTCCAGAACATAGAAAAAGATGTGATGTTTGGTTTTATGGAACAATTTGACAGAGCCATCAAGTTCCCAGAGATTTAAATTTCCTATTACTGTAAACAAAATATATGGCAGAAAAAAATTAGAAAGAGAGAGAAATGATTTATTTCGTCTCATGGATTCAGAGGGTATTAGTCCATCACAGCGGGATGAGACAAAGTGAGAGGCTCATTTGTGGACTGTGAGGGAGCTGTTCACACAGAAGCAGATCAGAAAGCAGAGAACATGCCAGAACTAGGGGCCAGTCTCTGGTTTTCTGAGGTTTCCTACTGTTGACCTGCTTCCACAGCCAGGACAAGCTCTCAAAGAAAAGTTTCTGCTCCTGGCCTCCAAAGTCCCAAGACCCTCCCATAATGCAAACACTCTTAGTTCAACTTTGAAAGTCTTCAAAGTCTTAATAGTCTTGTTGCTGCTGAAAAGTCCGTAGTCACTTCTGAGCTTCAAGGTAAACTGAAAGCAGTCTCATCTGTGTTTGCAAAATCAAAATGAATTTGGAATATTCATTGGTAGAGAGCGTAAATCCAGTTATGAAAGAAAATGGGGGTGGGGGTTGTAGCAAGCAAAGAATGCACTAAAGCAAACCAAACCCAGCAGGACAAACCTCGAATCCTCTGGACCCACATCTAGCACCTGGGCACTTGGTGGCTTTAGCAGCGCTGTCCGGATGATCCATCTTGTCTGGTGCAGCATTGAGTGGAGCCACTCATTGCCTGTAGCATGCTTTGGCTGACATCACAGGCTTGTGGTATTCTTGACTCTCTGTGGAGTCTCCACTGCAATTTAGTCTTCACTTTCACAGCTTCTTGAGTTGGCCTCCCAGAAGCTCCCTCCAGGGAATCCCACCCTGTTACACTCTAGCAGGCATCACAGGCACTTCTATAGAGTCTTGGTGGAATATCTGAACGCTATAACTCTTGATTTGTGCTTGACTGAAAGACCAGCACCATCTGAATGATGCCTAAGTAATTCAGCCAGCTCAAGCAGTTTCCCAAGCAGGTTTGAAGACACTTGCAGTGGTAGCTGAGTGTCTTTGCAGATGATCCTGGTAAACGCTTCCTTTTGGTAACCCTTTAGGAGTAGAGTGTCCCAACAATACTCTTTTCAGAGAAATCTTTTAAACACATTTTCAGTTTTATATCCTGAAGCCTTAGAAGGGTTGGGTCTTAACCTTTTTGTTTGCCTAAATGCAAATTGTTTGATGTCCTTCTAATGGCCTTAATCTTCCTAATCTTCTACGTCCTCACTTGTTTCATTCATATCTTTGGATACGTTCCCAATTGCTTTCATGGCAAAACCACTATTGTTTCAAATTATTTACTTCTACATTTTTTGCTTCCAAATTGTCACTGCAAACCTGGCTAAAAACAGACCTTCATAACCATGCCACAGCTTGAATGCTATCTTGTCATGAAATATTCTTCAAAAAAAATGAATTAATCAATTACTTTAAAAATCTATCATTACTCAAATTTCAGGGCATGGGTAAAATGCAGACAAATATTCACCAGAATGTAACACAAAAGGGCATTTCTAGTCCAAATCTCAGTAAGTCCTTAATTTCAGTCTGAAAGTTCTTAAGCACAGTCTTCACTGCTAGCATTTTTATTGTCAACCTTGTCTTAAAATCTCCAGAGAATCACTCATTAAACTATTTCCACAGTAGTCAAGTAGTTTCTCTAGGCTGGATTTCCATTTTAGTTTTTCAAATTCCTTTCATAAACCAATTTAAAAGCCTAAGAACAATGACCCCATTCACTGGTATTAATTTTATATATTACTCAATTTTAAGTATCAGAGGACCAAAAACTTGATACAAAGAGTACGGCAAAAATTCATTTTTTTCATGGTCTCCATGATGTTCATGCCCTCCTAGTCCATCACAATGTATGGCAGTACATCTCTGTTCATAGCGTTGGGAACATGAGGCAGAAACTAGTTCCTTTGGTACATCAGAAGCAGGAATCAGGCTGTGTCCTCTTCACGGCCCCTCAAAAAAACCTACTTCTGCCAACAAGACCTCTCCTAATAAAAGTTCCTCAGGTTTCCTAAATAGTGTCACCAGCTAGGGAACAAGTGTCCCCATTGGGGGCAGGGTAACATTTCAGATTCAAATCATAACACTTGATCAAATATTCTGGGTGTGTCTATGATGGTGTTTCCGTGTACATTTAACACACAGTTCAGTAAACTGATGAAAGAAAGCAGATACAGGTGGGCCTTATTTCTTGGTTGAAGGGCTGGAGAGAACTCTTGACAGTGAGTGGGAATTCTTTCAGCGGGATTGCTTCTGAGCGGAAATGTTAACTTGGTTTTCTGCCTTCATAATTGAATGAAACTCATCTCTTCCTGGGTCTCAAGCCTACCAGCACTTGAACCACAGCTACATGTCTCTCCTGTGTCTGTAGATCTTTAGAACTTGGGATTTCACAGAAATGGCTCACACTACTATAGACATTGTTCTCATGCTTCTTTGATTACTTTTGGAACCCTCAGTAGAGATTTTGGTATTCAAGTTGTTTCCAATGAACACAGTTTTATGTCAATAACTTTGTACAATTTATTTTGATCATATTCATAGCCCTTTCTCCCTCAGTACCCCCCCACATACTTCATGTCCTCTATTATTATTTGTCTTTAAACTCTTTAAAAGGCCTATTGACTCTACTGCATGTTTGTCAAGTGCCCCTGGGTATAGGACTATCCCTTAGAGTCTTGTGAACCTAACAGCTGGCACCAGTACAGAAAACTGACTATCCCTCTCTTAGCATCTATCAATTGTCGATAGATCATCAGTTAAGATTGGGGTTCCCTGCCCACCTCTCCCATTATAGCAGCAGGAATACAGTCAATGAGCTTTTTCACTTGAGATATTGAGGCATGGTCAAGAGTGCCATTAGTTCAAGGTGAGGTCTTGTCTCAAAAACAAACCAGAAAACAACAACAAAGGATCTATAATTTGACAAGATATAAATATGCTATTAGCTCTTTTTTCTAATTATAGAAACAATATGGTTAGAATTCGACATAATCTGCCAATAAAGAAGCATAAAATATCATGATTGTTATTCCTGATCAAACGCTAATGGAAAGTAACTCTATTGTGAATGTAATAATTTTGAATATTCTGGCAAACTAATGAATATAATAAGGTTGGATGGTTGTTCACAATGTTGCTGTGCATGGAGGAAAAAGAAAATATGATGACAGATTGTGTAAGTCATGTGAAATTTCCTCTGTACATTCTAAGAAAAGCTCTTATCTGTTGTACATACAGTACAGGTTGCTTAAAACCAGACCTAAGTTCTCATCCTATGACAGGATAAATCACAATGCCAGCTGTACATGAGCCCTGAAAGATGTCCAATATTAAGGTATGGCTATTAATTGGAAAATAATCGGACCTTTAATATTAATAAGGAAATGGGGGGTGGACCCTGAGGAAACGAATGACATAGAACAACTAAATCCCATGACTACCACTCCAGTGATAGAGACTTACCACCCCAATATAAGAGCTTTACCATCCCAATACAAGAGCCCTGTCCACATTCATTGACCTGATTTTGTGAAAGGCTATGTCTCCCCAGAGGCATTTACCATGCAAAAGAACAATGATTCTTCCCATGAGATACTGCCATCAGCCTACTTCTAGATCTGCAGCTAGACTCAAGTACCATCAGATATCAACTGTGAAGCACAAACATGGTAACTGCCCACCCCACAATTAAATTACATCAAGTGTTAATCTTATATAGATACCAGTATGAAGTTAAGAAATGTTATTAAGGATATGGAATGAGACAGATATAATATAAAGTAGGGTCAGAATGAAGTTTTCATATGATCTCAATAGAAAATATATATTTAACTTGTAGCATGAAGTCGGAAAAGATTGCAGAATACATTTGCTTTGTTGAAACATGAAACAAAAGGCAGATAATGTGAAGAAAGTAAAAATGTCAAGCTTGCATTTACTCTGGTTAGAGGAAGGAATTAAAAGTCAAGGAGATGTGAATGCTAGAGTGGATCCAGTATTTAGGTATATTCATTCTTTCTGGAAGTGTCTAAAAGATATCTTTTAGGGGACTGGAGAGTTGGCTCAGCAGTTAACAGCACTGGCTGCTCTTTGTAGAAAACCCAGGTTCACTTCCCATCACCCACATGGAAGCTAACATCCATCCTTAACTCTAGTTAAGGAGATCTGAAGCCCCCTTCTGGCCTTCCCAGGTAGGACAATACAAATTCATTTATATACATGCAAGGGAAACACTCATAAACACACACACACACACACACACACACACACACACACACACACACACACAGATCTTTTAGCACAGCACTAAGCAATGAATTTGTAGTGAATCTGTCCCCAAAGGCAAGGAGGAAGTGAGCACTGTAGCAGATAACAGACAGAGTACCAACCAGAATTGGCTGACTTAAAACTATAGTATTTAATACGAAGCCCTCTTCTGACCTCCGCGGCACTGCATGACACGGGTGCACAGACCTACATGCAGACAGTACATTCATACACATACAAAAATAAATAAAAATTAAAAAAAATAATAAATTCTTAAAAAAAAACTATAGTATTTACTGATCATGTTGTTCAGTTAGCAATAAACTGGTACAGGAAACCTAACAAATTCATACCTGATGTATTTGAGCAGAAAAATCCTATGTGTTTGAACAAAAATATAATCATAACCATAATGTAGTCATTACCAATCAATCAATCAAACAATCAATCATCATTTCCAAACCATACCAGTTTACAGTTTCAGAATCCCACTAAAAGGAGAGAGTTGTGAGGAAGGGTTCAGGTAAAGTACCAAAATTCTATATTGTTCACCTTTCTCCCAGCTTTCCTTGGATGACTATAACCTATTATCAGGGTAATTGTGCTTTAAAAATTAATATATGGCCATACTCTTTGGGAGTTATTAGATCCTAGCTCTAAGCTCAGCCTAACCCCAACAGACCCAAAATTACAGTGTAGTCTACCCATTAGATCTGGTTTAAGGAAGTCAACTGAACAGAGTTTCAGCTCAACTGCTTCTCATAATGGAGCCAGTGTATCCCTCAACCCATCTGGTGGTCATTTTCTCTGTTCTAGAATACGTAACTGGAATAGGCACATTCAACAACTAGAACAATCCCGAAGTTTGTTCTGTGATTTGTCAGCGAGGGTAATTATCATGGGAAAGGCCAAATGGAAGCCATCAGAATGACTTCTCCTGGTAAAATGGTAAGCCCCAAATAACAGCCATCTCTGGAGGGAATGAAGAGATAAATGCCTCCAGATGCAACTCAGAAGATGTAGGGGTAGAGACTAGGTTCAGAGATCATTATGGGATTAGTGAAGCACACTTCGGGTATGTCTGTAAGGACTTTTCCAGAGAGAAGATGAATAGGTGAGAATGAAACAGAGAGGGGAAAAAAAAACCTGCCTGTAATATGGGTGACACCATCCAATGGGTGTGTGTGGGGTGGGGGCCTCTGGATGAAATAAAGGTAGAAACAGTAAGCCACCC
The DNA here is from genome assembly GCA_009823505.1 of Rhizomys pruinosus. Taxonomy (NCBI): domain Eukaryota; kingdom Metazoa; phylum Chordata; class Mammalia; order Rodentia; family Spalacidae; genus Rhizomys; species Rhizomys pruinosus. Next base: position 1,962,164 of record VZQC01005031.1, read on the forward strand.
AAGCATACACACTCTGCTCCTCCTGAGTTATTGCTGCCATCACCCACAGACATCGGATTCTGGCTTCTTCAGCCCTTCAGTGCAGATTAACCAGTGACTTTCTGGGGAGCTTCAATGCCTTCAGTCTCTTCTTTGGTCCTCCTTGCTCTGAGGCTTCAAGCTACTTGGACTGAGAGGTGTTTGAGCAGCTAGTAGGTTCTCTGGCTCTCCAGAATGAAGATGCAGACAGCTATTGTTGGATGACAAAGCCTTCAGTTATAAACCTATCTAATAAACCTCTTTCTACAATTACATATAATTTATGACTGCACATATATAATATATAACTACATGCATGGAATGTATAAATATTATATATATAATATGCATATATGCTCCTTTTGGTTCTATTCTTTTAGAGAACCCTGATTAACATACATGGCAATTTATATAAAATGGTTTCTTTTCAGTTTTTTTTTAATTTTTTAATTAATTTTATTTATTTCTGTATGTGTATGAATATACTGTCTGCATGTAGGTTTGTGCACCCGTGTCGTGCAATGCCTCAGAGGTCAGAAGAGGGTCTCGGATTCCTCTGGAACTGGAGTTCTCCTGGAATTGGAGTTGAAGATGGTTCTCAGCCGCCATGTGGGTGCTGGGGATCGAACCCGGGTCCTCTGTAAGAGCGGTCAGTGCTCTTAACCGCTAGGCCATCTCTCCAGCCCCTCTTTTCAGTTTTAAAGAGCAGACAGCATCTTCAATTTTATAAAATTAATGTGTTGGCAAGTCACGATTAGGCCCACTTTCTGTCTCTAAGCTGATGTTGCTGTTTGCATCTTCTAGAGGAAACTCCTCTGTGTCTTCAGATGATGGAGTGGAAGAAGGAGACTAGCTAGTTCTTCTAAGCCTTTTGGCAAAGACATTAATCTATTTAATCATGAGGGAGGAGTCTTCATTGCCTAATCACTTCCCGGAGACTCTACCTTTTAGCACTGTTGCCTTGTACATTGAGTTTTAACACAAATTTTAGAGGAAACATAAACATACAAACTATAGCATTTAGTGTTGATCCATGGTTATTCTACACAAGACCAATGAATTTTCCAGACACTGAGTTAGGGTAGCAGAGTCTCCTTTAGAGATGTCACTGAATGATGGTAGACAGGAGAAATCATCACAGTGAGCAGAAGTTCTAGGAGACTACCAGGATACCCACATTGGGTGGAAGGACAAACAATCAAATCATGTAACTGTATGTCAATACAAGGAATATGACCCATGGTTAGCTAGATGCTCAGAGAACTGAAGGAACACAATGTTAAAGTTGGTGAAAGGGCAATTTGTGTCTTATGTAACTAGATATTTTTGAGTGGGCAAAAAAATCTGACTATATTTTTGTTTCAAAGGAGGGCTAGCCAAGACTAACCTCAACTGAATAGGCTTTTCAGGATCAAGTGAATCGTATAAACTGTTCTGTGTAGATTTAGACCATTGTCCCAAAAGAGCACTATTCTCTTTTTGTTTGATGTACAACAATAGCTTTCCATACCAATGTCTGATCCAAGCTTCCACGTTGCTTGAGACAGATGGAAATTGATGTATTCACCCAAGTAAAGGCTACAATTTGGCAGAAATAGTACTTGTGTCTGAAAAGCAATAACCGTTATGTATCTTTGTATTGTACTGTGCACACAATTATTTTTTTAACTATTCTGTGACTTTTACTGGCTTCTTTAAGAAAAATATAGTTTTCATTTATTTAACAAAGGAGATGATATGAAGAGGGAGGAGAGGACATGCTAGAGGTTCCTGGTGGAAACAGGATGGGAAGTGAGGGGACAGATGATCACGAAGTATTCTTTAAATATATGAAATTACCAAAGAATAAATAAAAGGTATTCTATTATTTTAATGAGAAATTTTTTGTTTATTTTTATCTGTATGAGTGTTTTGCTTGCATGTTTTAAATTTTTTTTATTTTTTTTATTATTAATTTTATTTATTTCTGTATGTGTATGAATGTACTGTCTGCATGCAGGTCTGTGCACTCGTGTCGTGCAATGCCGCGGAGGTCAGAAGCGGGTCTCGGATTCCCCTGGAACTGGAGTTCTCCTGGAATTGGAGTTTCAGACGGTNTATTTTTTTATTTATTTCTGTATGTGTATGAATGTACTGTCTGCATGCAGGTCTGTGCACCCGTGTCGTGCAATGCCGCGGAGGTCAGAAGCGGGTCTCGGATTCCCCTGGAACTGGAGTTCTCCTGGAATTGGAGTTTCAGACGGTTCTCAGCCGCCATGTGGGTGCTGGGGATCGAACCCGGGTCCTCTGCAAGAGCGGTCGGCGCTCTTAACCGCTAGGCCATCTCTCCAGCCCCTGCTTGCATGTTTTAAAATGTACCACATATGTGGAATGTCCTGTAGGAGTCAGGGCAGAAGATCAGATACCCTGGAGGTAGAGTTATAGATGGGGTTAGCTGCCATGTGGCTGCTGAGACTTAAGACCATGTCCTCTGTAAGAGTATACAGCTCGGGGCTGGAGAGATAGCCTAGCGGTTAAGAGTACCAACTGCTCTTGCAGAGGACCCAGGATCGATCCCCAGCACCCACATGGCGACTAAGAATGGTCTGTAACTCCAATTCCACGAGAACTCCAGTTCCAGGAGAATCCGAGACCCTCTTCTGACCTCCGCGGCATTGCACGACATGGGGTTCACAAACCTGCATGCAGACAGTACATTCATACACATAAAAAAATAAATTAAAATAAAAGAGTATACAGCTCTACTAACAACTGAACCATCTGCCCAGCCCAAAGATAGCCTATTTTCAATACATACACATACACACATGCACACACAAACACACACACAAACATACACACACAAGCATACACACACATAAGAAAAAAAAGAAAAAGAAAAAAGTCTTGAATCTTATTAGATGGAAAAACTGCAAATTCTGTGTGTTTAAGGTGAAGTTTTCATCAATGCTGCATTAATAATCAATCCTTTTACTGGAATATGGATTCCTAATCCTCTTGCATATCTGTTTTCCACTTGTTTTACTGTATGCATGTGCACACGCTTATGTATGTGTTTGTGTGTTTGTGCAATGTGCACGTTTGTATGTGTGAAAATGTGGGTGAGTGTGAGACACAGCAGCACACCTATGTTGGTGAGAGGACAACCGCAGGTGTTACATCTCACCTTCAAATTTGTTTGAGGCAGGGTCTTTTGGTGTGATTTGGATTATTTCATTCTTTTTTATTTTACTTATTTTTTTATTGACTTTTTTTAAATTTTATTTATTTCTGTATGTGTATGAATGTATTGTCTGCATGTAGGTCTGTGCGCCCGTGTCGTGCAATGCCGCGGAGGTCACACGAGGGTGTTGGATTCCCCTGGAACTGGAGTTCTCCTGGAATTGGAGTTTCAGACGGTTTTCGGCCTCCATGTGGGTGCTGGGGATCGAACCCGGGTCCTCTGCAAGAGCGGTCGGCGCTCTTAACCGCTAGACCATCTCTCCAGCCTGGATTATTTCATTCTTTATGTGAGCTCGTTGTCCTGCAGGCTTCTGAGGACTCTCCTGTCTCCACTTGCATATCTCTATAGGAGATGCAAGCAACCTCTGGCATTCTTTGCATTATCAGGCTGCTCTGTAAGCACCTTCATCTGCTGAGCCATCTTGCCGTTCCAGCTATAAAGTTTTTCAGTGTGAATTTTGTTTTACGGGGACTTGAGACTTTAAGAATTTGGATACCTGGGATTTCGACCTTTGCGGATTGTAGTTTTTCAGGATTTATACTTGTAGGATTGTAGAGTTTAGGGATTTCACCTTTCCAGAATTTAAACTCTCAGTATCATTTGGAGTTCATATCAGTACACTTTCTGTGGATTCTTTTCAGACTCCTTTCCCAGTCACTCCTGTGATACTCAGGGGAATTTGGAGCAAAGTTGGCTGTGGTCTCAGGGCTGGAAATTTTGGATGGCATCAAGCATAGGTACCCACATGCAGCAGGAATAACCTGGCCGTGACCACTGCTGGGAATTCAATCTGCCAGAAGAAATGGACGCTGAGGCCTGGGACAGCCCCGTTGTCTCTAATGACGAATGAGCTGCATGCTGACATGCTGATTCCACTGGACTCCTCACAGCAGAGAAAATGTGTGTCGATCTTTCTAGAACTCTTCTAGACACTTACTCCTGATTCAGATTTATTTCTCCTATAGACAAGGCTTTTGCCAAGACTGCCACACACTGATTCACAGGGTTCCTTACACAGTCATAGTATTCTGTATAGCATTTCTTCTGAATAGGAAACTAACTTCCTGGTAAAATAAGTGGGTCAATGGCTCAGCCTCCTGGAATTCAGTGGTCTTTCTGTGCCGTCCATCATCTTGAAAGATCTAGCTCTTTAGAACTGTGTAATGATTTTTGAAGACTCATTACAGCAGTAGCCAGGTAATGATGCTTTGTAGGACTGAACATTGTGAATCCTCTGAACTAGAACATACGATATAGGCCTTGTTCTTTCACTATAAGATTCATGGGTACTGGAGTAAAGGGTGAAAATGAGAACGACGCCACTTCCTGTCACCTCCTAGAATGTACTCTATGCACGTTTTACTTCTTTTTTCCATAGTCTTGTGCTCTCCTGACCCTATCAACAGAGAGGAGAAATATTTTAACAAGAGATGCAGAAATAATTCCATTGACTTGGAAGTTAGGAGTATTGCATGGATACTTTGGTATGCTCCTGCCTGTGAATCAGCTGGCAAAGAAGCGAGTTACTGTGGTGATGAGGTTCATTCATGTTGACTACCAAGGGGATAATTGGGACAGTACTTTACAATAGCAGTAAAGAGAATAGTATGTCTGGCATATAGCATGCCCCTGAGGGTGTCTCGGTATTGCCATAACCTGTGATTAAAGTCACTGGAAAATTCCAACAACTCAATCCAGACCCTTCAGGAATGAAGATTTGAGTCATCTGACCAGGTAAAAAGCACAACCACCAACAGAGATGCCTCCTAAAGACAAAGCAAAGAAAGAAAGAATAGTGGAGGAAGAGAGCTATAAACACCAGCTATAACCATATGGCCATTACCAAAAGGAAGACTGTAATTTCCTTGGGTATTTCCTCCTTAGGTTGGTATGAATACGTCATGGAAAAACTGTATCTTTGCTTTCATTCCTCTGTTACTTTTCTAAAACAACCTCAGATTTGTTGATTCACATCACAGTGCTTAATTTTTGTTTATTTTACATCATAGTATTTAGACTATGGAATATTAAAGATAAGAATAGGCATCATTACTGAAAAATGTTATCTCTTATATGGGGGAAGGTATTGGCGCATTTGCAGTTGTATGCCAGATAGTCATATAGTTGTTTCATGTGTCATAGAATTATGACCTAGCCTTTATCTGGGGATTAAGTATGGTTAAAGAGCTATATACTGACACAAAGGAAAGAAGGATAGACTTGTGATGGTTAAATTTATTACAGCAAGTTTACCAGCAATGGAATTCCCTGCATGATATATCTGTGAGGGTGTTTTCAGATGGTGTTAGTCTCTAGAGTATCTGCTTCAGGTGAGACCAACCATCAACCTCTGTAATCATAAGTATTAATTTCTTACAAATCTCTTTATGCGTGCACATGTCTGCCTGTTGATTGATCTATTGATGCATCAGTATGGCCATACCCAGTGTGCAAGCATGCACATGCATACACATCCTATTGATTCTGGGTTTTTTTTTTCCTTAGAGATCCTATCATTTAATTAGAGTTGCACAGAGTTGACTTTTTTCATTAAGATTTTGTAGAAAGTAAAATACACATGGAATGGACAAGTAGTTTTGTTTTTTCCTTCTACAATTTAAAGTCTTTGATTCAAATGATGATTCTGTGTCTTTGAAATAAGGACTCGAGTCTGCATTTGGTTTGTCTGTGAACCCTGGACCATAATAATATTTCAAGTATAGGGGTAAAAATAAATATACACTAGGTGCTTACATTGTGTAAGCTCTAAAGGGTGCATAGTGAAGAAAACAGGCTTCAGGCAATATGCCACCTAGTAGTGAGAAATAGGGACATTCTGTACCTAGGTACACAGGCAAATTCACAGCCAAACATCCTGATACTAATTTCAAAGATGTAGTAAATTCAATTTCAAAGATGTAGTCAATTCAATCCTTGATCTCTAAGGAATCAGAAAGAGCTTCTTGAAGAGGTGACTTATGGGGTCTAGAGGATGGCAAATAGAATGAAAGTTTATTGTAGAAGAGAAAGAGATGGTAGAATGTCTTTGTGACAGAGATGAGAAGTAAGAGATCACTTAGACAATTTAACTATGAGTAATTGGCAGCCAGACAGTCACTCCTGCAAACTGCATTGAAGATTTCCTTCCCAGGGTTCTTTTGGCTTTTGTATCTAGTGAGATGTCAAAACAGTTTACCATGGGAAACAGAACAGAGTGTGCTATTTCTTCTCTCAACATCAATTATATCCATCAGTAGCTGGGTACTCTAGATGGCTCCAGCCCACACCTGATACACCGTCTGCCCATGGTGGTCTATGGTTTATCTTTCACCAGGTAAATATGATCCCTGGACTTCTGTTCTGTTCAATTTTCAGTCATAAGGACTGGGGAGATGGCTTAGTGAATAAAGTGCTCACTATGCCAATGAAAGGACTTGAGTTTGTACCCCTAGAAAGCACATAAAAGCCAGGCACAGTGGCAAGTTCTTGTGACCCCACTGCTGTGGTAGGGATGTGGAGACAACAGATCTAAGAACTTACTGGTCAGCTAGTCTAGACCATTAGTAAGCTCCATCTTCAATGATATACCATGTCTGTAAAAATAACTGAAAGAGCAATTGAGGAAGACACCCATCCATTGTCACCCTTTAGCCTACACACATACAGACAAGTGCCCCTCATACACATATACACAACCACACATATGAACACACACAAAACACACATACACACAAAAGAAATTCATCCTTCAAGGTGGTAGTATCACATTGCTTTTGTTAATCTTTGCAAAAGCTCGATTCCCCATTTAGGTTAAATCTCTCCACCAGGAGAGTCAAATTATAGTATTAAAATTTCACCAATGAATTATGCAGGGATGGTGGCACATACTTTTAATCCCAGGACTCTTTCTGTGATGTTGAGGCTAGCCTGGTCTACAGAATGAGTTCCAGGCCAATTGGAACTGAGACCCTATCTCAATATCCCCCCAAATATTTTTGCCATTGCAAATACCTGGAATAGTTCCTGTTGCCTATAGATTTCTATAGTGAATGTATATAGCAAGCAAGAAGTGGCATGCAAGAGTATACCATCAATACTACTACTACTACTACTACTACTACTACTACTACTGCTACTACTACTGCTACTACTACTACATAGCCTAGTGTCAATCTAGAGATCAAAGAATAAGCATGAGGATTTGAAGCCAGAGGCTAGGACTCTAGCTATCAAAATACCTTATATAATATTTGATAGTCAATTCATATTTGTATAGATATAATGGAAATTTGCCCACCAAAGTAGAGACCTGATCTGCATAAACTTTCTATACAATGGGTTTGGAGTCATCACATACATAAATAGCTACACAAGAAGTACTGGGATATATTTTGCCTTTGTGTATTATTATAATAGATCTTTGAAACATCAGGATTCAGTAGCTATTAAGTGAATGTAAAATAATTATTTAGTCTTTACTTTGAATGTTTACTCTATGCCAGGTACGATTGTAGGTACCGAGGAAGCATCAGGAAGAATACGATCTCAGAAAGCTTATTTTTTTTCACAGAAAAAAATCTTCAATGGATACATAAATATATGGGACTAAATATAAAATATCATAACAACTTATTAGATGCAGTTCATATAAATATTTAACTCCTGATACTTACAGGAGTAGTACTTGCTACTAGTTATTTAACAGTTTATAAACTCCAGGAAAAATTGTATTTCAGTTTCATGTCTTTACTGGCAATACCTGAAGATACCACCAGATGGTGATGTTTCTCCTGAAAGCATTAGGCTGTCTATTTTTAAAAAATTACAGTTCATCCTCCAAGGTTCTGGGAAGGTCCTGGGAAGAGTGGGTGGGAAGAATGTCAAAGCTGGAAGAGGGAGGAGCTTGTCTTCTGGACACGATGTGGCTGTTACACTCAACAACTCATGGAGCTGTGGTTACCTGCACAAGACCAGCACAAGATTGGGCCCGTCAACATTCCATCATGCTTGGGGGAGGGTCTTAAGAGGCCCCACCCCTCCTTGAGGGATTATGAGCAGTTAATAGTTACTTGGGGGAAGGAATGTAATTTTCTTCTATGATGTTACCACTAATAAGCTGCCTATGCTTCAATAAATAATCCCCCACCCTTGCTCACAGTGGAAACCATAATTCAACTCAGTGGCTCATAAATAAAAAGAATAAGAACAAGAAAAAAAAAAAACACCAAAGTAGGAGAAAAAAAAATGTTTGAAAGAATAGTTTCAATAGGAGGGGGATGGGAGAGAGGATGGAGAGTGAAAATGATTAAAATTTATTATACACATGTATGAAGTTGTCAACTAATAAAAAACATTATAATGCACTCATCCAAATTCAACATCATGTTACTCTGCTGCTTGTAGTATTTGAGGTTATTCTAGCTGGTTTAGAATGCCTGGTTTATTTCCTTCTAATAAGTTGTGTCTTTAGTCCCTGCATTCATGTGGTTGAATGATCCACATATCATCAGACCTGTGGATTTTGTCTTTTGGACTGCTGACTAGTCTTCTGTATCTATATATTGTTGAAAGTTTTCTTAGCGGTATGAGAAAATTACATGGAAACGGTTTCCTCCCCCTAAGTCTTTTTTTTTTTTTATAGTTTGTTAGATGTGCAATAATTAGCCCCATGTTTAAAGTGGGGCTAATTATTGCACATCAAAGGCACGATCTTTCCAGGTACCCTGCACAGTGCCCCACGAGTACTGACACTGTGTTGTCTGGCTGGTGGGAAGCAAACGTTTCCCGGTGTCTTAGGAATCTTTCGGGTGCTTGTCTCCTAAATCTTGCACACAGGGCAGAGCAAGGATACAGGGACCCTCAGCAGATTGCTAGTTCTCTTGAACTGTTATCTTCTGGTACTGTGTTCCTCATCTCTACCTATGCTCTTCTCCACACACCATCAGGTATGTCTCTCCTCAGTAAAGAAAACACATGGCCTCTTTCTGGGAATCCTTCTACCCCTTGCTACGCTGTGGTCTGGGAAATAGCTCAAAGCACTCATCCAGGGTAATTAAAAGGTTCAATGCATTTGTTTATCATCTCTTGGGGATGCTATCCTTGGTGACCTGTGTCTAACATCTTACAAACTGTTGTTTCGAATGGTTTATGGTTTTGGGTGCTTCCATCCATAGGAAAATTAGAAGAGGTTTATTTAGTTATTTTTAACCAAAGATTCTGATATATTTCTTTTTGTACTGTCCTTGATACTCACTCATTCAGAACTTTTCCCCCAAATGAACTACAACTATGCAAGGGACATTGACTCAATCATCTGTCTCAACAAATTAAGCTCAGAAACATTTATATTTTTAAATGTGAAGGTAGATATTTCCTTGTCTTAAATTCAGTTTTATTTTATTGATGACTCTAAATGACTATAAAAGAACTATTTTACAATGACAAAAGAAATGGTGGTACTAAAATAAAGGCTTCTCTAGAGTAAGGATTGTATCAGGTAGGTCTGTAACTTAGAAGGTGGAGTGGAACAATTCACCTAAACTTGAAAATTCTGATTCAAGAAGTCTAAGGTAAGGCTAATGCTGCATATTTAATAAGCTCACAGGGGATGCAGATTCTCCCAAGTGTTCTGCTCAGTCTGGTGAGTCAGAGGCATACATGGGAGCTGATGCTATGGCTCATTTGTGGTTTGTCTCCTAAGAGCTTCTGTGCTAGAAGTCTGGTCCTCAGTATAGCATGTTAGCAAGTGGTCGCACCTTTAAGATGTGAAGCCTGGGGTTTTTGGGTCTGGCTCAGGTGCCATAGTTAAGTCATGTGTTGGGGGCTCAGGAGCAGCCCACCACTGCTCCAGGCAGGTACCAGGGCACAGGCTTAGTCAGGAATCACCCCCCCCACAACTAGAATTGAGGAGAGAGTATCCAGTGGATTAGAAGAACCTTCAGAACAGGAAAGGAAGAGTGACTTAGACTTCCAATATCCAATATATAAACAAAATTGAAAGCCCGAAACCTAGACAAGTCAACACTCCATAAACAAGGGGGGGGGGAAGCATTGGAAAGAGGCAAGCAAAATAAAACAAGCTTTCAGCCTTCAACACACTGAAAAGGCATCTGAGATTTAAATCACAACAGGGAAACTCACATGCCAGAGAGATGACAAAGGGACAGCATGGGAAAGGCACAGGATAATTCTGCACCAAGCTCTACCAACCAGGTAGGAGATAGCTACAATGGGATCCCCCTGGAGGTGACCACAGAAACAGACCTTAGAGGAATAATTGTAGACTTATGCAGAGAAATTAAAGAAAATAAAGAAGAATTCAGAGAACTAAAAAGAGAGAATGAAAAACTCAAAAAGGACCTAGAGGGATACAATGACAAACTTCGAAAAGAACTAAAGGAAGGGATTGAAAAACTCCAGAAAGAACTAGAGAGAGAAAAAAACAAACATCTTAAGGAAGTAGGAACACTGAAAAAGGAAGCCAACCAATGAAGTAAGGAGCACCAAGAAGAGACTGAGAAACTCAAAAAGGAAATGGATATACTAAGGAAATAACAGGATGACATGAAAAAGGAAATAGAACACTCATCCAATCAAGAAGAAAAGAAAGGAAAAAGCCTATGAAATAGAATGGAGGAAGCAGAACAAAGAATATCAGATCTGGAAGATAACACAGAGCAACTAAAAAACTCAAATAAAGATTATGAAAAATTTAAAAATACACAAAAGTGGAACAACCAGGAAATATGGGACACTATGAAAAGATCAAACCTCCACATCTTAAGAATACAGGAAGGAGAAGAATCTCAAGAGAATATTATTGAACAGATCTTCAACAGAATAATAGATGAAAACTTCCCCAAACTAAAAATGGACAAACCCATTCAAATACAAGAAGCACATAGGACTCCAAATAGACAAGATCAGAAAAGAAACTCCCTATGCCATATCATAGTCAAAATGCTAGATGCCCAAAACAAAGATAAAATTCTGAAGGCCACAAAAGAAAAACAAGTCACATACAAAGGAAATCCATCAGAATTACAACTGACTTCTTGGAGCAAACCATGAAAGCAAGAAGAACATGGAGCAAAGCATTCCCAGTGTTAAAGGAATATGGGTGCCAACCCAGAATTACTTTACCGAGCAAAAATGTCAATTACAGTTGAAGGAGAGAGAAAAATCTTCCAAGATATAAACAAGATGATAGAATACATGTCCAGAAAACCAACTCCCCAGAAAATACTTGAAGCAATTCAAAGGGCAGACGAGAAGAGCAACTATCCTCAAACACCTAGGAAAAGAAACTAATAAAAATATAACTGTAGGAGTAGAATCAGAGACTAAAAGTCCAAATGGATAATAAGGTGAAAGGAAACAACATCCATCTTTCAATTATAACCTTAAATATTAATGGGCTGAACTCTCCAATCAAAAGGCATAGACTGGGAGAATGGATTAGGAAACACAATCCATCTATATGCTGTCTACAGGAAACCCATCTCAATTTCAAGGACAGGCACCAACTTAAGGTGAAGGGATGGAAGAAAGTATTCCAAGCAAATGGTACCAAAAAGAAAGCAGGCGTTGCTATTCTAATATCAGATAAAATAGACTTCAAAGGAAAAGAAATCAAAAGAGACAAACAGGGCCATTACACCTTCATTAAAGGAAAAATTGACGATGAAGACCTCACAATCATGAATATATACGCACCAAATGCCTGTGCACCAAACTTTGTAAAGACAATTCTTCAGGATCTCAAGGCTCAGATTAACCCCAGCACACTAACAGTAGAGGACTTCAATACTCCACTAAGTCCTTTAGACAGATCTATAGGACAAAGGATAAACAGAGAGACATCTGAACTGAATGATACAATACACCAAATGGACCTCACAGACATCTATCAAATATTCCACCCAAACACTGGAGAATACAGTTTCTACTCAGCACCCAAAGGAACATTCTCCAAAATAGACCATATACTGGGACACAGGGAAAAACTAAACAAATACAAAAAGATTGAAATAATCTCATGCATTCTATCAGACCACAGTGCAATAAAACTCAATATAAACACCAGGATAAACCCTACAACCTACAAGAACACATGGAGACTAAACAACACTCTCCTGAATAATGAATGGGTCAAAAAAAGAAAGAAAGAAACTAAAAAGCGAAAGAAAGAAAGAAGAAAGAAAAGAAAGATCAAAAGAAGAAAGAAAGAAAAAGAAAACATTTCCCGGAACTGATGACAATAATGATAATAGAACAGCGCAAAACCTATAGGGATACTTTAAAAGCATTTCTAAGAGGGAGTTTATAGCTCCGAAAGTGCCTACATTAAATAAAAAAAGAAAAAAAAAAAAAACAGAAAGAGCACAATGAATGATCTAACTGGCAGCTAAAAGTACTTGGAGAGACAGCAACAAATAACCCTAAATGCAGGAGACACGAGAGAAATAACAAAAATCAGAGCAGAGATCAATGAATGAACAAAGAAAAACCATACAAAAAAATCAATGAATCCAAAAGTTTGGTTCCTTGAAAGAATTAAATAAGATAGACAGACCTCAGCCAAAGTTAAAAAAGAAAGAAGGAACAACTCCAAATCAGTAATCTGTTGATGAAAGGGAATATCACAACAAGACAATGAAAAGATGCCAGGTAAATCATACAGGATTACTTTAAAAACCTTACTAATTTGAAAACCTAGAGGGAAATGAAAATGAATAATCGAAATTCTAGGAATCACCAAAGCTCACCAAGAAGAGATTGAAAGCTTAAATAGACCAATATATATATGAAGAAATTGAAGATGTAATAAGGCAGCCTCCCAACCAAAAAATGCCCAGGCCCAGATGGTTTCAAAGCAGAATTCTATAAATATTTAAAAAAACTTACAACCATTGAATACCAAAGTTGTTAGAAGGATGCAAACAGAGGAGTATCTCCCAGATTTCCTTCTATTGAAGTCAGCATCACTCTATTACCAAAACAGGCAAAGATGTCAACCAAAAAGGAGAAAATAGACCCAATCTCCCTAATGAACACAGATGCCAAAATTCTAAACAGATACTGGCAAATAGTAATACACCCACATTCAAGAAACATTCATCCAGGTTATGATGCAAGTTGGATCTATACCAGAGATGCAGGGATGGTTCACAAAACAAAATTCAAATAATATCATCAAGCATATAAATGGACTGAAAGACAAAAACACACCATCATCTCAAATTGCCGTGGGGAGAGAAGGCATGTGACAAAATACAGCATCCGCTTCATGTGTTAAGTCCTAGAGGGAATTGGATTGGAGGGATCATTCCTTAAATTAATCCAAAGCCAAATACAGGAAACCCCACAAGCCAAATATCATCCTAAAGTGGAAGAAATGACAGAAGCCACTCCCCTTAAGGGTAGGAATTGGCAAGGCTTGCCCCCTGTCCCAATGCCTTTTCAATATAGTCGTGAAACCCTTGCTAGGGCAATGGAGGCAAGGAAAAGGAAATTAAAGGAGATGTCTAATCAGAAAAGAGGGAAGTTCAGCTCTCCCTTTTTGTCTGATGATAGTGATTGTCTACTTAAGGGATGCTTAAGAACTCCATCAGAACAAACTTCCTAGAAATGATAAAATCTTCAGCAAAGTGGAGGGTAAAAATAAATCTAGAAAAATCAGTAGCCTTTCTCTATAACCAACAATAAGCAACTAAAGAAGGAATACAAGAGATCCTTCCATTCCACACATAATAAGCCTCAAAAACAAAAAATAACCCTAGGAACAAACCTAACCAAAGACACAAGGATCTCTACAACAAAAACAATTTTATCTATAGAAAAAAATTTAAACCCTTGAAGAAGGGAAATTGAAGAAGACATCAGAAAGATTGCAAAGACCTCCATGTCTCATGTGATTGCGAAATAAATATAGTAAAAAATGTCCATTCTACCTAAATGTGTATACAGATTTAATGCAATCCCAATCAAAATCCCCAAGAGCAACTTCACAGGTCTGGAAAAAAATCCTCAATTTCATTTGGAAAAACAAAAGACCCCGAATAGCCAAAGCAACCCTGGGTGAAAAGAGCAATACGGGGGGATTGTTCTACCAGACATCAAACTATACTAAGGCTATAGTCATAAAAACAGCTTGGTACTGGCACAAAAAACAGACCAGTTGACCAACGGAATAAAACTGAAGATCCAAACCTGAGCCCATACAATTTCAGCCACCTCATATTTGACAAGGGGGCCAAGAATACACAATGGAAGAAAGAAAGCATCTTCAACAAGTGGTGTTGGCAAAACTGGATCACCACCTACAGAAGAATGCAATTAAACCCCTACCTCTCACCCTGTACAAAAGTCAATTCCAGATGGATCAAAGACCTCAATGTGAAATCCAAACTCTGGAGGTGTTAGAAGAGAAACTTGGCAGCAAACACAAGACATTAGGCGTAGAAAAAGTCTTTCCTAAATCAGACAGCAACTGCACAAGAAATAAGATGGACAATTGAACAAATGGACCTCATTGAAACTAAAAGCTTCTGAACATCAAAGGAAATAATAAAGGAAGTGAAAGAAAACCCACAGGATGGAGGAAACCTTCACAGCAGATACATCTGACAAAGCATTAATTTCAAGAATAATAAGCTAAAAAAACAAGAAGAAAGAAAACAAATGAATCACTCAAAAGATGGAGCAAAGATCTGAATAGAGGCTTCACAGAGGAGGAATTAGAGATGGTTGAGAAACACTTTAAGAAGTGTTCAGAGGCTGGAGAGATGGCCTAGCGGTTAAGAGCACCAACTGCTCTTGCAGAGGACCTGGGTTCGATCCCCAGCACCCACATGGTGGCTGAAACCGTCTGTAACTCCAATCCAGAGAACTCCAGTTCCAGGGGAATCCGAGACCCTTCTTTGACCTCACGGCATTGCACGACACGAGTGCCAGACCTACATGCAGACAGTAACACTCACACACATACAAAAAATAAATAAAAATTAAAAAAAAAAAAGAAAGAGGTGACGGCTGAAAAAAAAAAAAGAAGTGTTCAACATCACTAACAATTAAGGAGATGCAAATTAAAACCACTTTAAGATACCATCTTACTCCAATAAGACTGGCTAGGATCAGAAAACAAATGAATACCAAGTGCTGGAGAGGTTGTGGGGAAAGGGGAAAACATCCATTGCTGTGAGAATGTAAACTTGTACAGCCACTATGGAAAGCAGTGTGGAGAACCCTAGAAGATGTCAAAATGAGCCTGCCATTTGACCCAGTCATACCACGTCCTGGGTATTAGCCACAAGACTCTAATTCTTACTGCAGAAATACTTGTACAACTATATTTTGTTTGCAGCTCTCTGTTCACAATAGCAAAAAGCTGAACCAACCCAATGCCCCTCAACTGACCAGTGGATAGAGAGAATGTGGGGTACATGTACACAATGGAATTTTTATGCAGTGGTAAAGAAAGACAACATCATGAACTTTGCAGGTAAATGGATGGAGCTAGAAAGACATTATGTTAAGTGAAGTAACACAGTCCAAGAAAAAACAAACGACAAATGGTATCCTCTCATTTGTGGATGCTAGTGCCAACAATCCACTTATAAATATTTTCTTGTGGAGAGGGATGTGTATAAAAGAACAACAGAAAGACTGCATCAGAAAACTGACTGAAATGGTGAATCAGAAGGGTGGGAGGGTGGTGGGAGAGGGACACGGGTGTATATTCGATTAATGCATATTTAATGACGTGAGTTCACAAGTATCCAGTTTTGCCAGACACTGTCTACAGGTAACATGGTGTTTTAGGACTTAGATAAAAGTAAATATGTGTATATTAAACAACATGGGTTTAAAGGCTCTGATAAAAATGGTAATGCATCTGAGTTAATTGGAGATATAAATGTGCTGTTTTCCACATTTGTTTTACTTAAATCTGTATAACAATAAACTTTGGGATTGGCACATACGAATGTTCTCTATAATTTTTCTGTTGTACAGTATCACCTTGTAGTCATTACTCTTTCACCTGTAGGATTGATTTAACTTAAAAATTGTTTGCTTCCCAAAGTTAATCACATACAGTCACCCAAAACAAAGCATAGTGTGAATTTGATGAAATCTGTACCTTGATTCCACCCTATAGGTATGTACAATCAACTGCTTTTTTGAGACTCATGGGTCAAAAAAACAAAAACCTAAATAAAAAAAAGGGGGATACAGATAGATATGAAACCGTTTTGTCAAAAATTCTGTGCAATTCAATCTTAAAACTAACTACGGAAAGATCTGTATGTTCCAACAGGTCAAAATGTCACCAACTTAATGGCTGAGAAAGAATAAATAGAGCTTTACATTGAGTAGGATGTACCAGAAAGTTCAAGCAGAAGGATTGGCCATTCTGAACATTGAAAGGAAGAAAGCTCAGATGCTACAAACATCAAACCCCTCTGTGTATCCATCCTACTTGTAAACAAACTATTTATAAGAGTATTGTAACGAAACTTACCTTCTAGGTGCCGCAAAGGTTTTAATACGTGAGACTTTCTTACCCCCCCCCATAGAACAAGGAGAAATATGATGATGATGATGAGGTCGTTCTCCAACTGTAAGTTGGACCCAACTATTATAGAAGTAATCTCTTATAAAACCGGTAAAACTGCCTTCTTTAATTGACTAATAGACATAGGAACTGTGAAAAGGAGTATTCTCTATTCAAAACCAAATATAATACGAAAGTCTCCTTAAGCTATGCACTTAAACAAAATATATAATATAGGAGCTCTGACATCAGCAATGGATTAATTCTACCAAGGAAATGTTGAGGGGATCCAAACCCCCACAAAAGGTAAAGGCACTCCTTGCTCCAATTGATACCTGCAAGAAGAGAGGCGATAAGGCCTGCCGGTCAAGATCTGATGTAAACATGGAAAGATGTATTGAGATTACACTGCAAGTAGTACAGATGGTCTCTGAATACCAGAGAGTGTTACCAAAGGCCACTAAACAATACAGCAAATATAGGTCTCCTTGAGTCAAGCAAGACTCCTCCATCAGCACCAGCTACACCTCACTGCCCTGGAAATACTGTGCAGCAGTGGCAGCCATATGCCTGTTATATCCCAAATCTAATTGGCTATTGGCTCTCTCCTTAGAGGAATAACCCATGGCTGATGCCACCGGCTTACATCCTCTAGGGTTTAGGAGATGTTTAAAGCCACAGTAGGACCCTGTCATATTTTACAGAAAAAAATGTAATTCATGGATTAACATACCATCCAAACATCTGTGTCTATACCAAATAACCTACCATAATAATTAGTACTGTTTAAATAACCTATATATCTAATTGCTTGTGCTTCGTTAGTAGGATCGAAAGTTATTCCTGGACAAACTGTGGCCCGTGAAAGGAAACAGCCAGAACTGACCAGAGTTCAAACAACAGCTCCAGAGAAAGTTAGACTGTTTTGCTTCTCCAGTCCACCTGTGCCCCTTTTCTAAGCCTAGGGAACAATCTGCGGAAGGGGGCGTGGTAGGAATTAAGGGCTGTGATTGGGTGAATGGTGAAACTACAGCAATATAGTCTGGGACACTCATTTGATCAACTTGATTGAACATAACAAGCCCCCCCCCCCTCCGCTGGAAGGTGGGGACCCATGAGGCGTGTGGGTTTGGGCACACTGCTTGCAAATTGGTGTTTACATGAAGGATGCTTTGTACTCATAAATTATCACTTATTGTTAAAAATGAAAAAAAAAGCCGGTGTGGAGGCGCACGCCTTAATCCTAGCACTTGGAAGGCAGAGGCAGGCAGATCTTGTGAGTTCAAGGCCAGCCTAGGTCTACAGAGGATGTTCCAGGACAGCTGGGGCTAACAGGGAGACCCTGTCTCCAAAAAGACAAAAAAAAAAAAAAAAGAAAAGAAAAGAAAAGAAAAACAGAGGAAGATGCAGGAAAGTTATGGCAGAATGCATGATATGGGATGGGGTGGGTTGGGGTGGGGGGAAGAGAAAGGGAAATATGGATGAACTGAATTGGAAAATGATGCATGAAATACACAAATCATCAATAAATAAATGAAAATAAAAAAAAGAAACAGTGTAGTCTAAATACCTGGTACAGTAAGCCTTATATCTTTATTCACCTCATGAGTACTTTACCGATCTTTAGATCTTTAGTGCTTTGTATTTCCAACTGAATTTTATAATTTGCTTGAAAATTTCTACAAAGTAACCTCTGGAGACTTTAATTGGAATTCTATTTGATGCATTGATCAATTTAATATAATTCATATGTTTATAACATTGAAAGTAATAAATGTTGAACATAAAAAAAAAAGATGTGAGGCCTATGGTGGATATTGCATTTTGATGGAATTAGGAATGAAAGTTTTCATGAGACCACAGTTACTTCCCAGAGTGGGTGTTATAAAGGAGGAAGCCCAGCTTTTAGCCCTGGTATGGGATTCCCTTCTGCATCGATCCGTTCTTTTCATTTTTTTTTTCACTTCTCTAGTACATGTGGCATAGTCAAGGTGGCTCTCAACAGAAGTCAAACTGAAGTGTCATGCCATGTTGGATTTTCAGCATGTGATACTGAACTAAATGAAACCCATTTCTGTGCAAATTGCCAATACGCTTTGTTATAACAACAGAAAACAGCTAATAATCTGAATTTAAATTTTTAGTAAATTTGATCATGGAAACCTAATGTAATGGACGTTAAGTGTGGTTCCATTGTTAGACACTACAAATCCAAGGAACTGTTAAACACTGTCCACATAATCATTTAATTATACCATGTACACAACATCTATCCATGTACTTCAATAGCATGACATACTATCTTGGCTTATAGAAAAATGTCAATAAATTTTGATTGAAATGAAATGAGTAGCACATTAGGTTAGGAAAGTTTCCCTGAGAATTTGACTCTCAAGACTCATAATTTTTTGTCTATTCTTGTTAAAATTATTGACTCGTGTTCTAATGAGCATCAAGTTTTTATACAAGTTAATGCTTCTGGCGACCATTGTCCATAAGACATTCAGCATTTCTAAGCATCTTAAAATTTTCTTATACAACATTATTAATGAACTGAAAGCTTAAGTTCTTGCTCCAAATCTCAACCTGATCATTGGGATTATTGCTTTTCATTATTTCCTGAGTCTGTTCATTTTCAACGATTTTCTCTATCTTTTGTTATACTAACTATGCTTTTTAAACATAAAGGATGATATTTTCCATTCTCAATAATGAAAATGAATAAGACTAAATAAACAGACTACAGGGAGTTGTAATCTTACTTTAAGCTTCTGTGCCTGGGAATCCACAGTGTAAGTATTTGTTATCCCCTAGGGAAATGGCTAGTGTACAACTAGGAACACCTGTTGCTAAATGTTTCTTTGAGCAGTAGTTAGTACCAAAAAGAATGTACACATTAATGTGATTCTGCCTCCTGTCAGGGTGGAGAGCTTATGTTCTAATCTAGGTAACCTTTACACAGACGTTCATGCTCTAAGGTATCAAATGAACTGGTAAAATATTCATCTCTCTCTCTCTCTCTCTCTCTCTCTCTCTCTCTCTCTCTCTCTCTCTCTCTCTCTCTCTCATTTGCTTACTGATTGTCCATAGACCATATCATCAATTTTAGATGTGCTGGACCATAGGGTTTTGGACTGTGGCACTGGGAAATCCTTTGAAACACTTTTTTAGAATATAGCATACATACATGTGCTTGCTGAGAATCAGGAGGTTTCGTTGAGCACCAAGAAAAGAGCTCAGGGTTAGAACCGAATATCATGTATATGATAGCACCAAGAGAAGAACTTGAACAAAAGTTTCGTACATATAGAAGAGAAGGAAATAATGTCTCAGGATATTTCCCAACACCAAAACTTGAAAAAGTATCCCTGGTATATGGTGCTGTGCTTATAAAACAAATTCATATGAATAAGCATGCAGGCACACACAATGTGCACATACAATTCATATGAATAAGCATGCAGGCACACACAAATGTGCACACACAATTCATATGAATAAGCATGCAGGCACACACAAATGTGCACACACAATTCACATGAATAAGCACACAGGTACACACAAATGTGCATACACAATTCATATGAATAAGCATGCAGGCACACACAAATGTGCACACACAATTCATATGAATAAGCATGCAGGTGCACACGTGCACACACAATTCCTCATTGCAGATGAGTATGAGAGACCTGGAACAGAAAGCTTCCCCTCCCCTTCCTTCTCTCCTCTTTTCCTGTCTGATATATATAGATTTTTTTTTTTTTTTGGTCTTGTTGAGACAGAGTCTCCCTGTAGTCCCAGCTGACCTGGACTTTACTATGTAGACCAGACTCGCCTCAAACTCAAAGAAATCCTCCTGCCTCTGCCTCCCAAGTGCTGGGATTAAAAACATGTACCATCAGGCTCAGCTACACAAAATTCTTATATTGATCTCTTTAATGTATTTTGAAACTGAGACCTGCCCCCAAACCTTAAAAGCTACACTTACCCAGCCACCTGCTTCTCTTCATTAAGATCCCAACTTGTTTCTAGCTTCTTTACTTGAAGACTTCCCACTTCAATATATTGGTTTGCCTAAGTTTTTCTTGATATTCATAAAGTAGATCCTCAAAATATCTCTTAATGACTAACTGGAGTCATTAAAAGTAAACAGACATGTGAAGACAGTGCACCTGGTTGTGAAGACCCTTCTGAGGTAGAAAGGCCAAGGTACAGCAAGTGCTGTGGGCATGGCACACACCTGACTTATTCAGTAATTCCTCAAGGTCACTAAGACTGCAGGCTTTCTACAGCCTTGGGCATTAACTTGTCTGAAGACTGTTGTAAGAGTGTGGCTGAAGACAACCCGAAAGCAAAGGAGAACATACAGCTGCTTGCTCCCTGGTTAAAGCAGAGAATGACGTGTTTTGGAACTGCTTAAGAGCTCTGCTGGGTATGTTTTTTAGGACTGTCCTGAATGCTAACAGCATGAATCCTCCTCATCTTAGTCAGAGTCATGCAGTTTAAACTTGTCTCAGAACTCGAGTTTTTGTTGTTGATATGTCATACTCTGAAATTAGATTCTTGCCAAATTTCTATTGTGTTTTTTGGTCATTGTTGATCTCTGGATTTTCTTATTCATGTAACTCAAGTAGGAAGGTATCTTTACATCTCCTGTTAGAATACAGGTTCTTAAGACAATGTATGACTCATCTTTGTCCTACCCAGAGCAATAATCCTCAAACCATTGCATGCAGAAGAGCAATATAAGCTTACTTGAATGTCTTGTTAATTCACAGATCCTAGGAATGTCATCTTAGAGACTGTCATTCTCCTTGATTGGGTAAAATCTGAAAAGCTCCATTTCTACTGAACTCTTTGCAGCAAATTCTGAAACTACAGTGAGATGAACCTTCCCTGGAACTCTGGCTCATAGTTCTAGAAGCCCTAAAGTCCCCTCCTTATATCAGAGACTTTTATAGCATAATCTTGATGACAGCAAAATAAATTTCATAAATAATATAAACTATCCCTACATATCCATATGCTTATTTTTAGGTCAATCTACTGTTCCAATTATACTGTAAAAATGCATTGCAAAATAAATTAAGATGGATGCATGGTAAAATAGCATTCAAACATATAAAAGCTTGAGCATGACTCTTGCAGGAGATAGTTTTTCACCTATGGGCCCCCCTGGAGGGTCACCAATGTAGCAGTATTGGGCTGCTGTTCAGTTGCCAGCACTATATTCTGTGATGTTATGTTTCTGAAACAATGGACAATTCTTGACAAAACGCCAAATAAAACAAAAGGCATATTTCTTCAAATGTGCAGTGACTGCCATTTGCACAGTGAAGAAGGAGCCACTTTGTGTTTATATCAAATTGAGTTAAGTTTTAGACTTAGAAGTTTTGCTGCTTGATTGGTTGGTTGGCTGGCTGGTCAGTTAGTTGCTTCTTTGCTTGTGTTTGAGGGAGCATCTCACTTACTATGCAGCCTTGATTGTCCTTGAACTTACTCTATTGCCCAAAGTAGTGTTGATCTTGAGATCCACCAGCCTGAGCGTCCCATGTAGTGGGATTACAAGACTGCAGCACCTGCCAAGGAGATCATTCAGCACATGGTTGAACACTGAACATTCTAGATTCTCAACCATATTTTATCCAGAATGTACTCACTGTTTTTTTGTTTTGTTTTATTTTCTGGGGTTTTTTTTGTTGTTGTTGCTGTTGTTGTTTTGGTTTTTGTTTTGAGACAGGGTCTCCCTTTAGTCCCAGCTTTGCCAACACATTTGCTGAAGATGCTGTCTTTCCTCCATTGAGTCTTTTTAGCCTCCTTGTCAAATATGACGTCGCTGAAATTGTATGTGCTCAAGTTTGGATATTCAGTTTTGTTCCATTGGTCTACCTGTCTGTTTTTGTCCCAATACCAGGCTGTCTTTATGATTATAGCCCTGTAGTTTGAAGTCTGGTATAAAAATCCCCCCTGTATTGCTCTTTTCACTCAGGGTTGCTTTGGCTATTCAGGGTCTTTTGTTGTTCCATATGAATTTAAGAATTTTTTTCAAAGCTTGTGAAGAATGTCTTGGGGATTTTAATTGGAATTGCATTGAATCAGTATATTAATTTGGGTAGAATGAGCATTTTTCCTGTATTAATTTTTCCAATCCACGATCATGGGAGGTCTTTCCATCTTCTGATGTCTTATTCAATCTCCTTTTCAGGAGTTTGTAATTTTTGTAGTAGAGATCTTTGGTGTCTTTGATAGGTTTGTTCCTCTGTATCTTCTTGTTTTTGAGGCTATTGTGATTAGGAAGGTCTACTTATAGTCCTTCTTCAGTTGCTTGTTGTTGGTGTAAAGAAGGGCTACTGATGTGACAGGGTCTCCTTTTAGTCCCAGCTGACCTACGTAGACCAGGCTAGCCTTGATCTCACAGAGATCTGCCTGCCTCTGTCTCTGGAGTGCTAGAACTACTGACATGGGCTACCACACCCAAGTGGAGTGTCCTCATTGTAACAAATTCCTCTAATGTCCAATGCTATATCTCAGCTCAGCTAGAATAGCCAACAGGGTGGATTGAAGAAAGGTACTTGAATATTACTTTTTGTCATTGAGAAGAAACATTTACTTTGACTGGACATTGTTTATTCAATATTTTCTATCTTAGGTGTACTGAATCAAGTAACTGTTTCTTTAAAAATGAAAACTCAGCAAGAATAATCCCACTTTTTCTTTTCTCTAGTTCCTGTGACTTAAAAAGCAGGTTGGACATCTTCCTCACTGTGCATCTACATCATGATTTCAACTAGTGTGTAAATCATCTGACAGCAAGGAGTGGCCTTTAACTTATACTCTGCAGCTGGGCTGGGAAAATGGCATGAATCCAATTGCATACAGCTGTGCTGTATAGCTGGGTGACAGGGCACCCTCCTTTGCTCTGGACTCTTCTGGTTTACACCTGTGGTTCTGGTATAATTGTAAATAATTACATTTGTTCTCTAAAGTGTCTCTATTTGGACAATAAATCATATTGTCACCCTAGTTATACCTCACTGATAAAACCAGGTGCTCACCACTTTATATTTCCCCTCTATGGGCAACATGAAATTATGTGTCCAAATACAAACACCATGACAATGTTTACTACCATAAAACAGGACTGAGCCATCTTTTGGTGCTCTGAGATTTTAATACATTATCCAAGAGCAAAAAGATATAAACTGAGTATTTTCATTGGTAACCATCTTGAAGTAAGAAATAATTCACTCTATTCTTCCTGGGGTTCTGTGACTTTCCTGCAGTCTGACAGTGTGCCACTTCATCTCATGGATAAGGAAAGAATCACTGAGGGAAGCTAAGGACTGTTGATTTATCTGTGCCCAGGGCTATTAGAAAGTCCAGAAATAATGCCAGGTTTAAAACTTTTATCTTATATGCTGGATCTGATCTAGTTTTGGAAGGAAGTGAGGATCCTTTTCTGACCACTTGTTAATTTCATAATCAATCTGTCTATGCATAACCTCATTTCTAGGATGTGCCATGAACCCACAGGTCTCTTCTACATGCTTACCTATGTATTCTAACTGAATTTCTGCTTTTTTATCTTTCATGTATGTTCCAACTGCTCCTTGTGTTGAGACCTCTAATAACCTCTACTTCCTCTAGCCCTTCTCTCTGAATTGCAGTCTTTATTCTTATCTTCACATTAACCAGACCCTAACAGAGTCTATAGCTTAACTCTGTGTAGTTATCTCAGTAACATTGGATGCCAGTGGAAAAAAAAATGATATATTTTTTTTAATTTTTTTTATTTTTATTTCTGTATGTGTATGAATGTGCTGTCTGCATGCAAGTGTGTGCACCCGTGTCGTGCAATGCCGCGGAGGTCAGAAGAGGGTGTCGGATTCCCCTGGAACTGGAGTTCTCCTGGAATTGGAGTTTCAGACGGTTCTCGGCCGCCATTGTGTCGTTGCTGGGGATACGAACCCGGGTCCCTGTAAGAGCAGTCGGCGCCTTAACCGCGTAGGCCATCTCTCCAGCCCGATATATTTTTAAAGGGAAGAGAAACCACAAGTAAGACACCTGTCATATTAACAGGGGGAAAATTGTAATTCATGGATGTTAACAATCCAAACATGTGTCTATGCTAAAGTAACCTACCATAACATAGTGCTGTTAAAAATACCTATAATCTGAATTCTTGTTCTCATTAGTAGGATCAAATTTATTCTTGGACAAACTGTCACCATTGAAAGAAACAGCCAGAATTGACAGAGTCCAAATCAAAGCTCCAGAATGAGACGTTTGCGTTCTCTTCATCCACCTGTGCCCCTTTTCTAAGCCTAGAACAACCCGGAAGAGAGGGCGAGATAGAATTAAGGGCTGCAAGATGGTGAATTGTGAAACTTACGCAGCAATGTAGTACTGGACACTCAGTTATCGAACTGAGTTGAACAACAACCTGTCACCCCCCCACTGATGTGGGCTGTAGGTGTTTGGGCACAAACAACCTGTCAGATAGATTGCATTTGAAGGGATGCTTGTACTCATGGATTATCACTTATAGCTAAAAATGAAAAAAAAAAAAAACTGAGAGAAAGATGCAGGACAGTTATGGCAGAATGCATGATCTGGGATGGGGTGGGGGTGGGGGGGAGGGAAAGGGAAATAAGCCTGAACTGAATTGGAAAAATGTATGAAATGCACAAAGCATCAATAAAAACTAATTTAAAAAAAAAAAGGAGAAGAAATTGACTTCACTTGGAATATATTCACTTAACTGTGGATCCCATCTTATTTTCTGTTAACTCCATTTTCCTCAAAGTCATCTCTAGGTAGCACTTACTCTCCTAAGATTCAACCGACACACTGTAGGAAAGAACCTAACATAAAGCACTCATTCATCAGGTTATATTAGTAGTAGTAGTATTCATTTATTCTTTCAATATAAGTGAATTTCTCTAGAACCAAATTGGAGGACAAACCTCCCACCAGGGCTGATACTGAGGGTTTCAGACATGATATTTTAAGGAAATAAATTTTCTATACATAGTCATTCATTCTACTCTTCCCAAAACCTCTTTGATAGCAAAACACTAATTCCTGCCCAATAGAACTCTCTGCAGTGATTAAAATATTCCAAGTCTGTGCTGTGTAGTTTGGTTGCCACTAGCCACATGGGGCTTTCCAGTACTTGAAATGCGGCTAAAATGCCAAGAACCTGAATTTCTAGATTTAAATTCCTTAGATTTAAATAGTTAGCTTTGGCTAGTGACTCTAATACCAAACGACATAGATGTAGAGACCATTTGGAGTAGCTTATGAACAACATGCATCTCTTGTTCACTGTTTGTTTTTACGTATAGCACTTTTACTATAACCCTTATATGGTTTTACCTCTTCAAAGTGGCTCATTCATATTAAGCAAGGTGTCTCGTTAGAGTAATTACCAGAAGAGGAATTTACTATTGATACTGCCACAGTTCTAAAAATCAATCCTTTCTAGAGAAGTAACCCCAAACTATGGCCAATTTGTTTCCATGGAAACCAGGGTGCTACCATAGATTGGCACCATAGAGGGATAGAATCTTTGGGTCTACTGGCCTGCCACAGAGTTGTTTGTGAGTCACATGACCCTGAAAAAAAGATACAAATACCATGAACATAAATAGCACCCTTATTAAAGTGGTGTTGTTAAGAAATAATCAGCCCATGTTTTGGTAATAGAAAATTCAGGTGAATGGTTATGCTGCTTGAACCATTCAAATGGCAAGTGACTGACTTCCTCAGCTGCTACAGAGACACTCTTGCTACACAATGGGAGTCAAATACTCTGTGGGAAAAGATATGTGATGAGTAATGGATTCTATTTTTATTTTATTTATTATTTTCATTTTGTTATGAGTGTATGGCCTGCATATATGTAAGTGTTCCCATGTGGTGCAATGCCCTGGGAGATTTATAAGAGGGTGTTAGATTCTCCTGGATCTGGAGTTATGGATGGTTGTTAGCTGCCATGTGGGTACTAAGAATCGAACTTTGTCATCTGTAAAAGCAGCCAGTGCTTTTAACCACTGAGCCATCTCTCCAGCCTGAGTAATGGATTCTAAAATAAACATTCTGGAAATATCTATCCTCTTACTAGCATGAGTGATAAGAAATACTCTTAAAGACTAACACATGTGTAAGTACCTATGCCTATGGGAAAAATCAAGACAATGTACATGTTTAAAGAACAAGATAGTTCTGCTGTGGAGATTTGCTAGAAGAATATATATTTGCTTACTAAGTTTATTTTGTAAGTAATTTATATAGTTATTTTGATAGTTATAGGTTCTCAATAAATCTTTTATATGATTATTAATATTATATAACGTTTGTTATATTCATATTAGAAAAGTTACTGAATATTCAGGCTTAATTAATTGAATGGAAGATGAGGGCAGACTTCAGAGGGAAAAAGTAAAGACAAAAAGCAGATGTTCTGGGTATAATAAAAGAAAAATAATAGTTCTTTATTCCCAACTAAAAACATATAGCATGAATGAACACTGAATTTTCTGATTTTTATTTGGTTTATTTCAAAGCAATCAAGGAATATGAAATATGAAGAAAATTTCATGAAAAAGTTAGGTAACTGAGGTGGGTTATATCATGGTATTTAATAAATAGTTTAGCTCCATACATGCTCAGAAATATCTGAAAATTCTTGTACATTATGATACCTAGCTATTGTCCTTCAGCCTCCAGGCCTGGGGTTCTCAAGCTCTCTGATTGTTGTCGTAGAATATTAGATTACCAATCAGATGTCTGGGGTTCTCAAGCTCTCAAACTTTCCTACCATGTTAGATCACCAAACAGAACTTGCTCCCTCCTTACCCACGTTCACTAGAAAGGCAGTGTCCCAGACTATTGATTTTCAGTTTGATTAATTTTGACCAATAGAAAGTGGGTGAAGTTGATGTTGTGCCACTCTGGAGCCGATTCCACTTCTGAATGCCCCATGCATCCATTGCAGGGTTAAAATATGAGGAAGACTTGTGCCCAAAGCACAGACTGAATCATACTCAGCATCTGTGTGCGGGCCAGCTGGCTGAGTCCTGCCTACCACTGAGCATGAGAGGGTGTCCCCTGCTGTGTGTTACCAGGATGCTGTTTATTGTGGTGATAACTTCCTGATGCACTCACAAGTGAGTCACTTTCAACAGAATGCCTTTCAGTATTGTGTCCACTGCGGTAGATTGGCCCTCCTCACTTTCATTTTGCTCTCCTTCAGCATTTGCTATAGAGCGGCAAACTCTAGCTGATCAGCTCACAAAACAGCCCTGAACTGACTGCCTAGGATAGCAGATGGTCAGTCCCCACCTCACCCCAGTGGAGTCATTGTCTCTGAAGATGGGCCTACCATGTACATTTTTTTAAATTTTTATTTATTTCTGTATGTGTATGAATGTATTGTCTGCTTGCAAGTTTGTGCACTGGTGACGTGCAATGCCATGGAGGTCAGAAGATGTCTACTTCTATGTGCAGTGCCCTGACCACTGCTTGCTAGGATGGTTGGGTGTTAGCGTAGAGTCATTCTTTCAGGGACTGCCCCTTGGAACTTCACCCACTCTGTGAGAAGCAAGGTAGCACCTTACAATGCTAGTATTTCTGCATCACTGGGGAAATATTGCTCTCCCTTAAAGCCAGTTTCTGACAGTTGAAATCAATATGTCATGCCTTTGGCTAAGGCTAAAGATTTCCTTTGCTAATTTGTAAATCTGCACAGAAAGAAAATATGTGGAGCCTTTCCAAAAGACATCCTCATGCAAAAGAGAGCAAAGATGTGTTCATTTCTGATGGATGTTGTATGTCTAGAGTATGAATAAAATGAGATTTTCAGGTCCTGGCCTGGAAGCCAGTCTTAGCCCTGGGTATTGATAATAAAGGGCAGAGAGTATGGTGTAAAACAAGGGGTAACCCAAGGGAAAACATTAGCTGTATGTTTGTAAGACATCCTAGGTTTACTACTCCGGGTCTTTTCCAAAATAATTTTTCCTCTCTATGGAAGCTGAATGTATCCCAGTTTCCTAAGGCAGCTATAGCATCAGCTTCTCATGTAATAGTTGCAAACTCTGTGATTTCCCACCCAGGTTAAACAGGCATACTTTGTAATTTCAGGGCATTCCCTTTTTTACCAAACTGTCTTAGGTTCAGTAGATCTCATCACACATCAAGGAACCCTGGGTAGAATCTACTCAAGAGTTCACTCAGTGCCTTGATGCTCTGCACATGTGTGGGGCCCACAGGAAGCCCCAGGATCAAAGGGAGCCTCACCGAGCTCCAGGAACATCTTGTCATTTACCCAAACCATCTGCGAGTGACATAAATACCAGCAGCTCCGAGCACCTGCACCAGATGACTCAGCAGCAACCGGGGAAGCCAGTATGGGGTTGAAATAAAGGAAAACAAAAACTTCAGTGACTTCAGCAAAACAAATCACATTTGGCACCAGCTGCACTGGAAAAAGAAATGGGGGGATTTGGGGAACAAAATGAGTTGGCAGTTCTTAGTTAACTTCTGGTCAGAAGGACCCAGCAGCTGGAAGTACGGCTTTGGGTTGGGACGGAGTAGCAGACAGGGTTAAAAGTAAGAACCAATCAAACAAGAAAAACAAATGAGAAATTCAAAGCCCAGAGGCCTCTAAGGATGGTTTCAGGCTTCCATGTTTACCAGATCAATGGAATCTGCTACTGGACTTGAGTCAAGTGTGTTGACTATGACCTTCAGAGAATGAAATGAAAAGCCCCTCAGTGAGTCAAGAGAGCTTGAGCAGGGTAGAGTCTGCCTGGGTCACGGCCCAGGATGTCCTGTTGGGAACTTCCTTTCAGCTAAGAAGGCTCTTGGTCATGGAGATATAACCCTTCAAAACCTGCTGGGGAGACTACTTGATAATCCGGCAACCACTAAGAAAGCCAGCACACACCTTTGAAATTCCAATACACCTTCCAGAAGGAAAGAAACCCCTGCTAGCTTGTATAATATTCTAGTATGGAGCTGCTTTCTGGAACTCCAGCTACTCTGGGATGCCTACTGTTTGAAAAGCAGAGGCTTTTCTATGAGTAGCAAACACAGCTCTTTCTACTTCCTCCACAGGCCACATGGCCACAGATACCCTTGCTGTCTTGACCTGGCTCAGGTGGTCCCTCTGGCTTGATTGGTTTTTCAGTTTTCCCTTCTCATCTGAGAAGGTTCCCCTCCTACTTCCAACTAATTGTATCACATTCCATCCTTTTTCCTTATGTGTGTTCTCTCAACAAAAGATTGCAAGAAGTCAGACAGTGGAGATAGAAATTCTCAATTAACCCTTAACCTTGCTTCAGTGCCTGTGGGTGGGGCTATTTCTTACACCTAATCATGGGACCATTAACAAGTTGTCAGAAGAGGAAACAAAATAAGAAAACCGATTTACCCAGGCTGTAACTGCTGCTAAGTCATTAACAATGGCTTGCTGCTAGGACCCTGTGGGCTACTCAGGTGGGTTACTAAATCCTGAGCAGTGAGATTTATTTGTGACAACGGCCTCTATATCTCTTTAAGTGCTTTGTCCAGCAACAGCCTGGATTGAAGAGTGGCCATTTTGGGAGTTACCAGAACTGACAACATGGCAGAAAGCATGAAGAACAGCTCCCATAGACACCAAGAAAAGCTGCAAACTAATTAGTGTATGTTAGTTGAAAGAGGTCAGAGGTGGCGAAAGTGCAGCACAGGTTTTGTTTTTAGGCAAGATAGTGGAATAATTACTTGATGTTCCAATCGGCAGGTGCTGTAAGGAGCTCATTTGGGCTTGGCAGCCTGCAGGGAAATCTGATTTTCTCTGGAAAAGTATGGAATTGCCCAGGACAGAGTCTATTTGCTGTGACAGGGGTGATTCTCCATCCATCCATTCACGGCCTTTGTACAATACTTGCCACACTCTGCCTGCACCTTACCCACCTTCACACACTCAGGCTTTTAGCTCCTCCACCTCCCTTGTGAAAGGTGGGAGAGAGGGACCAGGTATATTAAGAAATGGAGAGAGGGGGAAAGAGGCTCATGGAACTTTTCATTCAACATGAAGGAAAACTTAAAATTCCCTCTTATGTAAAAAGACCCAA
Organism: Rhizomys pruinosus; assembly: GCA_009823505.1. Taxonomy (NCBI): domain Eukaryota; kingdom Metazoa; phylum Chordata; class Mammalia; order Rodentia; family Spalacidae; genus Rhizomys; species Rhizomys pruinosus. Next base: position 1,993,083 of record VZQC01005031.1, read on the forward strand.
ACATCTTAGTAGGCTGTAAATGGAAGAGCGAATAGTAACAATTTTGTTTCCTCTTCTGAAAACTTGTTAATGGTCCCATGATTAGGTGTAAGAAATAGCCCCACCCACAGGCACTGAAGCAAGGTTAGAGGTTAATTGAGCATTACTATCTCAACAGTCTGAGGTCTTGCAACCTTTTGCTGAGAGAACACACATAAGGAAAAAGGATGGAATGTGATACAATTAGTTGGAAGTAGGAGGGGAAACTTCTCAGATGAGAAGGGAAAACTGAACAACCAATCAAGCCAGAGGGACCACCTGAGCCAGGTCAAGACAGCAAGGGTATCTGTGGCCATGTGGCCGGTGGAGGAAGTAGAAAGAGCTATGTTTGCTACTCACAGAAAAGCCTCTGCTTTTCAAACAGTAGACATCCCAGAGTAGCTGGAGTTCCAGAAAGCAGCTCCATACTAGAATATTATACAAGCTAGCAGGGGTTTCTTTCCTTCTGGAAGGTGTATTGGAATTTCAAAGGTGTGTGCTGGCTTTCTTAGTGGTTGCTGGGTTATCAAGTAGTCTCCCCAGCAGGTTTTGAAGGGTTATATCTCCATGACCAAGAGCCTTCTTAGCTGAGAGGAAGTTCCCAACAGGACATCCTGGGCCGTGACACAGGCAGACTCTACCCTGCTCAAGCTCTCTTGACTCACTGAGGGGCCTCTCTTTCATTCTCTGAAGGTCATAGTCAACACACTTGACTCAAGTCCAGTAGCAGATACCATTGATCTGGTAAACATGGAAGCCTGAAACCATCCTTAGAGGCCTCTGGGCTTTTAATTTCTCATTTGTTTTCCTTGTTTCTTTGATTGGTTCTTACTTTTAACCCTGTCTGCTACTCCGTCCCAACCCAAAGCCGTACTTCCAGCTGCTGGGTCCTTCTGACCAGAAGTTAACTAAGAGTTGCCAACTCATTTTGTTCCCCAAATCCCCCCATTTCTTTTTTCGGTGCAGCTGGTGCCAAATGTGATTTGTTTTGCTGAAGTCACTGAAGAGGTTGGCTTCAAAATGAGCTCCATCCTTGCCTCCACTTTTCACTGCCTTTTCTTTTCATTACCTGTCATCTCATGAAATAGTAATAATCTACACTGAGATGTCTGTTAGGTTGGTAGCAGACTCCTAAAATTATGGGCAACTCCCGATATTCTAAAATAGTGTCCTGGGCTTAGGGCAGGTTCCTCTGCCTGTCTAAAAGACCAACCAATCACAGGCTAAGCTGCCCAGCCTACATCATGCAAAGTTACCTAGTCCCCGCCTACTTCTGTTGCTAGCTGCTGCTTTCTCTTTGATCACAGCTCTGCGGCCCAAGCAGTCTATTTCTCATAAGCTGCAGCCCCTCATGGCATTGTCTTGGTGGATGGTCTTTGCTGCACCATCTATTCATGCAATGTCTACTCCAACTGGGTGACAATGTCTTTCAAATCCAAGGTCTGTTCTCTGTAGTCCAAAGGACTCACTTTGATGGAGAGGAGATCTTTTCAGTTAATCTCTGGATGTTTTGAGGGTGGCACACACTGCTCTTCTAGACATCTGCTGAGGAAACTTGGGTAATGATTCTAGAGCCAGATCCTCTAGACTCTTGCAATTACAGTTGTGTGAACTTTGGCCAGACATTCAACTTCTTTACTTATTTTTCTTCTGAAGTTTTTCAATCAAATGATGAGGTTAATGATGTCTTGTTATATTCCTTTCCCAACTGAGCTAAGCCTTAGTGATTTTTTAGATTTACCATTCCCAATTTATCACCCAGTTTACTTGTGATTCTGAAACAGATTTTGCTTTTATTGCTTTTCTTTTTCAAGTACTTCTTGATGGTGCTTAGCGCCTTCAGGCTCTCCTCAAACCCTCAGGAAGAAATGATTTCCAGCTTAACTTACCTTCAAAAGCTCCATCTAAAAAGACCACCCTTCTTCCCACACTTCTATCTTTTTAGCTAGAGTTAAATTACCTGCAAGCTTGATATTTCTTTGGGATCTTGAATAAATTATTCAGATAATGAGATTTGAATCAAGTTTGCACATTTACAAAAGCAATGAGATCAATATTGAGTATCATACCTGTATCCTAGTAGAACTTAGGAAACAAAAAAACACCATGACTTTTAGGGTTTACTGAAGCTGTACTTTTAATGTGTTTTGACACCTGTTTTTAGGGGAGCACACAGATAATTCCCAAAGAAATAATAACTGTAGAGTAAGATATTGAACTGTGATGAAAAGAGTGTAGCCCCTTTGTTCCCAACAAGTCAAATTATTTCCTTGTAAAGATTTGTTTGTTTGTTTTATTGCTAAATTTGGAGGTATGGCTCACTGACAAAGCACATGCTTGTGAAATTTAGTCTGTGCCACAAAAGTAAAGGAAAGAACGGAGGGTAGAGGAGGGAGAAGAAAGAAGAAAGAGAAGCAGGACAGAATACAGAAAGAAGAGAGTGAGGAAAGGCATGGGTGGGCTGTACCCAGACACCAACAGGAATGAAGATTAGGACAACAGAGCTCTAGAAATGGAACTCATGAGTTTGTGAGTAAACTGATTGACAACAATGAATCAGTGAACAGATAATTAAAACTGTTGATGTAGGTCTGTGTTCTCCGCACTGTCTGTCAGATTCTTGAGCATTACAATACACATTTTCTTCCTTAAGGCTCCTTGTCTGACTAAACAGTTTTGTGAAGCAACAGTGAAAAATCTAAATACGAAATAGGAAATAAGGTCAAAGTAAAAAAAAAAAAAAAGGCAGAGCATGGAATCTGCACAGATAGCAAATCAGAGCAAGAGGATGGCCGTTGGCTAGGTGAGGAGTAGGAGCCCGGAGACAGAGACAGGCCACACCAAGGCCTGCTTTTCCTTCTATGGGACATGTATCAGTTGTATGTCGTCCCACTCCATTACAGAAGTGGGCTGTGTACCTGAATTCTGGCTTTGGCCAATTCTTAGCAACCATGATGTCCATAGGGTCAGGAAAAATATGCCAACTCCACGAAAGCTCTGGAATGTGTTTTTGCTAACTTACTCCTCTGATGTGCTGTGAAAGTGTTCATAGGGCATAGACACTCCTGTCAAAGGGAGATCCCAGCATGCAGTGAGGACATTCACAGAGGGTTGACAGATGGCAGAGCAAGTTCACCTATACTCTGACAGAGGATCTCCTAGGCAAGCTGGCTACTTCTGCCTATCCTAGGTCATCCATAGCAGACCTTAGATGGAAGAATGTTCCCTGTCAAGAGCCTAAGGATCTCCCAGCTAAACTATCAATGCAATAATTTTAAGATGATTATTTGAAGTGTCTTAATAAGTAGCATGACTCTGCCCAAAGTAGCAGATACATATGTCAAACGCTGATACAAGATTCAGTTTGGACAAATATTTTCCTCTTGTGTTGTAGATTCTTGAAATCATCTTCTGTAGAAAAGAAACAGAATGAATGAAGAAAAAGAGAAAAAAAAATGACAAAGTCCTGTTTGTTAATATAACCCCATGCAGAATTGCGAGAAAGAGCCATCAGCTATTTACTGCTAAAGCAGTAGGGTTGGAAATGCCAGACTGGGGCAAGATGTGCATCTGTCTTAATTAGTCCAATTAAGTGCCTCAAGCATTTACATTTTATAAAATTTTAAAAAATGCTATTTCAAGGGTCTATGTATGGCTTGGTCTGCATGGGTGCTTGTCTCCAAGCCTGAGGACTGGATCCCTGGAACCCACATTGTTGATGGAAAGAACTGACTTCTGCAAGTTGTCATTTGACTTCCAGAAGTGTTTGGTGGCACATGTGCCACCACCTTGACAAAATATATAAATAACTGGAAAAATAATAATAGCTCAACGATTTTAACTCATCTTTTGTCCCCACAAATTTTACTTGGAAGAAAAGTACAAGACCTATTTAGTCTTTTAAAAAATACTTGGTTTGAAATATGTATCATTCCATTACAATTTACATAAAAGCTACCAAATTAAAAGATAAAATAGATTATCACTAACATTAAAGATCTCCCTTCAATGCCTGTACTAAAAAATTATTTTGTCTTCTTCTGCCTCTCTTCAGAGGTGCTATAACTGTGCATTTTAATTTAATTAGATATTTAATTTTAATATTTATTTTTTTAATTTTTTAAATTTTATTTATTTTTATGTGTATGAATGGACTGTCTGCATGTAGGTTTGTGCACCTGTGTTGTGCAGTGCTGCGGAGGTCAGAAGAGGGCGTCGGATTCCACCAGAACTGGAGTTAAAGACGGTTCTCAGCCGCCTGTGGGTGCTGGGGATCGAACCCTGGTCCTCCGCAAGAGCAGTTGGCACTCTTAACCGCTAGGCCATCTCTCCAGCACCTTAATATTTAATTTTTTACATCCAACAGAATTTTATTTAAATGTAAGAAAAACAATCTAAAAAAGGGGGGGAAAATGATCTAATGACATTAAAAGAAAATTGATGCAAGTGGAAATCATTATTTTAAGAAAAATTAGCCAAACTCAAATGGAAAATGATACACATTCTCTCTGTAGCCCTTCGCTAGATGTGAATCTTCAAACATGTTTAGGACTTGAAGCTCGAAAGGAAACCACGAAGAGAGGGGAAGAGATTCTAAAGAGGGAGTAGAAAGAAAGAACAGAGGATGTGTTACAGAAGGGAAGGGACAGGCTGCTGAGGGGAGGAGAGGGGAGAGCCAGAGGGAGGACAGGTGGAAGGGGAAGAGGGGTGGGACAAGGGATGAGTAAGTGATCCATTATGCACCTATCATAAAGAAATCTATAATTCTGAATACTAACTTAAAAATACCTGCTAAAACAATGTGAAAGAAAAGACTTTCTAAGAACAAAGCTAACTAACAAGCATGTAGTTTAAGTTTTTTTATCTTAAGCATTTATTTTTAAATTTATGTATGTGTGTGTGTATGCAGCCGTGGAGCTTGTGCAAATCAGAGGACAACCTGTGAGAGTTCTCTCTTTCCAACAATGTAGGCTCAGGGAACAAAGCACAAGTCACCAGGCTTGGAGGCAAGCACACTCACAGGCTTTGCCATACTGCTACCCACTAAAAAATTATTTTTAATAATAAACTTTTAAATTAGAATTTCATTCTCTTTTTATAAGATTGTATGCTATGATTCAAATATTTAGGTGGGAGAGGTTATAGATTCCAGAGAAAATGCTTTGTCATATCTCTAGAAAAAGGAAATCTCTTACTGTATACTAAATATGGACCTTTATATTTACAGATAATTATACTGTATACCACTCATCAAAGAAGCTTTTTTGTTTGCTTGCTTGCTTTGCAACAGATGGAGGCTATTACAAAGTTCCGCAACTGATCACACACAGAAAGTATGTGTCTGAGAGATGCCTATCCCAAGTACACATCTACAGTGGAATCTTGACACACAAGGCTTATAGAACACAGTTAAACAGGAGTAGAGAGAATACTAATACACCTTTCAACCGTCATGAGCGAAGCTTCCTCATACAACAGAGTGTAATGCACACAGAAGGCCATAACTAGCAAAGGTTCAGAGAAGAAGAGACCACAGAGTGCATGTGGCTGAATGAGACTCCTGTATTAGACCTCACCCACAAATGGCTCTGGGACCATTGTGGAAGAAGGGTTGGCAGGACTGTAAAAGCCAGAGTTGGTGCATGAACATAAGGAAATAGAGAGTTTCAGGCCTCTGGAAACTTGCTTATATGAACTTCCAGCAAAGGTGGCTGCATGCTGACTCAGACAAAAACCCACCATAAAACTGGGGAAATGGACAATAGGCCCAAATCCTAGCCCTAGATGAGGAAACGTTGGCAACTGATTACTGTGGAGTAGAGGAGAGTAGATTTTCTCTAAGGGAGTGACTCTACATACATGGCCTAGACTCCATTGGATGAACTTGTGCCCAGTGATAATCCAGGTACAAATGCTTGACTGGTTAGGACCTAATATATATGACAGAATGCATGGAATCTGGCAGAGGTGGTTGTGAGGGTGTTGGTGGAGGAAGATGTCTAAATTTGATTAAGATCTATCACAAAACTCACAAAAAGTCAATAAAAATAATAAAAAATTTAGAACTGAATGTGAGCTGAAATGTCCTGTTTTTAACTTCACAGGGCTCCATACACAGAGATTCAATGCTCAGTATGCTGCTATAACCTCCTGCCCTGAGTCTGGGCACCATTTGTAGGGGGCTCCTAATTATTCCCAGGATGATCCATGCAGAAAACACGTGCAAGAAAGCATACCACATGGATGCATGTTTAGGTCCAAATACAGAGAGCGTTTTATTCCAAAATGTCTGGTTATATAGACAGCATGTCTCAACTCCCAGGACCAAATCCTAAACCTTTTCTTCACTATATCCTGCCCCTTGGGCGTGGCCAGGGAGATCCCATTGGTTTAGAATGCTACCCATCTTAACTAAATTTTCCCACAATACTCTGTCTCAGAAGCCCATGCAGATATGTAGATATACTCATTGGTTGGACAAGGGAAGAATCCCAGACAGGTTGGCACAGATCCTTCAAAAGTACAGAAAAACATGGTGATTCACTTATGGCAGTGGTTCAACAGCAAGACCTCAGAATCATAAAACATGCTTGTGGATACAAAATTATAGACATCACCAATATTTTTCACTGAATAAGTCTAAAATTTTGCTCTTTATGATTTCTGTGAATATCCAATATAAAAGGTTAGAAGTTAAGAGTTTAGGCTTATGGCTGAGAGTTCCTGTGACCCAAAACTATATTAAGGACTATCAGATAAATGCATGTTCATGAGACAGAAATGATACTACTGAAAACAGAGTCCTTTCAGGACTCATTGTCTCATCTATGAAAGAATGTAAGAACTGACTCAAATGTAAGCTTTAGTAAAGTTTTATTTGAATTTAAAGAAAAATCCTCAGTGCAGACAAGCAGTGAATTTCAGCAGCTGCCCTTAGTAAGAGACTGGAGGGGAGAAAGAAAAAAAGGCTGTTTAGAATCTGCGTGGAGGTCAGATAAGGCACTGATGAGAAGCTGCATGGCTGGGATAGTGAGGGAGTCTTAGGGAAAAATTGAAGAAATCTAAGATTTGGGGGCCGTCAAAAGCATTAAGAAAGACATGGTTAGAAAAGAGTTAAAGAAGAAAAGGACAGGCTATGCTTTCCTGCAGGTAGATTTACAGAGAGCCTTGGTCCAGAAGGCAGGGATTCCAGGTAAGAAAATTTCTTCTCATTAACCCACTAGGAATTCATTCTGCCTAACTGTTTAGCATAACTTGAAATGAACCCGTCATCCTAGGGTGGTCCTGTGACCAGGTGATTGACCAGCAAACTAAAAGTTAAGCCTCCATCCAGGCCAGAGATCTTGATTCTCTGGAACAGATTTCTCTTAAGGAGCTTTTAGCTATTATAACAGAAAGATTGTGGGAAGATCCAGTTTGAATTGGAGGCTAGTTCTCAGCTAGCACACCTCAAGTCATAATGTGGATGAGAGTCAAGGGATTTCTGTGACCTCACCCCAAGGAGGAGCAAACAATGTGGCCGAGGTGCGTGATGCTGGGTGGGGCAACTTTGTGTAGTGAATTGGGAGGTTTATGATTGGTCCTGGGAACTGACGTTATTTAGTTTATAAAAGCAGGCTGAAGCAAAGAATAAATTTGGCTTTCCTAGTAACATCATGGAATTCTCGGCCATCATTTTTATTAATTATTGCGCCCATACAGGCCAAGGTAGGCCTGCATTTTGTTTGGGTGGCCAGTGGGTTGGAAAGAGGTCCCCGTGCGGACGACCAATCTGGGTAGCTGGTGTTGTGAGTGGACATAGGCTGAATATAGGCCAACAGCCATCAGCCTGGAAATTCCTGTCCAGGGTTCAGCCGTCTCTGGGCAGGTGGGAAGTCACAGCCAAGGGTGGAACACGTGTCTCATCCAGGCTAAGGGCCTGAATTAGAAGTGCCACCCAGGCCAGGCTACAGGAAGTAGCCAGCTGGTCTCTGTGCTGAGAGGCCAGCTCCCTACAGCAGCTGCTGGCAGGTGCTGTGTCCCCCTCCTGTTTCCTACAAAAGATGACCTATGTGACTGAGAAACTCAGAGAAATTCAAGCATGGCTATAACCAGGTGCACAATAGAAAGCTCAGTGTTAGAATTTATTCCCTTTTCATCTTTTAGTTCACCTTTCACCAAGTTTACTTTGGGGAAATTTTTCTCTACATATTGTCTCAAATTTTCTTGTTCAGGGACTTGAAAAAGTTACTGTGAAATAGCTTCAGGAACACCCAGATTAGATTCTGTGGTAATGAAGGGAACTATCTCCTGGTTGAACTGAATATAAATAGAACATTTATCAAAGTAAAGCCAAGGTTCAGTAGCAAACAAAACAAGTCCATTGTAGGCCAGCAAAGGGAAGAGAGATGTAAAATAGCTATGTGTCTGAAAGTGCTGTCTTCAGGCCAGGAGTTTCAGGATTGCTTGTTGGAAATAAAACTTCTTGAGCTCCATTCTGGAAGCATAGAACCATACATTTTAGGACTCCATCCAGACAATGCTGATGTGCATTAGACACTGAGGGCCAGGCTGAACTCTTATTATATGGAAAGTAGGATGCTCTCCCTTCCCATTGTCTGTAGAGTGACATGTCATGGTCCTCTTCTTCCTACATCTCATCTCGCATCATCTCAGCTTTTCATACTTGATCTTTTCCATTTCTCAGCGTTCTAAGTACTTGTTGCCACATACTATTGACGTGAACTGAACCCTCAGCTTAAAATGTGCCATATGATAATTGCACTGACCCTTTCAACACACTCTTTCAGAACCTGACCACTTTTAGGTATTTCTGTCCCATCTCAAACATCTCTATTGTATTTCCTTTCCTTTATTTTTATATCATAATCCACAATAGAATATGCATTAATTAATTCATATATTAATTTAAACAAATATGAAGACTGATAATTGATCTTTTACTTTTCTATCTAATAGCCCTATAATGTAAGCACTGCGTGGGCAGGAATAAATATTTAGCTTTTGGCTTACTACATAAATCAGTTCTTACATACAGGAGGTGTTCACTAAATATTTATAGATGATTTAGTAAATAAGCCATTGAGTATACTATGGTGGTTTTTGCTGCTCCATCTTGGTCAGACATCAAATGAGAGAATAGCAGAACTAAGTTACTAAGCATGGGAAGGGACATCATGACTCAGTGGGAAAAAAGAAACCACAGGCACTGTGTCAGTGATTCAAATTGATGGGGCCCCAAATGCTTAAACAAAGTCATTCTGGTTTTCCAGCCATGAAACACTACATCCTTTCAGATTCTTGTGCTGAAGTAATACAAAGGGGTGGGCACTTTTCTTACTGTCACATAGATAGAACATTTAAATATGAGTCTTTTCTTGATTCATAGTGTATTTTCATGGTTATATATTAAAAATATTAGCCTGAGAAGAAAACGATTGGAGGCTAGATTGTTTTAAATAATGCACGTGAAAACTGAAAAGTTGATTCTAGGGTTGAAGTGGAAAGAATGCTATGTAAGGCTGTAACTGAAAAAGGAGTTTAGGGAATGTAGATATTAGGGTGGAAAGATGGATTTCCAAATTAATGTGTGGGAATCAACATAATAAGGGTTCACAGATATGACCCTTTGAACTTTGCTCTGGGCTTAGATAAGGTACCTTACAAATACCTACAGCAGCTCCTGAGGAATAGCATTAAAGCCTGTTAAGTCAAAACTAAGTTCAGCATCTGTTTATCATTGTAGATGCTCTCACATATTTGAGATCAGAAAAAGCTAGGTGGTCATTCACTACTCTTCTTTCTAATACAGGCCACAACTTTATTCTTTTTAAATCTTTTTTTAATTTAATTTATTTTGGCTGACATATACAAATATAAATTTGTACATATTAATAGGGTCACATGATGTTTCATGCTTGTATACATTGTTTAAAACTTAAAAATGCTGAGCATGTCTAGGTCATTAAACATGTATAATTTCTTTGTGCTTAAAAATTCCACAGTTCTAAACAAAATTACACAGTTCTTTCTTTGAGGTTTTTGAAATGCGTGCAATATCACATCTATATTCATCCATTCTACTGTAAAATCATATACAAAAGCATCATGCTGTATGTAACCAACTTGGTATTCATTGGTCAGTTTCATCCACACATACCTTTTTTTTTTTAATTTTGTTCAGGGGTTCAGATTTTTTTTAACTTTATGTTACTCTAAAATATATATCTTCCACCCATATACCTTAATTATCATGCATTAAAATAGGTGGTAAGTTAATTCTAGGACTCATTAAGATATTCACATTATAACATCACAGTTGTTTTCAGATAGGAAGAAATATAACAATAATATTGCTCAGCTTTTTTTTAATTGGGGGATTTGGTACTAGCATTCACAATTCTTGATGGAAAGGATGCTTAAAAATCCATGTAACTTTAAGCATCCATTCCCATAATAGGTATAATGTCTTCTTTGAACAAAAATAAATAGCAGACTAGTATTGCAAATGATGTAGTATGAAATTCAGCTTAGTTTATTACCCAGAAAGAGAAGCATCCACATTTCATTTCTAACCTGTTCCCCCAGTGGGTATATGGGGATGCAGTTCCTGTGCTTGCTTCAAATGAGGGAAAAGTACTATCTAAATTTGTTTATGGGCAGTAGCAAGGCCACAACTACAATCTACTTACCCTAATCTGTATTCTATATCATTTTATAGGATTAATAATGAAATTAGACAACAAAACCAAACCAAAACATACAACAGCAACCAAAAGCTTTGAATAAAAATAAATTAACAGGGAAAGCTGATTTTAGCTTATTCGACCTGCATTTAACTGATGGTACATGGTAGTAAATGGACCTGCTGAGTGTTAGGACCAGTGATACTGGGTCCATGCCCAGCGCACAGCAATTTATTTGTTTAATCTCATCATATCTCAGTTTCTCCCTCTGCCAAATGAGTTGGTACTGATACCAAACTCAGAATATCATGAGGCATCAATGAGATCATGCAAATAAAGTATTGAGGAGAAAAAAGCCTGAAACTAAGTAAGTATTCTAAAACTATGTTGCTCCTAAGGTCAGTCTACATGTCCTGTTTTACTGTTTGAGAACAAAGAATCTTGAAGAGAGTTGTGTCAGTATCTTCATCAAGGGCAGAAACACCAAGGAAGCTTCCGACAGGTCCATTCATGTCCTTCCCCAGAGTCACAGCTGTCACCCAAGTCCTCCATTGACTCTAGATGAGTCATGGTAGGAAGACCTTCAATTAAAAATCTTTAACGTATCTTTTTGTTGTTTTTATTTATTGAGACAGGGTCTCCCTGTAGCCCCATCTGGCCTGGAACTTGCTATGTAGACAAGGTTGGCCTTGATCTCACAGAGATTTATCTGCTTGCCTCTGCCTACTGAGTGCTAGGATTAAAAGCATGGGCCACCATGCCAGAATATTTGAAAGTTCTTTAAAAAATAATTAGCTATATTTCCATATGATCCAGTATCCTCTTTTAGCATATATAGTCAGAGGAATGAAATCTGTGTCAAAAACAGATGCTCCCCCCCCCCTTTTTTTTTGTTAGAGCACATTCACAATGACCATGGCATGGAGTTGTCTGGTGTCTATCAACAGATAGGGGGACAAGGAAAATGTACTGATTATACATAATGAAATGGTGTTCAGCCATACAAAGGATGGAATCTTGTTATTTGCAGCCCCATGGATGAATCTGGAATACATACATTATCCTAAAGGAAATGAGGTAGTCACAGGAAGATAAATAACATGTGGTGTCATTCATTTACAGATTCTGAAAAGCCAATCTGATAAACCTACAGAATAGGATACTAGTTACCAGAGGCTAGAGGAAAGAGGGGAGGGTGGAATGGCGGCCAGTGGGCACAGTAACAGAGCAGGAGCACAGGAATAAGAGGATGGAGTGGGCACAGTAACAGAGCAGGAGCACAGGAATAAGGATGGAGTGGGCACAGTAACAGAGCAGGAGCACAGGAATAAGTTTTGATATCCAGTTACACAGTACAGGAATTTTTGTTATCGATATTGTATCTTTGAAAATGACTAGATGGGAATAGTTTTAATTTTTCAACACATTTAAAATGTAAATGTTAGCTGGGCATGGTGGCACATGCCTTTAATCCTAGTACTCTGGAGGCAAAGGCAGGCAAACGTTTGTGAGTTCAAGGCCAGCCTGGTCTACAGATCGAGTTCCAGGACAGCTGGGGCTACAGGAAGACCCTGTCTCAAAAAGACCAAAAAAAAAAAAAAAAAAAGTAAATGTTTAGGTGTTGTATGCACCCAATAGCTTGAATTGGTTGTACTGTAATGTAATAGTATAGAAACAACACACTGTACCCCATGAAACTACATAATCGTTATAGACCAATTGAAAGCAAAGCTTTCTTTGTCAAATGGGCAATATTTACATATAAAAAGTCAAAAAAGATGAGAACTCCAGTTGCCCGAAAGGCTTGAAGCCTGCATGCCTGCAGAAAACTGCCTTCATTCTGTATAGTGGGTCTCACCCTGTCTGACACATTTCATAATTTACCTACCATTTCCAAAGTCTTTGTGTATTACTTATTATTTTGAAAGGAATGTCAGGCACACATGTGGGAGACCTCTCATAATAAAAATTGGATTGGGAAAAGCAAAACTACGAATGTTTAGCAAAAACAAACTTTGAAAGGAAACTCGACTTAAAAAAAATGTTTCCTTAGGCATTTTTCTAAAATCAGCCTTGTTTCTGCATAATATTTTTCTTGGTTGGGCAAACGCTGGTTAAAATATTCATTATTTTTTTAATGTACTGTGCTGCTATTTGTAGCTTCAGGTAGTTAATATTTTTGTTTAAGCTTTGCAGTTCAAATGGGAAAATCCACCCCAAACAGCATTGCTGAGCAGCATGAAGAAACCCTTCCAAACAGGAGGTCCCTTTCCTGAATACCAATCAGGGTGCTTTCCTCTGTGGCCAGAAGAGGAAGCGCTAACCAATGTTTGCACTCCACCGTGGCCTGCATGTCAGAAGCTTAATTCCTAACACTGGGTGCCTTGTCGGGAGAGTTTCCGGATAGCAGAATCAATTGAACCTCTGAAGACCCATGGCGCTACTGTGTCTCCAGATGACGTCAACATCTTCTGGGATAACAGCATGAAAAAGTGAAATATAGCCAGAAAGTGCCCGGCATAAGATTGCCTCAGAGAGTTTATGTGTGTGTGGATACAATAGGCCAACCTTGTGAGAAAAGCACTAGCATTTGTTCACACGTAACTGCTTGCGTTGGGACTGGAGAGATAGCCTAGCGGTTAAGAGCACCGACGCTCTTGCAGAGGACCCGGGTTCGATCCCCAGCACCCACATGGCGGCTGAGAACCGTCTGTAACTCCAATTCCAGGAGAACTCCAGTTCCAGGGGAATCCGAGACCCTCTTCTGACCTCCGCGGCATTGCACGACACGGGTGCACAGACCTGCATGCAGACAATACATTCATACACATACAAAAATAAATAATAAAAAAAAAAAAAATAAAAAAAAAAAAAAAAGCAAGACAGAAGAAAACAAAAAAAAAACAAAAAAAAAAAAAAAAAAAAAAAAAAAAAAAAAAAAAAAATAAAAAAAAAATAAAATGCAAGTCCGGTGGAGACCAGCAACAGACCTTTGAGTAAAGACTACAGTAAGGCTAAATTTACCCTTTGGCAAATGAGCAAATTTAGAGACTAGGGAACATTTTCTAGCAGCAACTGTCCTGAGAGGTCCTGGAATCTATTTTAATTGATATTGACAATAGTTCAAGTGCAGATAAGTTACAGAAAAGTATGAAAATCAAGGGCCCAAAAGGCCTAAGTATATTCACAGAGTCCAATATTTTATTCATGTTTTCTTTTTAAAATGTATTGGTTGAGGGCTGGAGAGATGGCCTAGCGGTTAAGAGCACCGACTGCTCTTGCAGAGGACCCGGGTTCGATCCCCAACACCCACATGGCGGCTGAGAACCGTCTGTAACTCCAATTCCAGGAGAACTCCAGTTCCATGGTATATAACCACAAGATGCATCCTACCACAAAGACACATTGCACAGCTATGTTTATTGCAGCTTTCTTCACAATAGCAAAGAGCTGGAACCAAGCCAAATGCCCCTCAACTGATGACTGGATAACAAAAATGTGGTACATCTACACAATGGAGTTCTTTGTAGTGGTAAAGAAAGATGACATCATGAACTTTGCAGGTAAATGGATGGAACTCAAAGCCATTATGCGAAGTGAATTAACACAGTCCCAGAAAAAGAAAAGGCAAATGGTTTCCCTCATTATTATATTTCATTGTATCTGAAAGCAACTGTGCTATATTATAATGTGAATCTTTTAATGGGCTCTAGAATTTACCTACCACTTGTATTCGCACATTGTAATTACCATATATGGATGGAAGATATGTATTCATATTCTAAAAAATAAGACTGTAAAGTTATACTTCTTTGTACCCGCATGCAACTTTACTGTTAAAATGTGAATCTCTAAATGTGCTTTTGGAATTGACCTATAGTTTAATTTCAGAATTTGTAATTTTGATTTATGTGTGGAGTATATATATGCATATTTTGGAATAATATAAATTTAAAGGGAACAAAAACAGAAAGAGAAAAACCTATTCAAAGAACAGACCAAAACAGTAAACTTGTGCACGGAAAAGGTTATAAAGGACTGAGAAAAAGATGCAAGACAGGACTTAACATGTGTGACAGAATCCGTGAGCTCTGGGGGGGGAGGGCTTGAGGGGTGGGCATGAATTAGAGAATGAGTCTAAATTTGATTAAGAAATGTATGAAATGCGCTCAATAAAAATTATTAAAAGAAAATTAAAAATTAAAAAAAGAAATGAGAATGGGTTAAGAATGTAGGCTTAGTCCATATTTCAAGTAATTGTGAATGGTAAACTGGGATGGCAAATGAAAAATGTTTGATTTAGGGTTAATGGTGACCCAACATACCATTTTTACATGGCAGGGTCAGAATAAAGACTAGAGAGAAAGAAAATGAGGAGGAAATAGATCATGTTGGATAGAAAACCTGAAAGCTGATGAGATATGAGAGAAAAGGCTAGGAAAATGATACCTTAGTGTGGTTTTAATTTGCACTTCCTTAATTATTAATGATGTTGGCCCCTTTGTCAAATATGAGGTGGCTGATATGAGCTCAAGTTTGGATCTTCAATTTTGTTCTGTTGGTCAATGGTTCTGTTTTTTTTTTTTTTTTTTTGCCAGTACCAGGCTGTCTTTATGACTATAGCCCTGTAGTATAGCTTGAAGTCTGGTAATGTCATCCCCCCAGTATTGCACTTTTCACTCAGGGTTGCTTTACCTATTCGGGGTCTTTTGTTTTTCCATATGAATTTAAGGATTTTTTTTTCCAAGACTGTGAAAAAGCTCATGGGGATTTTGATTGGGATTGCATTGAATCTGTATATTAATTTGGGTAGAATGGACATTTTTACTATATTAATTTTTCCAATCCATGAGCAGGGGTGGTCTTTCCATCTTTTGATGTCATTTTCAATCACCTTCTTCAGGGTTTTAAAATTTTTGTTGTAGAGGCCTTTGGTGTCCTTAGTTAGGTATATTCCTAGGTATTTTTTTTTTTGAGGCTATTGTGATTGGGAAAGTCTCCTTGTATTCCTTCTCCAGTTGCTTATTGTTGGTATAAAGAAAAGCTACTGATTTTTCTAGGTTTATTTTGTATCCTGCCACTTTACTGAAAGTTTTAATCATTTCTAAGAGTTTTCTGGTGGAGTTTTTTAGCATCCCTTCGGTAAACTATCATATCATCTGAAAAAGGGATAGTTTTACTTCCTCTTTTCCTATTAATACTCCTTTAATTTTGCTTTCTTGCCTTATTGCCCTAGCAAGCATTTTCAAGCACTATATAGAAGAGGAGTGGCGATAGTGGACAGACAGCCTTGCTGTGTTCCCACCTTTAAGGGGAATGCTTCCAACTTTTCTCCATTTAGGATGATGTTGCCTGTGGGTTTCTTGTATATGGCTTTGATTACATTGAGGAATGTTCCCTGCAGTCCAATTCACTCTAGGACTTTAAGCATAAAGCGATGTTGGATTTTGTCAAAAGCTTTTTCTGCATCAATTGAGATGATCCTGTGGTTTTTGTCTTCCAGTCAATTTATGTCTTTTATGATATTTATTGATTTACATATGTTGAACCATCCCTGCATCTCTGGTATGAATCCAACTTGGTCATGATGGATGGTCTTTTTGATATGGGTCTGTATGTAATTTGCAAGTATTTTGTTGAGAATTTTTGCATTCTCACTTCTACGACATTAAGGTGTTTCAGTTGTTTCACGACCTCTTTATTTTGTGTCTATCTCAACTTCAGATTAATCTCCCTTATCTGATAAAGAAATGTTATTTTTCAAGATTTGTTTCTGTGCTCTCTCACACTCTACAGTCAAAGAAATTCCTTCTTGCCTAATAGCTCCAACTATTGCCTCACATTCAATGACTAAAAAAAAAAATTAGTGTCTCCATCATAGACTTTCCCTCTGAGCCACAGACTCAAGCATGCTCCTGCCTTTTGGCATTTCAACTGCTATTACTAAAGCACTCTGAATTCAGTACTTTAAAATGAAGTCCATTAACCTCCCCTCCCACAAGTCAACTTTACCTTCAATGTTGACCTATCTTAGAAGATTGCACCGCCATCTACCTTACTAACTAAAGGGGTTGCCATCCTCTAAGCCACATATCAGATACAGCCAGGGCCACTTCCTGTGAATCTTACCATTTCACATTATTCAGACTTGGCAGTTCTAGTTGAATTTTAAACCACTGCCTTTCTTTTCCCTTTTCGCTGCTGGGTAGTAGTCTCACTTCCACCAAAGTCTCTTTGGAATGTCCAAATGCTGCCCTCTTTGTTTCATCTATCTTTATATACACAGAGAAACTCAGACATACATGGAGATAAACAAAAACAGGCACAATACACACAGATACACATACAGACATACACAGCAATGGGATGTTCAAAATATCTCTTAGTTTTCATTTATTTGGGAATAAAACCAAAAGCTACTCCAATGACCTATAAAGCCACCATCTGTTCTACAGCACCATTTCACACCCTAAACCCCATTCTCTGCTTTGCAGCCACTCTGACCTCATCTTCAGTTTTTGGCTGATTCCTGGAGCTCCAGACATAAGCCAGGCATCATTCCTGGAGAGCTGAGGTAAAGATTCTTCTAGCATGTGCTCTGTCTCTGAACAAATCTTTGTCTCATGTAAACCAGAACCTTACAGAAGTAAATATTTTACCCATCTGGAGTCTTCCATCCTTTTGAAATGACTTCTGATCACATTCTGGACCGTGTTTCTTCATCTTAGTTTCTATGAATCATCTAGATTAGGTCTCCAATAAAGTGTCCTTATTTTGGCACCTATTCCTACATGCAGAATTGGTTACCTTCTCCATATTCTTGTGTATAAACTATGCTGGAATATTCCTACATGCACAAGCTTCAGAAGTTTCATAGAAACTCTCCATATAATGCTCTCTTTGGGCACTTCTGCGATGGCAGAAACTAAGTCTGTCTAGTCACCAACACATCCTTAGCCCCTTACCTGAGACAGTATAACAATAAACATATGTGGAAGGAAGGAAGGAAGGAAGGAAGGAAGGAAGGAAGGAAGGAAGGAAGGAAAGAAGGGAGGGAAGGAGGGAGGGAGGGAGGGAGGGAGGGAGGGAGGAAGGGAAAGAAACAAGAGGTGAGGAGAAAAGAGAAAATTAAAGAAAACCCATGGAGTAAATAAATGTATTGCCATTTCATGCCTCAGAATTTAATTTTTAGCAACAATCAGAAATTAATACTACTGACTTTACATTAAATTATCAGAGCAATCATTCTATTTTTTCCTAACAAGGAGTGAACTTAGGTCTATTTATGGACAGTATTTAATATTCTTAATACTATGACATCTATTCTTTCATTTAAGAAAAGTAGAGATGCATGTTTTAGACTTGTCCCTTGTAAGACAGTCAGAAACATGAGGGTGGGTGTGGCCTTCAAAGGCTCTTACTGGCTGTGGAACATGTCTCTGCAAGCACCAGATCTAGCCACAAGCACTGTGGAATATAGTTGATCTCATGGAACTGTGCAGAACCTAGAAGCTGAGAGTCAATCCTTTGACTCCTCACTATTCTTCTCTTTTGACTGCTTATGTCACCCTTAAATTCTGACATGTATTTCAGCTTCGTCTCTGTTTCCTTGCCTGACTAAGCACATATCTAATCTGTTGCCATGGTCATGTTTTGATTGCAGTTCATGGTCAGCATTCTGAGAGGTGAGGTCTGAAAATCCAGACAAGTTCTTCTGTTCTTTGTTGTGAGATTATGTTTTGTGCTGTACAAAGTGAGGATTTTTTAATGAATGCTTCTGGCACATTCAGTTAAACAATTAAACTAAGGTGTATGTTGATGAGAAAGAGAAAAGGACAGATGGAATCCTGATTGCTACTATGCTATTACCAGGTAAAACAAAATGGGAGAGAGAGAGAGAGAGAGAGAGAGAGAGAGAGAGAGAGAAGAAGAAGAAGAAGAAGAAGAAGAAGAAGAAGAAGAAGAAGAAGAAGAAGAAGAAAGAGGAGGAGAATGAAGAGAAGGAGGAGGAAGGGGGAAGGAAAGAGGCAATTAATTCCATCCACAACAGATCATAAATAAAGCAGGCTCTTTTCTACACTTTCACAAATTGTATTCCACATTTTATGAGATGAATATATGTTATGGGTCTATCTGTTTAGCTGTCTATCTACCATCTATATGTGCACATATGTTTAATGAATTAGACTTTTCATCTGACCAAAGTCTTCATCTCATTTTCTACATCTGTGTCTGTGTCTCTAGTCTTCATGTCTCTTTCTAGATCTGTGTCTGAGTCTACAGTCTTCGTCTCCCTTTCTAGATCTATGTCTCAGTCTATAGTCTTCATCTTGCTTTCTAAGAGATCTATGTCTATGTCTACAGTCATCCTCTCGCTTTCTAGGAGATCTATGTATGCATCTACAGTCTTTTTCTTGCTTTCTAGATCTATTTCTGAGTCTACAATGTTTGTTTCACTTTCTAGGAAATCTATGTCTGAGTCTACAATCTTCCTCTTGCTTTCTAGGACATCCATGTCTGAGTCTACAGTCTTTGTCTCCCTTTCTATATCTATGTCTCTGTCTACAGTCTTCATCTCCCTTTCTAGATCTGTGTCTGAGTCTACAGTCTTTGTCTCCCTTTCTAGATCTATGTCTGAGTCTACAGTCTTCATCTCCCTTTCTAGATCTATGTCTGAGTCTACAGTCTTCATCTCCCTTTCTAGATCTATGTCTGAGTCTACAGTATTCATCTCCCTTTCTGGATCTGTGTCTGAGTCTACAGTTTCTGCCTCCCTTTCGAGATCTATGTCTCTGTCTACAGTCTTCATCTCCTTTTCTAGATCTATGTCTGAGTCTACAGTCTTCATCTCCCTTTCTAGATCTGTGTCTCAGTCTACAGTCTCTGTCTCCCTTTCTAGATCTATGTCTCTGTCTACAGTCTTCATCTCCCTTTCTAGATCTATGTCTCTGTCTACAGTCTTCATCTCCCTTTCTAGATCTATGTCTCTGTCTACAGTCTTCATGTCCCTTTCTAGATCTGTGTCTGAGTCTACAGTCTTCGTTTCCCTTTCTAGATCTATGTCTCTGTCTACAGTCTTCATCTCCATTTCTAGATCTATGCCTCTGTCTACAGTCTTCGTCTCCCTTTCTAAATCTATGTCTGAGTCTACAGTCTTCATCTCCCTTTCTAGACCTATGTCTGAGTCTACAGTCTTCATCTCCCTTTCTAGATCTGTGTCTGAGTCTACAGTCTCTGTCTCCCTTTCTAGATCTATGTCTGAGTCTACAGTCTTCATCTCCCTTTTTAGATCTGTGTCTGAGTCTACAGTCTTTGTCTCCCTTTCTAGATCTATGTCCGTGTCTACAGTCTTCATCTCCCTTTCTAGATCTATGTCTAAGTCTACAGTCTTCATCTCCCTATCTATATCTATGTCTGTGTCTACAGACTTCATCTCCCTTTCTAGATCTGTGTCTGAGTCTACAGTCTTTGTCTCCCCTTCTAGATCTATGTCTGTGTCTACATTCTTCATCTCCCTTTCTAGATCTATGTCTGAGTCTACAGTCTAGTCCTGGGCTCTTGAATCAGAAATGGTTGTTTGAGTGTAGAAGCAGTCGTTCGTCAGCTCCAGTTATTTTTATATGAGGATCTTCTTTTCAGTCCAACTGGCTTGATTTCTGACTTCCAACTCTGCTAGTGGATTGTTCTAGGGACCTGGGCAGATTGGGTTATATAATACCCCCCAAATCTCTTTCTTCTCATCACTTACAATGAGCTAATGATAAATACCATCTTCTTGGAGCTTTTGTAAGAGCCACTTACAATGAGCTAATGATAAATACCATCTTCTTGGGGCTTTTGTAAGAGCCAAGGCTGCAGGTGCCCAGACAACAGAAGGTTCTTACAGATGCTAAATTCCTTCCTACACTTCTTGCAGACCATAATGTCTCACCACATTATATGAAGCCACAGAATTCTTACCTTAATTCAGGAATAGCTCCTAATCTGGACAGTGAAATTGGACCTTCTAAGAATATGCATTAACTAGGGCCTTTATTAATGAAAGACTTTGATTCCCAAGTTACCTCTTTTAGTTACTATCTTTCATCATTATTTTTATTTTATGTGTATGTGGGTATTGCCTATATGTAGGAAGATCATGCAATGTCCACAGAGGTCAGAAGAGGGTGTCAGATCCCCTAGAACTGGAGTTATAGACAGCTGTTAGCCACCATGTGGGAACCGAGATTTGAACTCCAATATCTGAAAGAGCAGCAGTCCTCTTAACTGTTGAGCCATCTCTCCAACACCAACTTCCAGTTATTTTTAAGAGTTCATTTTTGTACTTTGTTTAATATCTATAGCAGCAAGGAGGTTATTAATCATCAGAAAAATTATAGGCATTAAATTGCAAAGAAGACCATCTATCTGAATTGTAGAAGCATTTTAGTTTGTGCACTTATACAATCTTAAGTATTCAGTGAGGAAAGTTCACACATCATCATTGCATTTTGAAATTGTTCTTTTATTTGTCTTTACAAATAAAAGCATTGAGTTGAGCACTTGGAGCACTGAGTTGAGATTCAGCTACATGCAAGTGAGTAGAATGCAACAAAGTTCTTGCTTTTAGGAGCTTATGGCTTATGGAAACAAGTTTATTGTCAAGATGTTGTAATAATGCATATATATTATGAAGCTCTAGTATTGCTATGTGTTCAAGGCTGGGAACCACACACAGTATAAGAATGCATCAAATATTTGGTGAATGAATGAATATTGACTGACATGGAGACATGTATTCAAGGGAACAGAAATCTTGATTTATAAAGGGGAACAAAGGAACTCAGTTTGCAGTGAGATCTTAAAAGTGATTAATGAATAATGAGAATAGTTCTGAGGCAAAGTTACACCAAAAAGGGAAGTGGTTAAAGACGGACGGAAATAGTGGTATGCATATATATTGTGAGGTAGGGGTATTTGAATAGTGTGAGTGAGAAATGATTTTGATTTTGATTCTGATGTTAACAAGACTGATGAAAACCAAAATTAGTGGGAGGCTCTAGTGAAAGTGAAAAGGTCTTGAATAATGTGTCTTCAATGAGGCAGAAGCAATATAGCTCACCAGATGTCCGACTTATTCACATCGGTAGGTTATTGAAGAATGTTTTGGTAAAATAGTCTTTCCTAATGTTGTAGATTTCATAGACCTTAATATTACATTCATTAATATATTTCCCAAGTATACCCTTGACTAATCTAGTTTACTCCTCTAACCTAGCCTACCACCACTATGATTTATAGAATAATCATTTATTATATGTATACCATAATCTAGCACTGTTAGTCAACTTTGTATTACTGCAACAAAATACCTGAGTATAATCAATTTTAAAGAAAAGATTCATTTTGTCTTCCAATTTTGGAGATTGCTGTCCATGGCCTTTTGACCTTATTGCTTTTGGGCCTATGGTAAAGCGGCATGAGAATGTGGGAGAAGATTGTAGCAGAGAGGAGACAGGAGAGAGACGAGTGTTCCTTAATGTGCTTCCTGAAAAGACACATTCCCTGTGACCCCCGCCTCTGAAAGCTTCTACCACTTTCTCATAGCACGAAACCGAGGGCCCAAGTCATTTACACATGGATCCTTGGGGAAAACGATAGCGGTAGGTATTCAGTGGTGAACAGATCAAACATTTTCCCTGTGTTCATGAAACCTATATTTATTCTACCAAGGAATGGTTTGGGTTTTTTTTTTTTTTTTTGAACAGAAATAAATCCTTCAATTCTCCAAAACCAACTGGATATCCAAAATTCAATTTAATGCTGATATGAACTGCTGCAGTCAACACAGATCCCACAAGCCAAAGGCTTCAGCCAATAATACTTCAGATGCCAGCCACAAGTGGAGCACCTATGCTGCTGACTCAAAATAAAGGGGTTGATAAGATCTCCCTCATGTGGGATAATTCCCTTGTAAAACTCAGGAAAGAAAACCAAGGAAAGTACTAACCTTATAATTACAGGTTCTGTGTGTGCGTGCGCACCTGTGTGTGTGTGTGTGCGTGTGCGTGTGTGTGTGTGTGTGTGTGTGTGTGTGTGCTATAATTCTGGAAAAGCCAATGGAAGACATGCACACGTCAGAGTACAGGTTGCAGGGATGTGGACAGAACTTCCATGGTCTCTACTGATGACCCCTTGTAAGCACATCTAGGTATTTACCAATAGACACACCCCCATTTCATTGTTCAAAAGTTAATATTGATATTGTTTCACCAGGATGCCTGGTTAACCATTAACCATTAACAGTTAACCATTGGTGATTAAACTATATCTTTATCCCCTCTACTTGGCAGCACTGGAAGTTGGAGAGTCATGTTTCCAGTGAATGGTCTATCTTCAGTAGGTATCATGTTCCTTCACCCAGATGGTAGAAAGGGGCAGCTAGGATTATGATAGCAGCACTGCTATAAGGAAATTCTAAATGCTTTAGGAGCTCTATGATAGAAACAGGAAACACACCCACACTCACACACTCACTTTCTGGAAATTAGTTTTGAATCTATGTTCTCTCTGACAGTGCCATTAGTCAGCCCAACTCCATACTGCTCCTCCATCAGTTGTGCCCTGACACTTCTGTCCATCTTGAGCTTGTCTCAACTTGTGTGGGACCCAGTGGAAGAATCTTCTACTTACACAGTATTCATCAGTTAGTTTTCAGATTCACCAGAGAGTGAAAGACACACCCAGGTGGGATTCTGAGAGAATATTAATCTATTAATCATGGAAAATGTGTGGTGAGTTACTTAGGAACCAAGATCAGTAGAAATCCACAATTACATCATATCTTAAGGGGAACAAAGACTGAAAACTACTGAGCTCTGGAGAGGGTGTTGCTGGGAGCTTCTGCCTCTGGGGCACAACAACACTGCCAGGTCTTCAGGAACCAGAAAAGGAAGCCAATGAAGAAGGAGATAACTCCAAGCTCCCTTCACCTTCTACCAGTTCTTCCCATAAATCGGGAGAGTTTGAGAAGTGTGGTCATCAACAGATCACATTAACAGGTAGAGAGAGAAGAGAGTTATGAACCATTTATGTGTGGGAAGAACAAGAAACTGGCTATCACATTTTCTACTAACATACTTCTCTCTTCAATAACTTCTGTGACCATAGCTCACTGGTCAGGACAACATTAATAGCAAGTTGCCAGGTACAAACCAGAAATATTTCTACATTTTATTTTAATCAATTGCCTCCTATGGGTGGTAGGTCTTGAGATTTTTTTTTAATTTTTATTTATTTTGTATGTGTATGAATGTACTGTCTGCATGTAGGTTTGTGCACCCGTGTCGTGCAATGCCTTGGAGGTCAGAAGAGGGCGTCGGATTCCCCTGGAACTGGAGTCAAACAGGGTTCTCACCTGCCATGTGGGTGCTGGGAATCGAACCTGGGTCCTCTGCAAGAGCAGTCGGTGCTCTTAATTTTTAATTTATTTATTTTTTATGTGTATGCGCGTACTGTCTGACTACAGGTCTGTGCACCTGCGTCTGAGCTCTTAACCACAAGGCCATCTCTCCAGCTCGGTCTTGGGTTTTTAACTGTAGTTGTATAAGTACAGTATTTTGTAAATTTATTGTTTTTTGAATTGAATTCATTGAAAAATCTAATTCACCACTAAAGTATATGTTGCATATTTTAATTTTTATTTTAGATCTTCTCGGTACCAGGTCTATTCCTATTGTGTGGGCTAGATCATGAATGACTATGAAAAGCTATCCTGTACATTGTATGATATTTTAATATCCTGTTGAGTGCTTACCAAGTAGATGCCAATAACACTTCCTCTTTTTGTGACAATCAAAAATGTTCTCAAAGCCAGGCATGGTGATGCATGCCTTTAATCTCAGCATGCCGAAGGCAGAAACAGGTGAATCTCTGTGAGATCCCAGCCAGCCTATTCTGGAACAGAGAGAGACCCTATCTCAAAATTCAAACCAAAGAAAAGAAAAAGCAAAACAAGTTCCCCGATATTGTCAGGTATCTTTGGGGAGAATATCACCCCTGGTTGACAACCTCTGCTCTGATTAATGCTGTGGTAATTTAAAAAATTAAGAATACGTAGTTAATAAATTGCTGAATTCTTTTAAATATAAATCATTTATCACTTGTAGAAGACAAGTTGGCCCCAAGTTGTTCTTGACTTTGGCATTCATAGTGCATTCTACCAGGGTTATATTGTAAAACCAAAAGGATGCAGAGCAGGTGGTGGCATAGAACACCTAACATCATGTGATCCAGTATTGCAGCCCTGGCTTAGAATGAACACATTCTATATAGCCTCTATGAGATACCAAGAACAGAGTGATAAAGACACTCATTCAAGAAATGACTCAATGAACTGAGACTCCAGCCAGCCAGGAGAGAATCAAATTCTTCAAATGACATGTCAATGAGAAAAGACACAGTGTCCAGCTCCAGCTGAACCCAGATGATAGAAATCACTTCTAGAGCTTGACTGTGACCTCATGGTAGACCTTAAGCACAGTCAAGGTACCTTCACATGATAAACAATCACAGACTACTAGATGACAAAATTCCCAAATTATATAACAAAAGACCATAGCATGACCATAAAGGTAAGTGCTATGCTAGGGGAATGTCTGTGGATTATTAATTAATTTATAATTCACAATTACAGACAAAATAATGCTTTGAACCAATAATAAGAAAATAAGTTCGGGGGCTGGAGAGATGGCCTAGCGGTTAAGAGTGCCGACTGCTCTTACAGAGGACCCGGGTTCGATCCCCAGCACCCACATGGTGGCCGAGAACTGTCTGAAACTCCAATTCCAGGAGAACTCCAGTTCCAGGGGAATCCAACACTCTCTTTTGACCTCCGCGGCATTGCATGACACAGGTGCACAGACTTGCATGCAGACAGTACATTGATACACATACAGAAATAAATAAAAAAATAATTAAAAAAAAAGAAAAGAAGTTCAGGTCAAGCAAGCAGTTCATAGGAGAAAAGTATACTGGGGGCTTAAGAAATAGCTCAGCTGTAAAAAGTGTTTGCTGCTCTCTCAGAGGACGTAAGTTCAGTTCCCAGGCCCCAAGTCAGATGGCTCATAACCACCTATAACCAACTCTACAGACACCTGCACACATATGGCATACATTCACACAGACACGTGCACATAATTAAAAATGAAAATGAACCTAAAAATTAATAAAACTATTAATCTAAAACCAACTCTGTCGGCCAATGTGAAACATGCTGAGCCTCAGTATCAATAGGAGACTTAGCAAAGCAACAGTGAGACACTGTTTCTATAGAGAGCACCAAACTTAAGGAGGCCAACAAAGAATGAGGGAGGTTTAAATTGGGTGGCACAGAAGGTATGCACACATGTAGAGCAGTCCTGCAGGACCAATACACAGATGCCAGCACAGTAGCCATGTTGAAACTCCTTAATCTCCACTTCTCCATCCCTAAGGACCAATCATTGTTGCCAGAGTTGGTCCATCAACTCAACAACCTTCGTCCTTGCTTCTGGGTCAGGAAACACCTGCCTTTGCATGATGCTTCTAGTGGATTAGAGGGTAGAAAAGTCCACTCTGGTCAGCATCTTTGTGGATGTGGATGAGCGTGTGCACATTGACTGCCACACACTGGGGGAGGGCACCATGATTGTTGCCTGATTTGTTGGAGAGAATGCAACCTCTGTCCTCCTGGACATGTGAGATTGTAAAATGTGTGTGTGGTGGGGTTGGGGGAGATCAATGACTCTAAGACCACAACCACTGCAAGTATGTCAACAACTACCTATCTAATAGACTCCATTAGATTGAGCATCTAAGTATTGTTAGATGTGGCTTCCACTATTGTGGACAGGAGCCACCATGTTAGCCTTGTAGTTAATAAAATGTAATGGCAATGAAAGATCTCTATTTTGTCAGAATTTATCCGTAGGAAAAGCTTGACCTGGCTACCATGACCCCCAAAACTCATTTCAGGGCATGTTTGGAGATTTCTCTCCTTTGGGCAGCAGAATATTGAAGCTAATAAAGAATACTAAGAACAGAAATGTCTCATAATTAATATTTTACCCAGTGTTCTTCTATGAGAATTGGAGATCACTGAGACATGAATAAGTCTAGGAAAGTCAGAGTATGTTCAAAGAGGAGAGCTCACTGCTTACTTCATCTCCATGGAACTGTGGGGACAGAAATTGCCTCATCAAAGTCCTGAGTAATACTGCTCCATAAAACAATGAAAAGAGTAGATGGACCTTGCTGGGAACTAACGCTTAATTAATAGTTTTCATTTAATGACTACAGAGATTTGTAGACTTAGAAATTGATATGGGTGTTACTTATAGGTTCAAATAATTTTTCACTAATGCGTCTTACAGAAGTTTTAATTTAGAGGGAACTATTTTCACCAAATTCTATCTTTCAGGTTTAATTATTTTTCAACCAACAGAGCTATCATTAAATGTTTTTTTAAATCTGAGTTATTAATAAGCCAGGTTGAAAAATGAGGATATTTTAAATATAATCCAAAACTTGAGTATTTTCCAATGTAAAACATTTCCAGTCCTTTGTATTGGTCCTTGTATGCCACAAGTGTGTTCTAGTTATTATTATTCAAAGTAATTTTAATATTTATTAAAACATATTATTGACACACTTGTTAATAAGAGAAATGTACCACATTATACCTTTTTATCAAAATATGCAAACTTTTACCTATATGTCTTATAAATGAAAATCTAACAAGTGAAAAAATGTTTAAATCAATGCCATTTTAAAGACTATTTAGAACTATCTGTAAAGAACAACAACAATAACAAAAATAACTTTTATACTGCATGGTGTAAAAAGAATTCAAATTGGCCTGGTGTGGTGGCACACGCCTTTAATCCTAGCACTTGGGAGACGGAGCCAGGCTGACACTGATCTCTGTGAGTTCAAGACCAGCCTGGTCTACAGAATGAATTCCAGGACAGCCAGAGCTACAGGGAGACCCTGTGTCAAAAAGACAAAAACAAAACAAAACAAAACAAAAAAACAGAAAACACCTCAGTTTTAGGCATGGATCATCACTTGTGGGGGTGGGGGGGAAGGGAAAGGGAAAAATGCCTGATCTGAATTGGAAAATGATGTACGAAATGCACAAAGCATCAATAAAAAAAAAAAACAACTATACTTCGGAAGAGGCACATAGAAACATGTGAATGAGGAGATAGGTCCATTACTCAACTGAGGAGTTTTGAGTACTTATTATAAGCAAGACACTATTCAAAGTCCTAATTTATTGACACCAGTTAGACAGCATCACCTCTATGGAATTTATGTTTTATCTTTGGAAAGATAATACCATGAAAATACAAGTCAAGCAGGTATCATTATTGAAAATGTGATATAAAGTATCACATATGATATGAAAATTTTTGACCATAGACTTTAAAAACAGGTGAAAGAACAGATACTTGTGAGAACAACGTAAGTCTGAAGATTCAAGTGTTTTTCTAGAACCTTACAGGAGAACAATAAGGAATGGTAAGAAGGGCTTGGTAAGATAACAGAGGAAAGTGTTAGAAAAAGAATGGAATGGGGGCTGGAGAGACAGCCTAGCGGTTAGGAGCACCGACGCTCTTGCAGAGGACCCGGGTTTGATCCCCAGCACCCACATGGCGGCTAAGATCCGTCTGTAACTCCAATTCCAGGAGAACTCCAGTTCCAGGGGAATCCGAGACCCTCTTCTGACCTCCACTGCATTGCATGACACGGGTGCACAGACCTGCATGCAGACAATGCATTCATACACATACAAAAATAAATAATGAAAAAAAAGAAAAAGAATGGAATGAGGGTAAGAGAGATGTTCAGTGCACAAAGTGCTATCTGCCCTCACATGAAGATCTGAGTTGGAATCCCTAGAATGCATGTAAAAGCCAGGCAGTGTAGTGCTTGCATCTGTAACCTCAGCGTTTAGGAGCACAGAGGAAACTTGCAGCTCTCAGGAGGCTTGCCGGCCAGCCTGTCTACTGAAACGATGAATGCAAGGTTCAGTGAGAGAGTAGATCTCTGAGGCAAGGCAGAGAGGGGCTGGAGAGATGGTTCAGTGTTTAAGAATCTGATATCCTGTTTTGAATCTCTATGGGAATTTCATGACACAGGTGCACTTACATACATGCAGGCCATACATTCATATACATACAATAAAAGTAATAATAAATATTTAAAAAATATATATAGCAACAGGTCCCAGATGAACTTGCTCACATCACTAGCAAGTTACCTTCAGAGCTATGCCTCAATTGTGACTTGCTATAAAAGGTCTTCATAGCCTTTTGTGGTTCAATATCTGCTTCTCAGCTGGTGGCACTATTTTGGGACATTCTGGAGACTGCAGAAGGTGAGACCTAGGTGGTGCAAGTTAATCACTGAGTGTGGTTCTTTTGAAGTATATTATCCCTGCCCACTTTCCCTCTCCCTCTATTTCTCTCTTCCCTGTCCAACATTCTAACATGAGGTAAACATTTCCTTGGCCATATACTCTTACCCACATAATGTTATGCCTAAGTATGTTGACCACATGGCCATGCACTTGAGTCTTCAGAAACTGTGGTTTAAAATAATGAATTCATCCATTTCATTTATTCTTTCTAGTATTCTACTTACAGCAAAAGTAATTAACACTGTCTCTAACAAACCTAGGACTTGGGACAGACATCACTAGTCTCATGTAATGTAGGCATCATTGAAGGTATGTTGAGGGAAATGTATAGGTGTAGGAAGATCCAGTTTGAATTAGGGGCTAGTTCTCAACTAGCATCCCTCAGGGTACAATGTGGGAGTCATGGGATTCCTCTGACCCTGCCCCAAGAGGGAGCGAGCAAAGTGGCCCAGGCACATGATGCTAGGCAATAAATCAAATTCTCCATTACCATTATTACACAGAATCCCCAGTCTGTGTGTATACAGGCTGAAGCAGGCCTGGATTTTGAGTGTCAGTGGTTAGTGGGTTGGACAGGGGTCTATCAGACCACCAACCTGGTAAGCTAGTGTAAGGAACTGGTAGTTAGAAGTACCTCTCAAGTTGGGTTACAAAAGTGAACAACTGACCTCTGTGCCAAGGGGTCAGTTCCCCACAGTGACTGCAGGTGGCCACTGTGCTCCCCTTCCCTTAGCAGGACGGCACTGTACCTGCTCATAGTAAGAGAAGCTTCCTACATTTAGGCAAAATAGTCAGTGTAATATAAGCAAAGCAAGGTATTCAGCTATCCCTTGGATAGGTACACAGGGACAGGCAGGCCTGAATACATGTTCCTCTACTGCCAACTTATATACTGACATGGAATTTGATTGCTTTTTTGTCAGATAGAATAATCTTCTGGACCTCTCTAATCACCTGAAGAAAATAAAGAAAAATTCCCAGATCTATTCTCGCTGAGCCAGCTCATTGCCCAGAAGGAATATCCAGGGGAGGCTAGGAAAGTGGGTCCCTCTGGGTTGTCCTGCAAAAAGATGTCATCTGATTCATGGTACAGATAGCTCACTCATCATCTTTCTCAATGGGTGTCTAACTCCATTGATTCACTACATGGGACTAGGAAGCATTGTGGGTTTTTGTTTTGTTTTGTTTTAGGGTTAGGGTTTTTCTTTCATTTATTTATTTATTTATTTATTTATTTATTTATTTATTTATTTATTTTATTATTATTATTTTTTTTTTTTTGGTATTTTTGAGACAAGGTCTCCATGTAGCCCTGGAACTCACTCTGTAGTCCAGGCTGGCCTTGAACTCACAGAGATCCACTTGCCTCTGCCTCCCAAGTACTGGGATTAAAGGTGTGTGCCCCGCCACGCTGGCAGGAGGAAACATTGTTTTTATCCAAAAGAACTTTGATTCAGAAGGTTTTCAAAGGGAACCAGAAAGTGTTGGCTTTAGAAGATTTTCCTCTTTCTTGGTTATGCCTATGGATTTCTCAGGAGCCTATCAGTTCCTTCACATGGGTAAGGCACAGGAACAAGTGAGCATGCACATGAGTGAGCTGTGTGTTTGTGTATCTCTTTGCTATACGTCTTTTGATGTCCATGCTTATTTCTGTTGTCTAAACACGGATTAATGAGTCATTTAATCCCTAAATATTATCTTCCAGAGCCAATTTTCTGGCTTGGAGTAAATATATCCTTTAGCAGTGCTTACTTCTGAAATGCCAGCTTCTAACTGAGATGCAGGAGTAACTCTATGCACTCAATTTGCAAAGGCATGTGTTCAGATTGCATATTGAGTAAGAAAAAAAATTCATGAATCCTTATTGCTGGAAAGTAACAAAAAAAAACTAAATTAGAATCCATGTGATTTGACTTCATGAAGTTTCTGTGCTGTCTAGCACTTTGATTTAGTGTTAAATATTGATAAAAGGTTTTTTTCTTTTCTTTTTTTTTTCTTTTCTTGGTCTTTTTGAGACAGGGTCTCCCTGTAGCTTCAGCTGGCCTGGAACTTACTCTGTAGACCAGGGTGGCCTTGAACTCTGCCTCCAGAGAGCTGGGATTAAAGTGTGTGCCACCATGCCTAGCCTAATGAAAAGGTGTATTTTTATGTGTATGTGTGAGTATGTATGTGTAGTTAATAGTGGCATGTATGTATAACATATTGCTGTGAAAAGTGCCTATGGCAGAAATGTGTCTAGGTCAGCTCTGGGATTAGACTTTAAATCTAGTAAAATTTAAGAGCATTCTGCCCCCACTCCCAGGAACCCTCCCTGATTCCATGGCCATTTATCAGTTTCCTGACTGCTCGGATTTTCAAATTAAAGCATCCATATCTAGGATTTCAGAGCTAGCATCCAGCTATGAGAAAGAACATTAGATATTTTTCTTTCTGAGTCTGGTTTACCTCATTCAGGATGATTTTTTTCAGTTCTATCCATTTACCTATGAATTTCATAATTTTTAAATTTTAAAAGTATTTTATTTTTATGTTATGTGTATGAGTGTACTGCCTACATGTGTGTAAGTGAACCTGTATTGAGCAATGCCTGTAGAGTCCAAGGAAGGTGTTGGACTCCCCTGGAACTGGTGTTAGGGAAGGTTCTTAGCTGCTGTATGCATGCTGGGATTCAAACTTGGGTCCTCTGAAACAGCACCTGGTGCTCTTAACCACTGGGCCATCTCTCCAGCTCCATAATTTAATTTTTTAAAGAGCTGAATAATATTCCATTGTGTATATATACCACCTCTTCATTATCAATTCATTAGTTCATGGACATTTAGGTTGTTTCCAATTTCTGGCTATTTTGAAAAGGGCAGCAATGAACATGGATGAACAGGTATCTCTCTGGTAGGCTATAGAGGCTTTTGAGTCTTTGCTCAAGAGTGATATGGCTTGATTGAACAAACAACCTGTCACCCCCCACTGGATGGTGGGGCTGTAGGTGTTTGGGCACAACAGCCTGCAGATAGGTTTTGCATGAAGGATGCTTGTACTCATGGATTATCACTTATAGCTAAAAATGAAAAAAAAATACTGAGAGAAAGATGCAGGACAGTTATGGCAGAATGCATGATCTGGGATGGGGTGGGGGTGGGGGGGGGAGGGAAAGGGAAATAAGCCTGAACTGAATTGGAAAAAATGTATGAAATGCACAAAGCATCAATAAAAACTAATTTAAAAAAAAAAGAGTGATATGGCTGGGATCATATGGCAGATCAATTGTGAGCTTTTTGAAGAATCCCCACACTGATTTCCACAGTGGCAACACCAGTTTGTGCAGCTACCAACAGAGGATAGGAGTTTCCTGTTCTCTTAGAAAGCTATTGGCAACCTTTGTCAAAGAGTGATAAGTCTCAACCAAAATATTATCCAATGTGTCTGTGTCCATAGGGTAGCTTGTTATAATCTTTAATATTTGTCAGTATTTGTGCTTTAATATTAGAATTAAAAGGAGACTGATAAATGACCCACCAGTGCATTGCAAACATAACTTGGATAGTCCCAAGTTATGTTTGTCCCACCTCAGGGGAAATATAAACACAACTGTATCTTCTATCTCTCACTCTCCTAAACGCTCCCCTCCAAAGCCCAATAACTCACACGAAGAGGTTGGTGGGTAAGATTGTAAGAGCCAAGGAAGGGGGCTGAAATGTGAGATCACAGAAAAAATAGACTGGATTTTTTTTTCTCTTTTCTTTTTATTTGATCAACAAGTTTGTATAAGCAAACCTCTTCAGCTGGACTTGGGAACCTTGGTTTCTACAAAAACTGAATTCAGATGTTAACTAATTGGGTTTATACAGACACTCCTTATGTTTCTTGTCTTGTGTATTTACTGGTCAAATAAATAAAAAATAATTTTAATTATTTTTCTTCCAGGTGCAGTGGTACACACCTTCAATCTCAGCACTGGGGAGGCAGAGGCAGGTGGGTTTCTATGAGTTCAAGGCCAGCCTGGTTTATATAGTGAGTTCCAGGCCAGCTGGGGCTAGAGGGAGACCCTGCTTCAAAAAGAGACCAAAATAAATAAATAAATAATTTTAAAAAGGGTTTCTTGTTCTCCATATCCTGGGCAGAGTTTGTCATTTTTCTCTGGATCTTGGCCATTCTGAGTGGAGTAAGAATGGAGAAATGGAGCTGAAATCAAGCATGCAAGAAGTATGTATGCATTCATACTTTCTGCTCTTGACCCTGTGTGTGACTTGATTAACTTCTTAAAACTCTTGCTGAGGTAACTTCTTCACAGTGATGGACTGGGCCCTGGAAGCTGAAATAAACCTCTTCCTACATTGCTGTATTTTATCAGAGCAACAGAAACAAGACTAGGACAACTCTCAAGTTCTCAGATTGAAAAAGCTTCTGAGCTAGAAATTTATGGCTTTTAATGGAAAGTGAAAGATGCCTCAGGGGGGGGTAAAAACAGCTAAGAAAATGCCAAGATAAGAGGGCCATAAACTAGGGATTACAAACAAAGGTCAAGAGACATCTTGAGACAAGGTTTCTAACTATGTAGCTCAGCCCTGCCTGGCCTGGAACTCACTGTGTAGAGCAAATTAGCCTCAAGCTCACAGAGATCCGGCTGCCATGGCCTCCCAAGTGCTGGGATTAATGGCATCTGCCAACATGCCTGGCAAAGGAAAGATCTTTTCTGTTATTTTTTGTCTTGTTTTGTTTTTGTTTTTGTTTTTGTTTTTGTTTTTGTTTTGTTCGAGACAGTGTCTCCCTGTGGGCCCAGCCAGCCTGAAACTCTCTATTTAGACCATGCTGGCCTCATTCTCACAGAGGTCCACCCTCTCTTTGCAGGACCAGCTCATAGCCACAATGAGGAGCAAATTGCATGTGCTTTTCCTCAGTTGCACTGAGTGATGTCCTATCGGTAGGTTGGAACTGGCACATTGGTAGGATTTATAGCACAGAAATGAGCAGATGTTTCAATCACAACTTTGTTTCCACTCTTCCAAATAGCTAGTTGTCATATTTACCACTACTTTTAGTAGTCCTAGAAGGTGTCAAATGCATTTTGCATGTGAGAGGAATATTAAGAATTGCAACTAAGTCTAAGACTGTGCTGATTTTAAAATGGTCATCAATTATTTTAGCTTTCCTCATTGATAGGTGGGATCTATGTCCTTACTCTTTGGACTCATGACTTGTTTGTAAAACAGAACATTACTGGAGACAATTAGCAGCTTCTGAATATTGCACTGGTTTTCTACTACTTGTTAAATAATTTAAAAATACATTGCTAAGACGTGTGTATATGTACATGTGTAATACCCTTGAATGCAGACACCTTCTGGGGTATGTGGAAATCAGAGGACAATTTGCAGGCTTCTCTTTTCTCCTTCTACTGTAGGATCTGGGGATCAAATTCGGGTCATCAGACAAGTTCTTTGACATGCTGAGCCATCTTGCAGGCCCCAATTTGTTACTTGTTTCTGAATAATATGTAAACAAGCTCAGACTAGCTGCCTAAAGAGAGAAAAATGAGGCTCAGGATACTAGTTTGGCTGAGACCCCATAGAGGGACTTGAAGTTGTTCTAATGATACAGAGGAGGTCAGATGAAGAATTTCACGGCCTCTCCCAGCAAATAAAAACACAGACACAATATTTTTTTAAAACCTTATTATATAGTACAGAAGCTTTTTAATACTATGAAGCCCCATTGGCTGACTGTTGGCCTTTTATCCTTAAAGCATGTTGAAGTTGTCAAACGCCTTTTCTGCATTTATCTTTATGATAAAGTGATTTATTTATATGATGTCACATCTGTTGATTTTCACTTATAGAAACTACCTTATATCCTTGGTATGAACCCATATCAATAGTGGTATAAGAGTTTCAAGGTGTATTTGAATTTGTATTTTATTGAGAATTTTTGCATATGTATTCATTAGGATATTGGTTTATAGCTTTCTTCATTGTATGCCTATCTTCTTTTGGTATCAGGGCAGTACTGGCTTCACAGAATGAGAGAGTGGGACTTTTCCTTCTGTTCTGTAGCAGTTTTGGTATGAGCTCTTCCATTAGGTGTGGGAGAATTTGGCAGTGTATGTTTCAGTCCTGAGCTTTTCTTTGTGGGAAGATTTGTATTATCTCTTTAGTATTATTGCTTCTGATAACATGTTTAAGCTGTTTATATCTACCTAATTTATTTTTAAACTTTTTTTCAATTTTCTTTTTATTGAATTTTTGATGTGTTTTATGTATGGTTTTTAAGTCAGTCTTAAAGCACCATTATACTGGCTTCACCCTTGGCACCATCCTGCAGTACCCCCACCCCCCCAGAGTTCACACCTTCTTTCATTTGTGCTAGGGTCCATTGCATCAAATTACTCCTCTTGCTCACTCCTGAGTTCCAGCTCATTCCCTGAACTCTAGTCAGCCTATCTGGAGTCTCTTTTCTAAAGAAGACCAGGTCTTCCTCACCCAACTGCCATCTGCCGCCAATATTTCCTCAGCCAAGTTGGGGCTCTGCTACCCGTTTCTGCAGATCTGTGTTGGGTTTTTGTCCAGCTGAGCTTGCATAGATCTCGTGCATGCTGATTCCAATGCTTTAGATTCATGTGAACAGGGTCCCAGGAGCTTGTAGCATTCATTTCCATTTAGTCTTGCATCACCTCCCTGGCTCTTACAATCTTTCTGCCCCCTCTTCCCCAATGTTGTCTGAGCCCTGGGTGAGTGAAGCTGAATATGGGCAGCCTGTCCATGGACCCACACTCTGTAGGCTCATAATCTTCATGGTTAGATCACTCAGGCCCTTTTGAGTTCCCGGTCTCCTGTTACATGGAGGAAATTCCATAACAAGTGCTAAGAGGTAGTCAATGTCTTCTTGAGTCCTTGTTCTATGACGCATGGGGCATATGCATAGAGGTTGCATTGTAGATGTGTTGTCTAGGCATGAGCCATTCACAGATCATGTTTGTGTGTGTCCAATTGTGGAACTCTGTACTATTCTCAGCTGGTGTAAGAGAAGCTTCTTTTCTGAGTGGTGTCTGGGATAGTTGTCTGTAAAAATAAGGATACTTCTTTTGAAGTCAGTAAAAATGTTACCTTGGCCTAGGGATGTGTCAACCTTGGGTAACTGTCTAAGAACTATGACCTCTCCAGTTGTGTGCATCTGGCTATGTTAATAGTACCACACATGAGTTACATCCCACTGAGCGGGCCTTAGGTTCAATTGGTTAGCCATTGATTTCCCACAAGATAAAAGTGCTGCCATTGCATGGGTGTCTTATGCTGTGCTGGTCATTTAAGAAGCTTCTGTACTGCAAAGGGAACTGTTAATTAACTGAATAAACATGCCATAGAATGGGAAAAATATTTGCCACCTATACAATCTGGTATATATAAGTAACTCAAAAACCTAAATACCAAGAAAACAAGCCAACCAATTAAAAGGGGGCTAT
The DNA here is from genome assembly GCA_009823505.1 of Rhizomys pruinosus. Lineage (NCBI taxonomy): Eukaryota > Metazoa > Chordata > Mammalia > Rodentia > Spalacidae > Rhizomys > Rhizomys pruinosus. The sequence goes on from VZQC01005031.1 coordinate 2,029,681, forward strand.
GGAACTCAACAGAGTTCCCAGAAGAAGAAATACTTATGAGTAAGAAATATGTTTTTAAGTGTTCACCACCCTTATCCATGAGAGAAATGTAAATTAAAACTTCTTTAAAGTTTTCTCTTACCCTGGTCAGAATAGCTAAGACCAAGGAAACAAAAGACGGCAAATGCTGGGAAAGATGTGGGGAATGGAAAACTTTCATGTGCTGTTGGTGGGAGTGAAAATCACTGTGCCAGGACCTCAGAAAGCTGCAGCCAGTTCTGCCATCTGACCCAGCTCTACGGCTTCTCAGCAGATGCCCAACAGATTCTATTTCCTAGTACAAAGACATATGCTCACACATGTTCATTGCTGTTTTATTCACAATAGTGAGGACATGGAACCAACTTAAGTGTCCATCAACTGATAAATGGATGTTATTCAGCTATAAAGAAAAAATGAAATTTGCAGGCAAATGGATGGAGCTTAAACCATTATAATGATGGAGGCAACGCAACCCAGAAAGACAAGCGTTGTGTTGTGTGTCAGCACTAAGAGCTCATATGTGGATCCTGGCATCAGATGTTCAGATTTGTCTGTTTACTTTGGAGTACCTGTAGAATCAAGGAAAGTGGAAAGGAACCACTGGGGCGGGGGGGGGGGCTGCAAGTATTCGAACATTCTTTCTCCAGTTGCTGGGATTGTTGGAAGTCTGAAGAGGTGCAGCCTTGCTGCAGTAAGCACTTCACTGGAGGGAAGGCTTTTAGAGTTCTTGCCGGATTTCCATTGGCCCCCTCTCTGCTTCCTGTGCCTGCTTGAAGAGGTGAGCCCTAGGCTTTCTGCTCTGGCCAGCTCTGCCACATGCCTTCCCTGCCACTGTGGATTCTAACCCTCTGGAACTGTAAGTTCAAATAAATGCTTCCATTTATAAAACAAACAAACGAAAAACACCACCTTATTATTATATTATGGCTGATTACAGGTATCTAAAAATACATTACATAGCATTTTAAACTAATTTAAATCACAACACTGAGTGACAAATTTATAGAACTGAAATCTCAAATAGTATTCATGTTCAGTGGAAAGAATCACATTGGGAGTCCTATATGTCACCTTGAGAAACCCATCTCCTGATTAACATCTGCTCATCAATAGGCAACTTTTAGATACGGCCACTGATATTTTCTACTCTCTCTAGGTTCTAATAATACTCTGTGGAAAGTCCTACATAGTATTAAAACAGAATGGCTCATCTTGGGAAAATGCAATCAAGTGTAGCTTACTATTTAAGATGTATTTGTATTTTTCTGGAACCGATTGTTGAGAGTATTGTTCTATTTTATTCATTCAGTTCTATTCAAATATGAGTATTAAACAAGACCATGAGACAGGACTTTTTAACTCAGTGGTTTCAATTTCTCCTCATTTTCGTTTGAAAAATTTCAGTGATAATTTGAAGGTGTGCAACTGGAGAATGATTTGAAAGCTGTGCTGTTAGGATTACCTCATTCATTTATGTTCAACAATCCCTATAAGTAGCTGAGAAAAAAATTACATCAATCCTAGACATATCTTAAAGCTTAACTTGGCTGACTTTCCTGAACTTGACAAAGTAATGCTAAGAGACTCACTTAAGTATAACATGTCAAGGGCTTAAAGTTCTCTCTGAGCCGGGCGTGGTGGCACACGCCTTTAATCCTAGCACTTGGGAGGCAGAGGCAAGCAGATCTTTGTGAGTTCGAGGCCAACCTGGTCTAGAGAGTGAGTTCCAGGACAGCTGGGGCTACAGGGAGACCCTGCCTTGAAAAGACCAAAAAATAAAAGAAAAGTTCTCTCTGAAAGTGAAGTCAGACCTGCCACTCTGTGCAGCAGAAGAGAGCCAAGGCAACAATGGGCACTCTGAGCTTGTAGTAGTAAACCTTTTCAGGGAAGCACCATGAATTAAGTGTCCCTGGTCTACATTTAAAATCCACCCCACCCAATAGCAAGGAGACAGACAACACATGTTTTACAGAACCTTGTGCAGAATGTTCCTGGTCACTATGAATATGAAGGCCTATTTGCTGAGAATCTACCTTAAATTCATCACCATTTCTGAATGACACAGTGTTAGTAAGTATATTTTCTTTTCCTTGGCATTCCAACCAATTTAAAGCTCTGTTGAACTCATAGACTTAAAGGGAAATAAAATATTCTTTCTCTCCATTCTATTCTTTCACTCTCTTTGTTCTGGGGCTTCCTAGAAATGATTTCATACAGAGAAAATGAGATTAAATTTGAATTTCACCAGCTTTACTGAGAAGTTACTATTTTGGCATTTTATAGCAACAGCTTTTGTATAAAAGTAATATTTTCATATGCCACCATTCAGCATAGCTTATATTCATTCAATGCTCAAATAATAATTATACAGATCCATGAACTTTGGTAGATATGTCTAAGTACATGGCCATCATATGGAAAAAAACCCATGGAACATTATTTGTCCAGAAAATTCTTTTTTATATCATTCCAATCATTGTCTATGTATAGGTATGTTTATGTGTGTTCAACTGCCTAGTAAGGCCATCGCTGTATGACTCCTCTGGAGCTGGAGTCGCAGGCACATGTGAGCCATCCCATGTACATTCTGGAAACCTAAATTTGTATCCTGTAAGAGCACAAAGTGCTCTTACCCATTGAGCTCTCTAACCCCTGTGGTGATTACACTTATCATCTCAAGTACTCTCTCTAGGTTCTAATGATACTCTGTGGAAAGTCCTACATAGTATTAAAACAGAATGGCTCATCTTGGGAAAATACTAGTTGTTAAAAATATTAATTCATAGCCGAGCGTGGTGGCGCACGCCATTAATCCTAGCACTCGGGAGGCAGAGGCAGGCGGATCATTGTGAGTTCAAGGCCAGCCTGGTCTACAGAGTGAGTGAGTTCCAGGACAGCTGGGGCTACAGGGAGACCCTGTCTCGAAAACACCAAAAAATATGTTAATTCATTAGGTTACATATTTACATTGTTTATTTACCTGCGTACAAATCTACTATCAAAATATGAAACTCTAAACATGTTTTGGAATTAACCTACAGTTTATTTTCAGAGGTCTTAATTTTGGTATATCTGCGGCATCCATATAGGCATATTTTGGGATGTTGTATATTGGAAGGAACAACAACAACAAAAAGATTGGGTCAAAGAACTGACTGAAACAATAAACTTATGCTCAAAACAGTAAACTTCAACATCAAAAAATAAATAAATAAATAAAAAGACTGAGAAAAAGATGGAAGACATTTATGGCAGAATGCATGAGCTCTGGCAGGGAGCAGGTAAGGAAAGGGAATTGGATCTAAATGTTGTATTAAATACACAAAAGTTTAATAAAAATATTAATACCTTAGGCTAATCAGGCAAGCTTTTCTTGAGAAGTAGATTTACTGCAAAGAACTAGATTCTGAGAGATGATTGACAAAAGTCAGAGGAGGGAACGATGAGGTCACCTTGAACAACCCAGCTTTGTAAAGACATCAAACTAGGTCAAGTTGTGATGCCTTGAGAGTGAAGTTAACAGAAGACAGAGCAGCTGGGATTGCATGCTGAGAAATCAGCTCACATGGTGCCGTGGGAAGTCACTGCAGACTTTAAGTATTGAGTCAGTGTGTTTGGGTTTAAAGAGGAGTTATTTTAAATGTTCTTTCTAAAGAACCTGCTGGAGAGGAAAACAGTTGGGGAGGAATTTTTGTTGGGTAGTCTACGAACACAATTTTGATTTACAAGAAGATCAACAATGGATTCTTGGTCCAGGGCCATAGAGCTTGTGGTAGAGCTGTGTGGGCATCCAAGGAGGACCAGGGGATAAATGAACAGGAAGTGCATTGTGTACAAGGGCCAGAGAGCAGCCAGCCATAGAAGCTGGACATTTGCTTTCCTTCTGTCTCGTCTTCCTCCTCCTCTCCTTCCTCTCTTTACTTCCTTCTCAACCTTCTGCTCCTCCTCTGTCTCACAGCTCCATAACTAATAAAACCATTCCCTCAGAGTTGAATGGCTAATGGGAAAAGCCTAAGGGACAATGTTTTAACAATACTTTTAACATTCCTACCAACATTCTAATGTCTGTTACTACCAGGTTTGAACAACAAAATTTTGCATCTAGACTAATGTAAGAAAAAGGCCCCATGAATACACCAATGCTGCTTAAAGCTTCTAGAGGATCTTATAAGAAAATATCTTTCCAGAGTTAATGTGAAAGTATAACATGGAGAAAGTATAAATATAATTAAAACATAATTAAAGTGGTATCTGCATAGTTCACATAGCTTGCATGTAATTTTACATAAATTTTACTTCTGAAATTCCCTTGACCTAGTACAAACATGAATTAAAAATGTCAACAATTCTGATTATTATATGTGTGAAGAAAGAAAACATATCAAATATTATCTAGATCATTTTTGTTTTATTAGGTTTTGTACATTTTTAATGTGTTTTATCCATCTTAACCCACATAGAAAAATAAAAGGGAAGAACACAGTTAACTTTGGCAATTTCTATTAACTGCAATTGCTAAGCATTGGGTTTGTGATATGGTTAAATTCTTTCCTTTCATAAAATATGATTGTATTATAAATCTATTTCAGGAAATTTAAAAGTGATTTTAAACAAAATTTAATTACGGTAATTTCAGTGGGTGATGATTAAGTCAAGACACTGACAGTCATACTTTGAACCATTTCTGAGAGGCACTGAGATCACATAACTAAGGAATCCTCATACACACTTCTGTCTGTCTGATAGTACATTACAAGAAAAAATACTGGTGTAAGACATGAAAAGTATCACTGACTCAGAATCAAAAGACAATGTGTCCCTAATTATCTTGTCTCCTGCAGAGATGAGAAGTATTTCTTTATGTACGTCTAATATTAATTGCAAAAAATGCTGTTGGCAGTCTGAACCAAGAGCAGGAAATTCCATCACAAGGCAGGCTCACGTGTCACACACCTGCAGAACCTCCAAATAGTTTTCAGATGGATGAGGGAGTGAAATGAGAATAGATATCCTTTTTTGACCTTTGAGGGTCATGCTGCTTAAATAGCATCTGAATTCTTTACCCCCCCAGAAATCTAATATTGATCAGATGGGTTTGCATCCAACAAATGGGATGGGTGTAGATAGTGGTTTCTGGAAATAGACTCACAAACTTGGTTCAGGCACATGAGGCAGGTGGTGGGATTGGTGGGCCCTTATGCTTCTGACTTTGAGAATCATTATTAGTACTCTGATAAAACGGGCCCAAGAGAGACCCTTCATCTAATCCACAAAGGCAGAAGAAGACATCTTTACACCAGAATGTTGACCTCACTAACCTTCCGGCTTCAGTGCCTGGATCTTGGGTATTCCAATCTCCATAATTTTAAAGAAATTAATTTCTGTTGCTTATACACTCCTATTCTATATAGTATTTTGATATAGCAGTCTAATTATACTAAGTCAGTGAGTGAAGATGATTATTTAAGTTTGGGGTAGGTCAGTGGTAAAAGACAAGGTAGCAGAGTAACCTCGCCTTAGCTAGAGCTCTGACATGACAGTTCCGTTCATGAAGTCTCATTTAGTATATAGGTCAGGTGTCATTACACCGGTTCATATGTACATCAGGGTGTGTGACCTGTACCAACCATGACATCTGCTCACTTCCTCATTCACAAACCCTGGATTCTCACCCACCGTACAATTCCCCACTAAATATGCAAGACTGAACTTGCTCTCTCGCAAGCCTTTGCTCAAATAGGCTTCAAAATAAAGCCTGCCACAATAAATCACTCTCAGGTAAAGCTTTAAGTTCTGACTTTTCAGCTGAACTTCTGCTCACCTTAACTCAAGATAAAATTTTTTATTAGACATCCTTAAAACAAAATGTTTATCTCTTTCTCTCTCTCCCTCCCTCCCTCCCTCCCTCCCTTCCTCCCTCCCTCACATACACATAATGGAACCTCTGTAAAAGCAAAGAGCTTCATCTATTAGCTAAAGCAGCTACAGGGCTGAGTGTAACAATAACTATTTTGTCAAATGAACAAGGTCATAGAATTGAGAGCATATGGAAGACATTTGAAAATGTGAGTTTGAGACCAAGAATGGTGCTCTAAACTAGTGAATTAAGAACTCTTCTCTCATACTGGGCCAGTAAGCATGGATGAGGTTCCCTGTTAGAGGACAGAGGCTGGAATGGCATAAGCACCAAGACAAAAAGCTTTGGACCACAATTCTTAAACCTCCATGAAGAAAAGAGGCTTAAAAAGAGAAAAGAAAGGAGGAGGTTGGAGAGCCATGGTGTACTACGTGAGATGTTGAATGTGTTCACTATGCCGAGTTTGGCAAAATGAGGATTTTGCACTGCCTCTCCTGAAGATGTGGTACCAGGTGCAAGGTTCTAGTCTGGGAATGTGCTGTGAAGGCTGCTGGGGAACTTGGAATCAGAATTAGAAATGACAAAAGGGAGGAAGGAAGGAAGGAAGGAAGGAAGGGAGGGAGGGAGAGAGGGAGGGAGGGAGGGAGGGAGGGAGGGAGGGAGGGAGGGAAAGAAGAGAGGAGGAAGAAGGAAGGGAAGCACCCAATTCCTAAAATGAACTTTATAAGTAATCTCAGTACTAATTCCTTTATTTAGAGAAGTTTTTCACTGCTCCATTTCTTCAAATATTACATTCATAGATCTATAAACATATTTTAACTCTATAAACATATTTTAACAAGCTGACCTGAAACTCAGAATCTTCCTGCCTCAGCCTCTCACGCACAGAGGTTATTGATAGTCATGGGCTTCCTTACCCAGACAAGTTCAGAATTTTAACTCAAACCTGTACACCATTCAACTTAATTGCTTTATCAGCTTATATTGCCATAAATAATATAAGCATGTGTGAGAATTCACTTCCTACTACATCTTTGCCAGTACATGTTAGACTTTGGCTGTGTGTGTGTGTGTGTGTGTGTGTGTGCGTGTGTGTGTGTTTGACAGTTGCCATATCATCTGGGATAACATAACACATCATTGTGATTTTGATTGGCATTTCCCTGATAGCTAATGATATTCAGAATTTTTCACATGTTTGATGTCTCCTTGTATTTCTTTGGTGGGGATCAGATATATCTTCAGTTCATTTGCCGATTTCATTGCAATCAGAAATTAAAATAATGATAATATCCTTTAGTATAAAACCCAAAATGGAAGGACTTGGGAACCAATTTAAGCACAGCCATGAGCTACAAAATGACATTTCAGTCAGTGAGGAAGCAAACAGTGAATTGTGGTGGTCCCATAAGATTGGATCACCTCATGCAAAATGTGTGATAATGATCGCACAGAACATGGGATGGTAGAAATAGAAGTGAATTATAATATTATTGTGCCATCATTTGCCACTGCTGTAGACAAAGGTCTCCTTTTACAAGTCCTCAAATTAGCACCTGACCTGCTTCATGCAGGATGTGGATGCCTGACTGGAGAACAGAGATCTTTAGAACAAAGATAAGTTCCCAGACAATGCATTAGTTTTAAAATTGTATTCATATTATTAATTAATTAATGGAGTTATTTATGATGCATGTGCACGTACATGTGGACCTGTGGGCAGGGCATATGCAAACCTCAGTGACACATATGTAAAGGTCAAAGGACAATTTGTTCTGTCTTTCTACCATGTGGGTTTTAGGGACTAAGGCTTTGTGACAAGCACCCTTGACCACAGAGTTATCTCACTGGACCCATAGACAATATATTCTAAGAAATCCTTTAAGATTACACTTAGCGGATTTCTTAGAATATATTGTCTATGGGTCCAGTGAGATAACTCTGTGGTCAAGGGTTATCTCACTGGACCCATAGACAATATATTCTAAGAAATCCGCTAAGTGTAATCTTAAGGTCACGGGTGCACAAACTTGCATGCAGACAATACATTGATACACATACGGAAATAAATAAAATTTAAAAAAAATTAAAAAAAATAAGATTACACTTAGCTTATATTTATTTATTATCTCTTTGGTTTAAAAATATCTATGTACTCCTACTACTCTGTTCTGTTTTTTTAAGTGTCCACTGAAGAATCAGCAAACTCAGATAGGCTTGCCTTTATATATGACTAAGTCTTTTTCTCTAGCAGGTTTCAATATCCTTTCTTTATTCTGAATGTTGACTAATTTGACTATTATATGACATGATGTGAGGAATTTCTTTTCGAATTCTTCTGTTTGGTATCTTATATGCCTCTTGCATGTGAATGGACATCTCTTCCTTATCTTTGGGAAAATTTTCTTCCACATGTTTGGTGGAATTTCTCTGTGTCTTTGACTTGGATTTATTTCTCTTCCTATATGCCCATAATTCTTAGGGGTTTTTTTCATAGTATCTCAAAGAACTTGCATGTTCCATTCATGATATTTTAAATATTTATCATTTTCTTACACTGAGTGATCCAATTCCTCTACTTTCTATTTAAGTTGTGAGATTCTGTTCTTCCTTGATCTATTCTTTTCATGGGGATTTTCACTATATTTCATTTAATCTTTTTCAGTGTATCTATATCTTTATAGAAATCTGTTGTCATATTCTATACTGGATTCCTTCTTTTATTTAACTACTTTCTTGGTCTTCATTCTGACATTTATTCTTGTCCACTTTGAGCTCCTTGAACACATTTTTAAATTTTTTATTTTATTTTATATGTATGAGTGTTTTGCCTGAATATATGTTAGTGCACTCAAATTGTGCAATGCCTATTGAGAAGAGGAGAAGGAGTCCTATTCCTCCAGAACTGGAGTTACAAATGGTTGTCAGCCACTATGTGGATGCTGAGGTTTAAACCTGGGACCTCTGGAAGATCAGTAAGTACTCTTACCCAGTGAAATATGTTCTCCAGCCCTGCTTGAACACATTTTAAAAGGATTATTTTTATTTTAAATTATTTTAAATTTTTTATTTCATGTATCGTGTGCATCTGTATGTGATGTGTACATGCCATGGCATGTGAGTAAAGTTCAAAGGAAATGGCCCTTTCCATCCACTATGAGCAAGGTCCATGCTTATAGAAAAGGAACTGGTCCTTTCCTTCCACTAAGAGCAAGGTCCATTCTTATAGAAAAGGAACTGGCCCTGTCCTTCCACCACATGCAAGGTCCATGCTTATAGAAAAGAAACTGGCCCTGTCCTTCCACCACATGAAAGGTCCATGCTTATAGAAAAGGAACTGGCCCTTTCCTTCCACTACGTGCAAGGTCCATGCTTATAGAAAAGGAACTAGTCATTTCCTTCTGCTACGTGCAAGGTCCATAATTATAGAAAAGGAACTGGTCCTTTCCTTCCAGCACATGCAAGGTCCATGCTTACAGAAAAGGAACTGGCCCTTTCCTTCCACCACATGCAAGGTCCATGCTTATAGAAAAGGAACTGAACCTTTCCTTCTACTACATGCAAGGTCCATGTTTATAGAAAAGGAACTGGCCCTGTCCTTCCACCACATGCAAGGTCCATGCTTATAGAAAAGAAACTGGCCCTGTCCTTCCACCACATGAAAGGTCCATGCTTATAGAAAAGGAACTGGCCCTTTCCTTCCACTACGTGCAAGGTCCATGCTTATAGAAAAGGAACTAGTCATTTCCTTCTGCTACGTGCAAGGTCCATAATTATAGAAAAGGAACTGGTCCTTTCCTTCCAGCACATGCAAGGTCCATGCTTACAGAAAAGGAACTGGCCCTTTCCTTCCACCACATGCAAGGTCCATGCTTATAGAAAAGGAACTGAACCTTTCCTTCTACTACATGCAAGGTCCATGTTTATAGAAAAGGAACTGGCCCTGTCCTTCCACTATGTGCAAGGTCCATGCTTATAGAAAAGGAACTGGCCCTTTCCTTCCACGACATGCAAGGTCCATGCTTATAGAAAAGCAACCGGCCCTTTCCTTCTGCTATATGCAAGGTCCATGCTTGTAGAAAAGGAACTGGCCCTTTCCTTCCACTGCGTGTAAGGTCCATGCTTATAGAAAAGGAACTGGCCCTTTCCTTCCACTACATGCAAGGTCCATGCTTATAGAAAAGGAACTGGTCCTTTCCTTCCACTACATGCAAGGTCCATGCTTATAGAAAAGGAACTGGTCCTTTCCTTCTGCTACGTGCAAGGTCCATGCTTATAGAAAAGCAACCGGCCCTTTCCTTCTGCTATATGCAAGGTCCATGCTTATAGAAAAGGAACTGGCCCTTTCCTTCCTCTACGTGCAAGGTCCATGCTTATAGAAAAGGAACTGGCCCTGTCCTTCCACCACGTGCAAGATCCATGCTTATAGCAAAGGAACTGGCCCTGTCCTTCCACCACGTGCAAGGTCCATGCTTAGAGCAAAGGAACTGGCCCTTTCCTTCCACTACGTGCAAGGTCCATGCTTATAGAAAAGCAACTGGCCCTTTCCTTCTGCTATGTGCAAGGTCCATGCTTACAGCAAAGGAACTGGCCCTGTCCTTCCACCACGTGCAAGGTCCATACTTATAGAAAAGGAACTGGCCCTTTCCTTCCTCTACGTGCAAGGTCCATGCTTATAGAAAAGGAACTGTCTCTGTCCTTCCACCACGTGCAAGGTCCATACTTATAGAAAACGAACTGGCCCTGTCCTTCCAGCACATGCAAGGTCCATGCTTATAGAAAAGGAACTGGCCCTGTCCTTCCACTACATCCAAGGTCCATGCTTATAGAAAAGGAACTGGCCCTTTCTTTCCACCACATGCAAGGTCCATGCTTATAGAAAAGGAACTGGCCCTTTCCTTCCACCACATGCAAGGTCCATGCTTATAGAAAAGGAACTGGCCCTTTCCTTCCACTACGTGCAAGGTCTATGTTTATAGAAAAGAAACTGGCCCTGTCCTTCTACTACATGCAAGGTCCATGCTTATAGAACAGGAGCTCTCCCTGTCCTTCCACTACAAGCAAGGTCCATGCTTATAGAACAGGAACTGACCCTTTCCTTACACTACATGCAAGGTCCACGCTTATATAAAAGGAACTGGCCCTGTCCTTCCACTACATGCAAGGTCTATACTTATAGAAAAGGAACTGGCCCTTCCCTTCCACCATATGCAAGTTCCATGCTTATAGAAAAGGAACTGGCCCTTTCCTTCCTCTACGTGCAAGGTCCATGATTACGGAAAAGGAACTGGCCTGTCCTTCTACTACATGCAAGGTCCATGCTTATAGAACAGGAACTCTCCCTGTCCTTCCACTACAAGCAAGGTCCATGCTTATAGAACAGGAACTGATCCTTTCCTTCCACTGCATGCAAGGTCCATGCTTATAGAAAAGGAACTGACGGGGCTGGAGAGAGGACCTAGCGGTTAAGAGCGCCGACCGCTCTTACAGAGGACCCGGGTTCGATCCCCAGCACCCACATGGCGGCTGAGAACCGTCTGAAACTCCAATTCCAGGAGAACTCCAGTTCCAGGGGAAACCGAGATCCTCTTCTGACCTCCGCGGCATTGCACGACACGTGTGCACAGACTTGCATGCAGACAGTACATTCATACACATACAGAAATAAATAAAATAAAAAAAAATTAAAAAAAAGAAAAGGAACTGACCCTTTCCTTCCACTACATGCAAGGTCCATGCTTATAGAAAAGGAACTGACCCTTTCCTTCCACTACATGCAAGGTCCATGCTTATAGAAAAGGAACTGACCCTTTCCTTCCACTACATGCAAGGTCCATGCTTATAGAACAGGAACTGACCCTTTCCTTCCACTACATGCAAGGTCCATGCTTATAGAAAAGGAACTGGCCCTTTCCTTCCACTACATGCAAGGTCCATGCTTATAGAAAAGGAATTGGTCCTTTCCTTCTGCTACGTGCAAGGTCCATGCTTATAGAAAAGCACCTGGCCCTTTCCTTCTGCTACGTGCAAGGTCCATGCTTATAGAAAAGCAACTGGCCCTTTCCTTCTGCTATGTTCAAGGTCCATGCTTATAGAAAAGGAACTGTCCCTGTCCTTCCACTAAGTGCAAGGTCCATGCTTATAGAAAAGCACTTTTGGGGGCCTGAACACATGCATAATTGTTGTTTTGAATTCATTGTCTTCTGCCATCTAAATTGCTCTCATCAGTAACAGTTACCACCATTACTTGTAATTGTTTTCTTGAGGAGATGTATTATTTTGGCTTTTCTTGCTTTTGTTCAGAAAATGAGACCTGGGCATCAGGAGGTAGGTCTCAGGTTTTGTCTTTTGGCTTGGGGGTCTGGCCCACCTTTGAGAAGTGGGCATTTGGATCTGTTTACTGTTAGCCTGGGTAGGCAGTTTTCTATCATCTGGGTGATGCTTGAAATTCAGTCTTGAAGTCACTCATCGCTAATTTATTCGTGGGGAAGAAAAAGTTGTCATAGCTTGAAAAAGGAAAAGGAATATTCCACCAGGTTCTTTGTGGAATGATCTGTTTCTCTCTGTTGATCTGTTTCCTAGAGTTCTAGAGAGAAGCAGAGTGGAAGACTATACCTAGGCTCGGTGGCCATACATGGCCAGTTACATATTTAATTTGTAACTCATATCATCCAGATGAAATATAATGTTTAGGATATAGACACTTTAAATTTACTTGGAGCTAATAGTGTTTTTCGGAAGACTGGAAAACAGTACTAAGAATGACTGTTTGGGGGCTGGAGAGATGGCCTAGCAGTTAAGAGCACTGACTGCTCTTGCAGAGGACCCAGGTTTGATCCCCAGCACCCACATGGCGGCTGAGAACTGTCTGTAACTCCAATTCCAGGAGAACTCCAGTTCCAGGGGAATCCGACGCCCTCTTCTGACCTCCGCGGCATTGCACGACAAGGGTGCACAAACCTATATGCAGACAGTACATTCATACACATAGAAAATAAAAAAAAAAACAAAAAACGCTAACATGGTACTGGCCCAAACACAGCTATGTAGACCCAAGAAAGGAAATAGAACCCATAAATAAATCCAGTTATACCCACAGGCACACAAAGAATTCAATATCTCAGGAAATAATTCCAAGAATTATTATAACTACGTTAAATTTAAAAAGCTTTTACATAGCAAAAAAATAATCAGTCAATTGATTTTGGCCTACATATTGGGAGAAAATCTTGGCCAACTATATATCTGATAGAAGATATATATATATATATTGATCATATATACAATCATATATATATATATATATATATATATNGTGGTACTCACTGTGTAGAGCAAATTAGCCTCAAGCTCACAGAGATCCCGGGCTGCCATGTCTCCTCCCAAAGTGCTGGGATTAATGGCATCTGCCAACATGCCTGGCAAAGGAAAGGATCTTTATCTGTTATTTTTTTTGTCTTGTTTTTGTTTTTGTTTTTTTTTTTTGGTTTTTGTTTTTGTTTTTTTCAGGAGAATTGTCTCCCTGTGGGCCCAGCCAGCCTGAAACTCACTAATTAGACATGCTGGGCCTCATTCTCACAGAGGTCCACCCTCTCTTTGCAGGACCAGCTCATAGCCACAATGAGGAGCAAATTGCATGTGCTTTTCCTCAGTTGCACTGAGTGATGTCCTATCGGTAGGTTGGAACTGGCACATTGGTAGGATTTATAGCACAGAAATGAGCAGATGTTTCAATCACAACTTTGTTTCCACTCTTCCAAATAGCTAGTTGTCATATTTACCACTACTTTTAGTAGTCCTAGAAGGTGTCAAATGCATTTTGCATGTGAGAGGAATATTAAGAATTGCAACTAAGTCTAAGACTGTGCTGATTTTAAAATGGTCATCAATTATTTTAGCTTTCCTCATTGATAGGTGGGATCTATGTCCTTACTCTTTGGACTCATGACTTGTTTGTAAAACAGAACATTACTGGAGACAATTAGCAGCTTCTGAATATTGCACTGGTTTTCTACGACTTTTAAATAATTTTAAAAATACATGGCGAAGACCTGTGTATATGTACATGTGTAAAGACCCGTGAATGCAGACACCATGTCTGGTATTGGAAATCATAAGGACAATTTTGGCAAGCTTCTCTTTTCTCGTCTACTGTAGGATCTGGGGATCAAATTCGGGTCCCCAGCATGACAAGTGTCTTTACCTGCCTAGCCATCTTGCAGGCCCCAATTTGTTACTTGTTTCTGAATAATATGTAAACAAGCTCAGACTAGCTGCCTAAAGAGAGAAAAATGAGGCTCAGGATACTAGTTTGGCTGAGACCCCATAGAGGGACTTTGAAGTTGTTGCTAATGATACAGAGGGGAGGGTCAGATGAAGAAATTTCACGGCCATCTCCAGCCAAATAAAACCCGACACGATGTTTTTGTTTAAAGCCTATTAGTAGTAGTACAGAAGCTTTTTAATACTATGAAGCCCCATTGGCTGACTGTTGGCCTTTTATCCTTAAAGCATGTTGAAGTTGTCAAACGCCTTTTCTGCATTTATCTTTATGATAAAGTGATTTATTTATATGATGTCACATCTGTTGATTTTCACTTATAGAAACTACCTTATATCCTTGGTATGAACCCATATCAATAGTGGTATAAGAGATGTCACAAGGTGTTATTTGAAATTTTGTCTTTTATGGAGAATTTTTCATCTGTATTCATTCGGGTAGTGGTTTATAGCTTGCTGCATTGTATGCCTATCTTCTTTTGGTATCAGGGCAGTACTGGCTTCACAGAATGAGAGAGTGGGACTTTTCCTTCTGTTCTGTAGCAGTTTTGGTATGAGCTCTTCCATTAGGTGTGGGAGAATTTGGCAGTGTATGTTTCAGTCCTGAGCTTTTCTTTGTGGGAAGATTTGTATTATCTCTTTAGTATTATTGCTTCTGATAACATGTTTAAGCTGTTTATATCTACCTTAATTGTAGTTTTTAAACTTTTTTTGAATTTTTCTTTTTTAGGGGATTTTGTGATGTGTTTTTATGTATGGTTTGTTAAGAAGTCGGGTCTAAAGCACCATTATACGGGCTTCACCCTTGGAACCATCGGAGTAACCCCACCCCCACCCCACCCAGAGTTCACACCTTCTTTCCCATTTGTGCAGGGTCAATTTCAATCAAATTACTCCTCTTGCTCACTCCTGAGTTCCAGCTCATTCCCTGAACTCTAAGTCAGCCTATCTGCAGTCTCTTTTCTAAAGGAAGACCATGTCTTCCTCACACAACTGCCATCTGCTGCCAACATTTCCTCACCCAAGGTTGGACTCTGCTACCCGTTTCGGCAGATCTTGTGGGTTTGTGTCCAGCTGAAAGCGTGCACATAGATCTCGTGCATGCTGATTCCAATGCTTTACGATTCAGTGAACAGGGTCCCCAGGAGCTTGGTGCATTCATTTCCAAAAATTTAGTCTTGCATCACCCCCGGGCTCGTACAATCTTTCTCTGCCCCCTCTTCCCCAGGTTGTACTGAGCCATGGTGTGAGTGAAGCTGAATATTGGGCAACTGTCCACTGGACCACACTCTTGTAGGCTCATATGTTATGGTTAGGATTCACGTCGGCCCCTTTTTGAGTTCCCGGTCTCCTGTTACATGGAGAAATTCCATACAAGTGCTAAGAGGTAGTCAAATGTCTTCTGAGTCCTTGTTCTATGACTTGGGGCAATATTGAAGAGTTGATTGTGGATGTGTTGTCCTAAGGCATGAGCCATTCACAGATACATGTTTGTTTGTCCAATTTGTGGAACTCTGTACTATTCCATACTGGTGTAAGAGAAGCTTCTTTATCTTGAGTGTGTGCTGGGATATTTGTCTGTATATAAGGATACTTCTTTTGAAGTCAGTTAAACAATGTTATACCGGTTGGCCTAAGGATGTGTCAATCGCTGTGGTAACTGTCTAAGAACTAATGACCGTCGTCCAAGTTGGTGGTGCATCTGGCTATGTTAATAGTACCACACATGAGTGACATCCCACTGAGCGGGGCTTAGGTTCAATTGGGTAGCATTGATTTTCCCACAAGATAAAAGTGCTTGCCATTGATTGGGTGTCTTTAATGCTGGCATTGGTCATTATAAGAAGCTGTCCGTGTGTCTGAGCAAAGTGGAAACTGTTATTTAACTTGAAAAACAGCCATATGAATGGGAAAAATATTTGCCACCTATACAATCTGGTATATATAAGTAACTCAAAAACCTAAATACCAAAAAACAAGCCAACCAATTAAAAGTGGGCTTATGGAACCTCTAACAGAGTTCCCAAGAAGAAGAAATAGCTTATGAGTAAGAAATATTATGTTTTTAAGCTGTTCACCAGCCTTATCCATGAGAGAAATGCATTATTAAAACTTCTTTAAGTTTTCTCTTACCCGCATGGTCAGAATGCTAAGACCAAGGAAAGGCAAAATACGGGGCAAATGCTGGGAAATGATGTGGGAATGGAAAACTTTCATTGTGCTTTGTGTTTGGAGTTGAAAATCACTGTGCCAGGAACCGCAAAGCTGCAGCCAGTCCTAGCCATCTGGACCCACGCTCTACGGCTTCTCAGCAGATGCCCACAGATTTCTATTTCCTAGTACAGAAGACATACATAGCTCACACATGTATACATATGTCTGTATTTATATGTCACATAGATGATGAGGACATGGAACAACTTAAGTGTCCCATCAACTGATAAATGGAATGTTTAGTTCAGCCTATAAAGATAAAGAATGAAATTTGGGCATTGCATGGCAATGGATGGAGCTTAAACCATTATAATGATGGAGGCAACGCAACCCAGAAAGACAAGCGTTGTGTTGTGTGTCAGCACTAAGAGCTCATATGTGGATCCTGGCATCAGATGTTCAGATTTGTCTGATTTCTTTGAGTACCTGTAGGAATCCAGGAAAAGTGGAAAGGAAACACTGGGTGCTGGGGGGGGGGGCTGCAAGTATTCGAACATTCTTTCTCCAGTTGCTGGTGATTGTTGGGAAGTTACGAACAGGAGGTGCAGCCTTGCTGCAGTAAGCACTATTACTGGACGGGAAGGCGTTTGAGGTTCGTTAAGCCGTTGCCGGTTCCATTGGCCCCTCGTCTGCTTCCTGTGCCTTGCTTGAAGAGGTGAGCCCTAGCCTTTCTGTCTGGCCAGCTCTGCCACAAATGCTTCCTGCCACTTGGATTCTAAAACCCTCTGGAACTGTAAGTCTAAAGTATAATGCTTCCATTTATAAAACAAACAAACGAAAAACACACACCTTATTTTATATGTTATGGTGATTAAGGTTATCTAAAAATTATCATTATGCATAGCATGTTTAACTAATTTAAATCACAACACTGGAGTGACAAATTTATAGATACTGAAATTCTCAAATAGTATTCAATGTTCAGTTGGAAAGAGATCACATTGGGAAGTTCCTATATGTACCTGTGAGAACCCATCTCCAGATTTAAATCTGCTCATCAATAGGCCAACTTTTAGATACGGCCACATGGATATTGTTCTACTCTCTCTAGGTTCTACATAATAACTCTGTGGAAAGTCACTACACTAGTTATTAAAACAGTATGGCTCATCTTGGGAAAATGCAATCAAGTCGTAGCTTACTATTTAAAGATGGATATTTGTATTTTTCTGGGAACCGATTGGTTTTGAGAGTATGGTTCTATATTATATTTCATATATTTCCTATTCAAATTGAGTATATAAACACGACCATAAGAGTACGAGAGACTTTTTAAACTCAGATGGTTTACTCCAATTTAAACTCCTCATATTTTCGTTTGAAAAATTTCAGTGATAATTTGAAGGTGTGCAACTGGAGAATGATTTGAAAGCTGTGCTGTTAGGATTACCTCATTCATTTATGTTCAACAATCCCTATAAGTAGCTGAGAAAAAAATTACATCAATCCTAGACATATCTTAAAGCTTAACTTGGCTGACTTTCCTGAACTTGACAAAGTAATGCTAAGAGACTCACTTAAGTATAACATGTCAAGGGCTTAAAGTTCTCTTCTGAGCGCCGGGCAGTGGTGGCCACAGCCTTTAATCCCCTAGCCACTGGGAGGCCAGAGGCAAGCAATCTTTGTGAGTGTCGAGGCAAGCCTAGGTCTAGATTGAAGTGACCAGGACGCTTGGCGGCTACAGGGAGACCCTGCCTTGAAAGACAAAAGAATAAAGAAAAGTTTCTCTCTGAAAGTTAAGTCAGACCGTGCCACTCTGGCGCAGAGAAGAGAGCGCAGGCCTAACAAGTGGGCACTCGAATGTCTTGGTAGTAGTAGAACCTTTTCAGGGAATCACCATATAAATTAAGTGTCCCTGGTTCTACATTAAATCCAAATTCCACCACCACCAAATAAGCAACGGAGACAAGACACACATGTTTTTAACAGTAACCTTTGGTGCAGAATGTCTTGTAACACTATGAATAGGAAGCCTAGTTGCTGAGAATCTCTTACCGTAATTCACACCAATTTCGAAATGGACCAGTAGTTTAGTAGTATATTGTTGCTTTTTCCTTGCTTCCAGACCAATTTAAAGCCTCATGTTGAATCATAGACTTAAAGGGAGATAAAATATTCTTTCTCTCCATTCTATTCACCCGTGCTTTCACAGTCTCTTTGTTCTGGGGCTTCCTAGAAATGATTTCATACAGAGAAAGATGAGATTAATCTTGAATTTCAACCAGCTTTACTAGAAAGTTAACTATTTTGGTTGCATTTTAATAGCACAGCTTTTGATAAAAGTAATATTTTCATATGCCACCATTCAGCATAGCTTATATTCATTCAATGCTCAAATAATAATTATACAGATCCATGAACTTTGGTAGATATGTCTAAGTACATGGCCATCATATGGAAAAGAAACCCGATGGAACATTATTTGATCCAGAAAATTCTTTTTTATTATCAGTACCAATGCATTTTGTCTATGTATAAAGGTATGTTTATGTGTGGTTCACTGGCCTAGTAAGGCCCCATCGCTGTAGATCTCTGAGAAGGCTGGAGTCGCAGGCACATGTGAGCCATCCCATGTACATTCTGGAAACCTAAATTGTAATCCTGTAAGAAGCACAAAGTGCTCTTACCCATTGAGCTCTCTAACCCTGTGGGTTACACTTATCATCTCAAGTACTCTCTTCTAGTTCTAATGATACTCTGTGGAAAGTCCTACATAGTATTTAAACAAATGGCTCATCTTGGGAAAATACTAGTATGTTAAAAATATTAATTCATAGCCGAGCGGTGGTGGCGCACGCCCATTAAATCCTAGGCAGCTCGGGAGGCGAGGCAGGCGGATCAGTGTGAGTTCAAGGCCAGCCGGTCTACAGAGTGAGTGAGTTCAGGGAAGCGGGGCTACACACGGGAGACCCTGTCGCTCGAAAACACCAAAAAATATGTTAATTATTTAGGTTACATATTTACATGTTTATTTACGTGCGTACAAATTACTATCAAAATATGAAACTCTACAACATGTTTTGGAAGTAACCTACAGTCTTATTTTTCAGAGGTCTTAATTTTGGTATATTCTGTGGGCATCCAATTAGGTCATATTTTGGTGAATGATATTTGGAAGGAACAACAAACACAAAAAGATTGGGTCAAAGATCCTGACTGAAACATAAGTACTTTGCTCAAAACAGTAAACTGTCAACATCAAAAAAATAAATAATAATAAAACACTGGAACAATAGATGGAAGACATTTATGGCAGAATGCATGAGCTTCTGGCAGGGGACAGGTAAAGGAAAGGGAATGTGGATCTAAATGTTGTATTAAATACACAAATGTTTAAATAAAAAATTTAATACCTTTAGGCTAATCAGGCAAGCCTTTTCTTGAGAAGTAGATTTACTGCAAAGAACTAGATTCTGAGAGATGATTGACAAAAGTCAGAGGAGGGAACGATGAGGTCACCTTGAACAACCCAGCTTTGTAAAGACATCAAACTAGGTCAAGTTGTGATGCCTTGAGAGTGAAGTTAACAGAAGACAGAGCAGCTGGGATTGCATGCTGAGAAATCAGCTCACATGGTGCCGTGGGAAGTCACTGCAGACTTTAAGTATTGAGTCAGTGTGTTTGGGGGTTAAAGAGGAGTTTATTTTAAATGTTCTTTCTAAAAGAACCTGCTGGAGAGGAAAACAGTTGGGGAGGAATTTTTGTTGGGTAGTCTACGAACACAATTTTGATTTACAAGAAGATCAACAATGGATTCTTGGTCCAGGGCCATAGAGCTTGTGGTAGAGCTGTGTGGGCATCCAAGAGGACAAGGGGATAAATGAAACAGGAAGTGGCATTGTTCAAGGCCAGAGAGCAGCCAGCATAGAAGTGGAACATTTCCTTTTTCCTTCATGTCTCGTCTTCCTCCCTCCTCTCCTTCCTCTCGTTATTCCTTCTCCAACCTTTGCCCTCCTCTGTTCACAGCTCCATAACTAATAAAACCATTCCCTCAGAGTTGAATGGCTAATGGGAAAAGCCTAAGGGACAATGTTTTAACAATACTTTACATTCGCTACCAACATCTAATGGTCTGTTACTACCAGTGTTTGAAACAACAAAATGTTTGCATCTAGACTAATGTAAGAAAAAGGCCCCAGAATACACCAATGCTGCTAAAGCTTCTAGAGGAATCTTATAAGAAAATAATCTTTCCAGAGTTTAATTGTGAATAGTAATAGACATGGAGAAATATATATAATATAATGTAAAAAATAATAGGTGGTACTGCATAGTTCACATAGCTTGCATGTAATTGTTACAATAAATTTACTTCTGAAAATTCCCTTGCCTAGTACAAACATGAATTAAAATGTCAACAATTCTGATTATTATATGTGTGAGAAAGAAAACAGTATCAAATATTATCTAATCATTTTTGTTTTATTAGGATTTGTACATTTCACCAAATATGGCTGTATATCCATCTTAAAACCCCCCAGTAGAAAAAAAATAAAGGGAAGAAACAGTTAACTTCGGTCAATGTTCTAATTGAACTTGCAATTTGGCTAGTCAGTTGGCGTTTTGTGATGTGGGTTAAATGTTTCTTCTTTCACTAAATAATGATGCTTGTAATATATAGGAAATCATTGTCAGGATAATTGTAAAAATGGATTTTTAAAAACAATTTAATTACGGTAATTTCAGTGGTGATGATTAAGTCAAGACACTGACAGTCATACTTTGAACCATTTCTGAGAGGCACTGAGATCACATAACTAAGGAATCCTCATACACACTTCTGTCTGTCTGATAGTACATTACAAGAAAAAATACTGGTGTAAGACATGAAAAGTATCACTGACTCAGAATCAAAAGACAATGTGTCCCTAATTATCTTGTCTCCTGCAGAGATGAGAAGTATTTCTTTATGGTACGTCTAATATTTAATTGCAAAAAAGGGGAGGAGAGAAAAAAAAGTGCTGTTGGCAGTCTGAACAAGAGGCAGGAAATTCCATCACAAGGCAGCGCTCCGTGTCACACACCTGCAGAACCTCCAAATAGTTTTCAGATGGATGAGGGAGTGAAATGAGAATAGATATCCTTTTTTGACCTTTGAGGGTCATGCTGCTTAAATAGCATCTGAATTCTTTACCCCCCCAGAAATCTAATATTGATCAGATGGGTTTGCATCCAACAAATGGGATGGGTGTAGATAGTGGTTTCTGGAAATAGACTCACAAACTTGGTTCAGGCACATGAGGCAGGTGGTGGGATTGGTGGGCCCTTATGCTTCTGACTTTGAGAATCATTATTAGTACTCTGATAAAACGGGCCCAAGAGAGACCCTTCATCTAATCCACAAAGGCAGAAGAAGACATCTTTACACCAGAATGTTGACCTCACTAACCTTCCGGCTTCAGTGCCTGGATCTTGGGTATTCCAATCTCCATAATTTTAAAGAAATTAATTTCAGTTGCTTTATACACTCCTATTCGATATACGTATTTTGATACATAGCAAGTCCTAAGTATCACGTAAGATCAAGTGATGAAGATGATTATTTCCTAGATTTTGGGGTAAGGTAGTGGTCCAAAGACAAAGGGTAGCTAGGAATACTCCACTGGCTTAGCTAGACTCTGCATGACGAGTTTTCCGTTCATGAAGTCTCATTTAGTATATGTAGGTCAGGTGTGTAATTACACCCGGTTTTCGATATGTACATCAGGGTGTGGTGACCTGTACAACCACTGACATTGCTCATCTTCTATATCTCATTCACAAACCCTGGAATTTCTACACGCCCCCGTACATTCCCCACTACATATGCAAGACGTGAACTTGCTCTCTCGCAAGGCCTTATGCGTCAATAGGCTTCAAAATAAAGCCTGCCACAATAAATCACTCTCAGGTAAAGCTTTAAGTTCTGACTTTTCAGCTGAACTTCTGCTCACCTTAACTCAAGATAAAATTTTTTATTAGACATCCTTAAAAAATGTTTATCTCTTTCTCTCTCTCCTCCCGTCCCTCCCTCCCTCGTCCTTCCTCCCTCCCTCACATACACAAATGGAACCTTTGTAAAAGCAAAGAGCTTCATCTATTAGCTGTAAAGCAGCTACAGGGCTGAGTGTAAACATAACTATTTTGTCAAATGAAACAAGGTCATAGAATTGAGAGCATATGGAAGACATTTGAAAATGTGAGTTTGAGACCAAGAATGGTGCTCTAAACTAGTGAATTAAGAACTCTTCTCTCATACTGGGCCAGTAAGCATGGATGAGGTTCCCTGTTAGAGGACAGAGGCTGGAATGGCATAAGCACCAAGACAAAAAGCTTTGGACCACAATTCTTAAACCTGCCATGAAGAAAAGGCTTAAAAAGAGAAAAGAAGGGAGGAGGTTGGAGAGCCATGGTGTACTACGTGAATGTTGAATGTGTTTCACTATGGCCGAGTTTGGCAAAATGAGGATTTTGCACTGCCTCTCCTGAAGATGTGGTACCAGGTGCAAGGTTCTAGTCTGGGAATGTGCTGTGAAGGCTGCTGGGGAACTTGGAATCAGAATTAGAAATGACAAAAGAGGAGGGAAGGAAGGAGGAGGAAGGAGGGAGGGAGAGGAGGGAAGGGAGGGAGGGAGGAGGGGGGAGGGAGGGAGGGAGGCGAAGAAGAGAGGAGGAAGAAGGAAGGAAAGCACCCAATTCTAAAATGACTTTATAAGTAATCTTTCAGTAAAATCCTTTATTTAGAGAAAGTTTGTTTCACTGCTCCATTTCTCTCTTCAAATATTACAATTCAGATCTAGATAATAAACATATTTTTAACTCTATAGAACCGTATTTTAACAGCTAGACCTGAAAATCAGAATCTTCCTGCCTCAGCCTCTCACGCACAGAGGTTATTGATAGTCATGGGCTTCCTTACCCAGACAAGTTCAGAATTTTAACTCAAAC
Organism: Rhizomys pruinosus; assembly: GCA_009823505.1. Lineage (NCBI taxonomy): Eukaryota > Metazoa > Chordata > Mammalia > Rodentia > Spalacidae > Rhizomys > Rhizomys pruinosus. The sequence goes on from VZQC01005031.1 coordinate 2,052,980, forward strand.
CTGTACACCATTCAACTTAATTGCTTTATCAGCTTATATTGCCATAAATACATATACAGCATGTGTGAGATATTCACTTCCTCTACATCTTTGCCAGTACATGTTTAGACTTTGGCTTGTGTGTGTGTGTGTGTGGTGTGGTGTTGCGTGTGTGTGTGGTGTGTGTTTGACACGTTGCCCATAAGCATCTGGGATAAATAACACACAGTGTGATTGTTGATTGGCATTTCCCCGATAGCTAATGATATTCAGAATTTTTCACATGTTTGATGTCTCCTTGTATTTCTTTGGTGGGGATCAGATATATCTTCAGTTCATTTGCCGATTTCATTGCAATCAGAAATTAAAATAATGATAACTATCCTTTAGTATAAAACCCAAAATGGAAGGACTGTGGGAACCAATTTAAGCACAGCCAGTGAGCTACAAATGACATTTCAGTCAGTGAGGAGCAAACAGTGAATTGTGGTGGTCCCATAAAGATTGGATCACCTCATGCAATGTGTGATAATGATCGCACCAGAACATGGGATGGTAGAAATAGAAGTGAATTATAATATTATTGTGCCATCATTTGCCACTGCTGTAGACAAAGGTCTCCTTTTACAAGTCCTCAAATTAGCACCTGACCTGCTTCATGCAGGATGTGGATGCCTGACTGGAGAACAGAGATCTTTAGAACAAAGATAAGTTCCCAGACAATGCATTAGTTTTAAAATTGTATTCATATTATTAATTAATTAATGGAGTTATTTATGATGCATGTGCACGTACATGTGGACCTGTGGGCAGGGCATATGCAAACCTCAGTGACACATATGTAAAGGTCAAAGGACAACTTTGTTGTCTGTCTTTCTACACATGTGGGTTTTAGGGACTAAGGCTTTGTGACAAGCACCCTTGACCACAGAGTTATCTCACTGACCCATAGACAATATATTTCTAAGAAATCCTTTAAGATTACACTTAGCGGATTTCTTAGAATATATTGTCTATGGGTCCAGTTGAGATAACTCTGTGGTCAAGGGTTATCTCACTGGACCTCATAGACAATATATTCTAAGAAATCCGCTAAGTGTAATCTAAGAGTCACGGGTGCACAAACTTGCATGCCAGACAATACATTTGATACACATACGGGAATAAATAAAATTAAAAAAAAATTAAAAAAAAATTACCTTAGCTTATATTTATTTATTATCTCTTTGGTTAAAAATATCTATGAACTCCTACTACTACTCGTTCTGTTTTTTTAAGTGTCCACTGAAGAATCAGCAAACTCAGATAGGCTTGCCTTTATATATGACTAAGTCTTTTTCTCTAGCAGGTTTCAATATCCTTTCTTTATTCTGAATGTTGACTAATTTGACTATTATATGACAGGATGTGAGGAATTTCTTTTCGAATTCTTCTGTTTGGTATCTTATATGCCTCTTGCATGTGAATGGACATCTCTTCCTTATCTTTGTGGAAAATTTTCTTCCCACATGTTGGTGTGAATTTCTCTGTGTCTTTGACTTGGATTTATTTCTCTTCCTATATGCCCATAATTTCTTAGGGGTTTTTTTCATAGTATCTCAAAGAACTTGCATGTTCCATTCATGATATTTTAAATATTTATCATTTTCTTACACTGAGTGATCCAATTCCTCTACTTTCTATTTAAGTTGTGAGATTCTGTTCTTCCTTGATCTATTCTTTTCATGGGGATTTTCACTATATTTCATTTAATCTTTTTCAGTGTATCTATATCTTTAAGAAATCTGTTGTCATATCTATACTGGATTCCTTCTTTTATTTAACTACTTTCTTGGTCTTCATTGACATTATTCTGTCCACTTTGAGCTGCCTTGAACACATTTTTAAATTTTTTTTATTTTTTTTATATGTTGAGTGTTTTGCCTGAATATATGTTAGTGCACTCAAATTGTGCAATGCCTATTGAGAAAGAGGAGAAGGAGTCCTATTCTCCAGAAACTGGGGTTAATGTTGTGTAGCCACTATGTGGATGCTGAGGTTTAAACCTTGGGACCTCTGGAAGATCAGTAAATAACTTACCCAGTGAATAGTTTCTCCCAGCCCTGCTTGAACACATTTAAAAAAGGATATTTTTTTTTTGTTTAAATTATTTTAAATTTTTTATTTTGTAATCGTGTGCATCTGTATTGTGATGTGTACATGCCATGGCATGTGAGTAAAGTTCAAAGGAAATGGCCCTTTCCATCCACTATGAGCAAGGTCCATGCTTATAGAAAAGGAACTGGTCCTTTCCTTCCACTAAGAGCAAGGTCCATCTTATAGAAAAGGAACTGGCCCTTCCTTCCACCACATGCAAGGTCCATGCTTATAGAAAAGAAACTGGCCCTGTCCTTCCACCACATGAAAGGTCCATGCTTATAGAAAAGGAACTGGCCCTTCTCCTTCCACTACGTGCAAGTTCCATGCTTATAGAAAAGGAACTAGTCATTTCCTTCTGCTACGTGCAAGGTCCATAATTATAGAAAAGGAACGGCCCTTTCCTTCGCTATATGCAAGGTCCATGCTTAAGAAAAGGAACTGGCCCTTTCCTTCCACCACATGCAAGGTCCATGCTTAAGAAAAGGAACTGAACCCTTTCCTTCTACTACATGCAAGGTCCATGTTTACAGAAAAGGAACTGGCCCTTCCCTTCCACTATGCTGCAAGGTCCATGCTTATAGAAAAGGAACTGGCCCCTTCCCTTCCACCATGCAAGTGTCCATGCTTATAGAAAAGGAAACCGGCCGCCCTTTCCTTCTGCTATATGCAAGGTCCATGCTTGTAGAAAAGGAACTGGCCCTTCCCTTCCACCATAGCAAGTCCATGCTTAAGAAAAGGAACTGCTTTCCTTCCTACTGCAAGGTCCATGCTTATAGAAAAGGAACTGGCCTTTCCTTCCACTACATGCAAGGTCCATGCTTATAGAAAAGGAACTGGTCCTTTCCTTCTGCTACTGCAAGGTCATGCTTATTAGAAAGCCCAAAAAAAACCGCCCTTTCCTTCTGCTATATGCAAGGTCCATGCTTATATGAAAAGGAACTGGCCCTTTCCTTCCACTACGTGCAAGGTCCATGCTTATAGAAAAGGAACTGCTCCTGTCCTTCCCACCACGTGCAAGATCCATGCTTATCAGCAAAGGAACTGGCCCTGTTCCTTCCACCACGTGCAAGGTCCATGCTTAGAGCAAAGGAACTGGCCCTTTCCTTCCACTACGTGCAAGGTCCATGCTTATAGAAAAGCAACTGGCCCTTTCCTTCTGCTATGTGCAAGGTCCATGCTTACAGAAAAGGAACTGGCCCTTTCCTTCCACTACATGCAAGGTCCATCTTATAGAAAAGGAACTGGCCCTTCCCTTCCACCATATGCAAGTTCCATGCTTATAGAAAAGGAACTGTCCTGTCCTTCCACTACAGTGCAAGGTCCATACTTATAGAAAAACAACTGGGCCCTGTCCTTCCACACAATGCAAGGTCCATGCTTATAGAAAGGAACTGGCCCTGCCCTTCCACCTAATCAAGGCACAGCTTAAGAGAAAAGGAACTGGCCCTTTCTTTCCACCACATGCAAGGTCCATGCTTATAGAAAAGGAACTGGCCCTTTCCTTCCACCACATGCAAGGTCCATGCTTATAGAAAAGGAACTGGCCCTTTCCTTCCACTACGTGCAAGGTCTATGTTTATAGAAAAGAAACTGGCCCTGTCCTTCACACATGACAAGGTCCATGCTTATAGAACAGAGCACTGCCCTTTCCTTCTCACTGCAAGGTCCATGCTTATAGAACAGGAACTGACCCTTTCCTTACACTACATGCAAGGTCCACGCTTATATAAAAGGAACTGGCCCTGTCCTTCCACTACATGCAAGGTCTATACTTATAGAAAAGGAACTGGCCCTTCCCTTCCACCATATGCAAGTTCCATGCTTATAGAAAAGGAACTGGCCCTTTCCTTCCTCTACGTGCAAGGTCCATGATTAGGAAAAGAACTGGCCCTGTCCTTCTCTACTGCAAGGTCCATGCTTATAGAACAGGAACTCTCCCTGTCCTTCCACTACAAGCAAGGTCCATGCTTATAGAAAGGAACTGTCCTTTCCTTCCACTGCATGCAAGGTCCATGCTTAGTAGAAAGGAAAACTGACGGGGCTGGAGAGAGGACCAGCGGTTAAGAGCGCCCGACGCTCTTACAGAGGACCGGTGTCGATCCCCAGCACCCACGATGGCGGCTGAAGAACCCGTCTGAACTCCAATTCAGGAGGACGCACTCAGTCCAGGGGAACCGAGATCCTCTTCTGACCTCCGCGGGCATTGCACGACACGCCTTGTGCACAGACTTGCATGCAGACAGTACATTCATACCACATACAGAAATAAATAAAATAAAAAAAAATTAAAAAAAAGAAAGGAACTGACCTTTCCTTCCACTACATGCAAGTTCCATGCTTATAGAAAAGGAACTGACCCTTTCCTTCCACTACATGCAAGGTCCATGCTTATAGAAAAGGAACTGACCCTTTCCTTCACTACATGCAAGGTCCATGCTTATAGAAAAGGAACTGGACCCTTCTCCTTCCACCATATGCAAGGTCCATGCTTATAGAAAAGGAACTGGCCCTTTCCTTCCACTACATGCAAGGTCCATGCTTATAGAAAAGGAATTGGTCCTTTCCTTCTGCTACGTGCAAGGTCCATGCTTATAGAAAAGCACCTGGCCCTTTCCTTCTGCTACGTGCAAGGTCCATGCTTATAGAAAAGCAACTGGCCCTTTCCTTCTGCTATGTTCAAGGTCCATGCTTATAGAAAAGGAACTGTCCCTGTCCTTCCACTAAGTGCAAGGTCCATGCTTATAGAAAAGCACTTTTGGGGGCCTGAACACATGCATAATTGTTGTTTTGAATTCATTGTCTTCTGCCATCTAAATTGCTCTCATCAGTAACAGTTACCACCATTACTTGTAATTGTTTTCTTGAGGAGATGTATTATTTTGGCTTTTCTTGCTTTTGTTCAGAAAATGAGACCTGGGCATCAGGAGGTAGGTCTCAGGTTTTGTCTTTTGGCTTGGGGGTCTGGCCCACCTTTGAGAAGTGGGCATTTGGATCTGTTTACTGTTAGCCTGGGTAGGCAGTTTTCTATCATCTGGGTGATGCTTGAAATTCAGTCTTGAAGTCACTCATCGCTAATTTATTCGTGGGGAAGAAAAAGTTGTCATAGCTTGAAAAAGGAAAAGGAATATTCCACCAGGTTCTTGTGGAATGATCTTTTTTCTCTCTTGGTTGATCTGTTTCCTAGAGTTCTAGAGAGAAGCAGAGTGGAAGACTATACCTAGGCTCGGTGGCCATACATGGCCAGTTACATATTTAATTTGTAACTCATATCATCCAGATGAAATATAATGTTTAGGATATAGACACTTTAAATTTACTGTAACAGATGTAGTTGTTTTTCGGAAGACTGGAAAACAGTACTAAGAATGACTGTTTGGGGGCTGGAGAGATGGCCTAGCAGTTAAGAGCACTGACTGCTCTTGCAGAGGACCCAGGTTTGATCCCCAGCACCCACATGGCGGCTGAAAACTGTCTTTAACTCCAGTTCCAGGGGAATCCAACACCCTCTTCTGACCTCCGTGGCATTGCACAACTTGGGTGCACAAACCTACATGCAGACTGTACATTCATACACATATGAAAATAAATATTTTTTTTTTTTAAATTAAAAAAAAAGAATGACCGTTTTGTTAAACACAGGCAGGATTCAAAACCTTCAGCTTTGGAGTGATATGAATATTCGAATGTGGGATGCATGCGTTGGTTTTGGAAATGGTAGAAGAGGATAGTGAGCAACATGCTAAGATTTAGGAATCCTATGAGAAGGGTCAGATGGATTCCCAATTCTAGTAGAGAAAATTACTGTCCTTCTTCAAAGGAAGTCATCCTAGCCTCCCCCAGGATATTCTACGTAAATGTTTGGCTGTATCCATGGTGACCAGGAACATAACACTTTGATTCCTCCAACCTTGGACACCAGGAACAGATATGTTTGGTAGATTGTTTGTTTCTTTCATTTTTTAAAAGATAAACAATTAGACTGGCTATAGATTGAATAAAAATGAGGTCTGAAGGTCTTTTGTAGAGAAAGCTCTGTAGTCTCTATAGAATAGCAGCAGTATCTGTGCATGTGACTGCCCAAGGGAGCCATCCACATTCACTGTGGTGGGAGGTGACTTGTGCACAGAACCCTCATCAGGGATGTTGACTAGAAGTATCACAGTCACAAGAAAGGGAAGAACTCAACTCTTCCGCTGCTCAGACAAAAGCCATTTTCATTGGAGACACGATGCTTCGTGAGAGCAAATAGGTGAGCAGGGAACCAAAGGAGGAAAATTGTAGATGTTGCACTCAGATGCCACATACTGGAAATCTAGTAAAACGTGAACTTCATATGCAACAATTGTACCATAGAGGCATAAAGGAGTTAAAAGCTTTCTATCTCCCAGTGCCCTGGTATCCATTGTGACTGGTGGTGCTGCTGTAAACAAACATAGAACACACATTCTTGTTGATTTTACTAGGCTATTTATCACTATTTAAGAGTATACTACTTATTTTTGGGTGGCTGGAGAGATGACCTAGCGGTTTAGAGTGCTGACTGCTCTTACAGAGGACCTGGGTTCGGTCCTTAGCACCCACATGGCAGCTGAGAACCATCTGTAACTCCAGTTCCAGGAGAACTCCAGTTCCAGAGGAATCTGACACCCTCTTCTGGCCTCCACGGCATTGCAATACACGGTGCATAGACCTGCATGCAGACAGTACTTTCATATAAATAAATAAATAAATAAATAAATAAATAAATAAATAAATAAATAAAATAAAACTAAAAAAAAGAGTATACTACTTATTTTCAAAAGATTACCATAAGGATATGGCATCATGAAAAAAATGTTTTCTGTAGGAGCGTGAGCACACAAGTTTTAATCCTCGACACCCCTGTAAACAGTGGAATGTGGTAGCATGCACCTCCTACTGTAACACTGGGGGATGGAAGATGGAGACAGGTGGATCCCTGGGGCTGACTGGCCAGCTAGCTTGGGACCATTGGTGAGTTCAGTGAGAGAGACTGTCTCAAAAAGTCATGTGGAGAGTGATTAAAGAAGACACCTGACTTTGACCTCTGACCTTCACACGCACATGGATGTGCACTCCACACACATGCAGTCAATGCACACAGGTCAATGTCTACAAACAAACACAAAGTTTACTGTAAAACAATATGCTGGGTCATATAGACACAACCTCACAGATGATGTGTGCAAGGACACTCTCTGGTGTTTCTACGAATGTGTAATAGCCTTAGGAGGACTTTCTTACCATGCCTCCCTGTTCTTAAGTGACACATGACAATCTGTTCACAAACACGCTCAGAAAGAGATAGCTAGAAAACAAAAGCTTCATTTCTGAGTTGACAGCTTAATCTAGGACATGCCTTGCCATCCTCCACGCCTGGTCTATAAAAACAGAACGCTGCTTATAGCTTGCTTCTAGCAATGACACAGTGTATAGATCTGAGAAAAGCACTCATCTTCACCTGTAAGACACAGTTAATCTGACAATAAATTAATACCTATAATATTTAAAACTGTGGAGAACCTCTGTCTCTCCTCTCTCTGTTTTCTCTCTCTCTCTCTTCCTTTCTCTTTCTGTCTCTTTCTCCCTGTCTCCTCTCTCTCTTCAATTTCCTTTCTAAAACCACAACTGGAAGGCATGGATTTTAACATCATTAGAAGAAGAGGCTCTGAGAGGATGTTTAATTCATGACTGCAGAGGTAAGTTTCCCTGGACAGACGGTATGTATTTGTTAATAACACTGTGAAACCCAGACATTTTCCTGTTTCGTCCTGTTTTAAATGTTTCAAAAATGATTTTCCAGATTTTGCCCATCCATTACCTTTAATAATGACTTTATTGGGATACCAATTATTTTCTTTGGGCCAGTGGAGACATGTTAAGCCATATTTCTCCTATAATTTCAGAAGTCTCTTTATGGATTTTAAGTATGTTATTCCATATTGAGGGTGAAATCCAAAAAACCTGGAGACTTGAGAAAGCTAAATTTTGTGATGTGTTCTTCACCATTTGTTTCCCATAAAGCAGCCAAACGGTCCAGGAGTTGTGATGTCAGTTTCAAAGCTGGAAGATTTTTTTCCTTATAGTGTTATATTAATATGGCAGAATGCTTTGGAGACGATGGACCTGGTCCTAGGATGTGATGTGTGCTAACAAGCTGTGCTTAACCTTCAGATCCAAGCTTGCTTTATCCCAGTAGCTCACAAATGGCTGTCATTTCTGTTGCAACATCCAGCCAGAGCTTGCACCCTCTTCCTTCCTCTTTAATGACTCATACCACTTTAAATATATCAGAAACACTCCAGAATTCTCACGGCATCTTTAGCTCAACTGGCAACAGGAGGACTCTTGAATAGGAGGATTTCACATTTGCCTCCTAGTAGGAATCTGAAGACATAGAAGACCTCAAGGCTCCTCCCACATCCCCATCCCCATCTATTCTCTTAGCCCGTCAGTTAAGGAGGGAGAGATCTGTCTAACCAGTTAAGTCATTTAACTGCTTGCAGAGTTCAGAGAAAACAGTCCATGGGGCATTTTATATTGGAGAACACTTGTGTTAGGGTATAGCAAAAAATATTGGGCATTTTTTGGGGGGTGGGTTGGTTTTTCAAAGTAGATTTTATTAAATTTTTGTGCATTTTATACATCTCAATTATATTTAGACTCTTCTGTCTGTACCCCTAATAGCCTGTCCCCCAGAGTTCATGTATTCTATCATATATGTTAAGGCTTATCAAGTCCAGTTTGGGTACCAGATGCCCCTTGGTGTGAGTTCATCTACTGGAGCCTGGTCAACCTATCTAGTGTCGTTTCCTTAAAGAAGATCAACTCTCCCTCACCCAGCAGCTATCAGCTGCCAACAGTTTCTCAGCTACGGTTGGGGTTTCTTATGCATTTACCCTGTTCTAGGCTGAGTTTTTGTCTGGTTTAGGTTCGCATGGGTTTTATGATTTAATAAATTGTTTGGAGAGGAAAGTGAAAGGGGGAGAGAGAAAATCTGGAGAAAAGCTGATAGCAAGGAGAGGGAGAGGGCACAAAATACTGACTAGGAAGGGAACATAAGAGAAAGATCAGAGAAGGGAGACAGGAGGAAGAGGAACCCAGAGAGATAAAGAATTGAGTGTTCTGTGCATGGTACCTGCATGTGTTACAACTAAGGCAAAGGTGCAGCTCAAAGCCAGGCATGGTGAGTAGGGTCTGGAATCCTAGCACTTAGAAGGCAGAGGGAGGGAAATCACCACAAGACGAAAGTCTGCCTATGTACAAGATGAATTCTAGGCAAGCCAAGGCTATGTAATAAGACCATGCCCCCCAAACAAACAAGCAAACATCAAAAAAAAAAAAAAACAAGTAGAAATAAACAGCAAAAGAAAATTAAAAGTGGGAAATAAAAAAGCAACCATTCAGACATGAAGGTCACTAACTCCACAGATATTTTAAATAAGCAGTGAAGAAGCATGCTTAGATGAATCAGATGGTCTGCTCTCGGGCAGGTTTTTAGTTCATCCTGGTATCTCTCTGCAAAGACATGCCACAACGCTTCATTGCATCTTCCAGGAAGATGATGGTCCAACGAGAGAGGGAGGGATGTAGTGCACTGGAGGGAATTTGTGGTGGCTTTTCTGGCCAGTCATAAAACACACAGACTCAGCAGAAATGTTATTTCTTTTTTGTACACTCCTGAAGCCTATAAGATAGTAGCTATCAGCTTCAGTGTGATGGATCATCTGAGGGCTGTTTCTTGTTGGCCTGCAGATGGCTGCCCCTGTGCTGCCTCCTCAGCTCAGCAATCCTTCAGTTCATGCCTCCACCCCAGGTGCCTATTCCTCTCCTTGTAAGAACACCAGTCCTACATAATTAGAACTTTAACATAATGGCCTAAACATTACATTTCTCCTTTAAGTAGCTTGTACGAACTGTTACCTTTTGCGATGGTACAGGTTGGGACTTTAACATATGAGCTTGATAGAACTCAGCTCAGCTCCTAGCTGAGGCAAAGTTCAGATCAAAAGCATTTAGAGTGAAGCCCATCTGGCTGCATTCATTCGACCCAATTTTTCATTCAGCTTAATCACAAGGTGTCTCTGAAGAGCTCGGGGAGCACAAAATTATTTGTTCCAAGTCTCCAAACATCTTCAAAGAGAGTACATGGAGGTAGGAATGACTATATTGTTGTCTTTTCTCTATAGACTATTAGCTGTCTGACTTTATATTATTTCATTAACTTCTCTTGACTCACCATGTCTAACTAGGTAATAAAATTAACTGTTTACTGCAAAAGCGGATATGATATCCCAGGAAGTCTCTGCACTTATTAGACAGCTTTGTGTGTGCCAATGTTCTTCACTCTTCTGTGCACTTCAAATTAAACAAGCAAGAAAAAATGCATGCGGTCCTTGTCCAAGCCCACACACGTCATCATAGATAACGTGAGCATTTCAGTAGTCTCACCCCAGTAAAGCAGGCCCTATATGTCTAATGTAGTGAAGCCTTCTGGGAAATGCCTGCTTTGCAGTACAATCTTGAGCAGGCTAGATCCACTTGGCTTCTTTCTTGCCCCTTAATTTAACAAGCTCTTCACAGTTGGAGAAGAATATTAGGGCTGACGGAGGAATAAAAGGCCAGCTTGGCTCATGGGCACTGACAGATGAGCAGATGGACATTTATGTAGCGCTGAAGACAGAGAGGTCTACTTGAGTCTATCAGAGCAATGATTAGCAAATTTGGTCCCCAAATCAGTGGCTTCCATCACTCGAGAACGTACAGAAATACCGGACACAGTCCTGATTCAGTCTATAGTTTGAGAACCATTGAATTAGAGAAATAAATGAGTCATAGGATGGTGAGTCAAACTGTTCTAATGAGTATTGGACAGGCCAGGTTTCCATCTGTTACCCGTGGAGTCAGAGCAAGGACGAAACAACCAGGTGTGCTGATGTCACCCAGCTGACTGTTGTCCTTTGACATTCCTGTGTTCTGTAAATCTGTTCCCAAGAACAGCTCACTCCCTGCCTTCCGCCACCTTGTAAAGTACTATGCACAACAAAGGGAAAATGTAATATTTTCAGGAATTATGGCAAAGCTAACATCCATCTCTTTCAGTAAAAACATTGTGTACCTGCCTCATTTCCTGCTGCCTGACTTTCTCTTGAGAATAGGAACCAGGAAATCTTTGCAGCAGGTGTAGCTCTAACAGATGTTGCACAGCCTGAGACAGCTCACCGCTTCCCTTATTTGTTGTTATTTCAGTAGTTTCTGCAGGCAGATATCACTTGGTGGCTCACAGAGAAATTCAGCCACTTTCCTGGTGAGATGGCATATTTTTCCCATGGAGTTCCTAGTTCTATGTTGCCCCAGAAAAAAAAAAAAAAAAAAAAAAAAAAAGGTTCTCTTTTGTGTAGCCTGTCAGGGGACAGTAGCGACTGTTTTTCTTTTGCTCCATCTCTTATAATCTGAACTTACTTAGGTAATCTTTTGGCCTCCCTCAGGTAAAACTGCAATTGCCAGAAACAGAGCATGTCCTATAAGAACCATCTACTAACCAGATGCTTTTCCTTTCAAATGACTATAACATTCAAAACACAAAAGAAGAAGAAATATTTCCTGGAATTCATATTTTATAAGGTGAGGTAAGAGCTGGTAGCGCAAAAGCCAACAAAAAAGAATAGAATCATTTTTATGTGGGGACTTTAGAGCCAGCCTGACACTGCTGCCTGTCTGTGTGAACTTGGGTAAGTTACTTCTCTTTATCCTTGGAGTGGGACTGATAGCTACTATCTTATAGAGTCATTCAAAGAACTGGATTGTTAGTTGTAATACTTACTGGACAGTGTTAAACATATAAGTGGCTATAATCATGCTATTGTTATTATTATTCACATAATAATTATAAGAAAATCTATCAAAAGAGTAATCCAATCACATTCACCATCTTCTATTTATTAAGGCAGGAAAATAAGCTATTGTAGAAAGTGGGAAGTAGACCTTTTTAAGCTCTCTTTCAGAGGCAAGAAATCACCTTCCCATGCTACCTAATAAACTCTCCTGCTAATTAAATTTTCATTCACACTGCCTTAACTACACACCTGAATTCCCTGATCCTTGAGAGCAGGTGCTCTGCCCTAGTCCTCTTTCTACAAACCAGCACACTAAGCAAAGCAACTTTCACATCATAGTGATTTAATTTTCAGAAAGACATTTTCCACTGAACCAGAAAGAATAATTATGTCTAAATCCTCATTCATCCTGGCATATCGAGGTTTTCCTTTTTATTTAGCTGTTTCTCAGGGCACACCCGTGGTGCTGCAAAATGCACTGGCTGTCCACAAAGCTTAGTTCTTTGTTGTGATCTTTAAAGTGACTTCCAGATCAAACGACTAGGTGATATAAGACTGGGGAGCATAGCCTGATGAAGGAGGCAGTGTGGGAAATTCTAAACACCAGTCACCAATCTTCTTGGGGCACCAGATATACACCTTATGAAAAGGGTTTTAGAATAGTAAAGTATTTCTGCCTAAAAGGAACATTATTGGTGTCTGGAAAGAGAAGACTCCATGAAATACTTGGGCAGTGAGCAGGATATTGCACATTGAATAAACTCCAGAGACGCTCCTTCCTGCTCAAGGAGCAGGATCACATTGCATAACACAACTCTTCTGTGACTGGAATGGTGATAATGGACAGAATACAGTAAATGAATCCAGAGAAAAGTCTCTGCAACAGTGACCCATGGGAATATGTCACATAGTGTAACAAGTCACTAGTTCTTAAATACGTTTAAGTCCAGTAGGTACAAAGAGCTTCATGTTCTCTTTCTCTCACCAAACCATGCAGGTTCAACACTACATGAGACATTTCTTCTTTATGGAGCTTTCTCTTAAAGCTCTTACACTAAAAAAGCAATGGTATTCATTCTGTCCAGCCAGGTCTTCATTACCCTGACATTTAGCCTGTAAACTCTGTGCTAATCAGGTCATCAGGATGTATTAAGTCTTGATGTAAACTCTCTCCTACTTGCAACCCATTCACGTAAATGTCAGGAGGGCTGGTATCCAATCATATTCCTAGAACATGCCAGGTATTTTATTGATTCATAGTAAATGAGTTAGTTTATGTTCAATTTAGATTTGTTGTGTGCTCCACTGTATTCTGTTTTCAGAAGTGAGTTAATCACATGTACTATTTGGCATTTTACCTGTTACTCAAGGGACTTTGCCATATATTATAAATGGTAGCAAGAACATGTAGCAGCAGTCGACCATATTTCATGAACAAAAATTCAAGCTAGCCAGTCAAGAGAGCAGTGATCAGATTGGTGAATAAAATTCCATTAATGAGGACCAGAGAGGGTTCACTGTCAGTTTGCAGAGGCAACATTATAGTATCAAGTGTGCTTGGCTTCTCTGTTTACTTTGGATGAGCCTCCCATTTATAGTATAAATATAGATTTGGGAATCATCATTCTCTGTTGCTATCTCTGTCTGTCTCTGTCTCTATCTCTGTCTCTGTGTCTTTGTGTCTCTGTTTCTCTGTTTCTCTCTCTCTCTCTCTCTCTCTCTCTCTCTGTGTGTGTGTGTGTGTATGTGTGTATCTATGTATGTGTGTGTGTATTGTATCTTGAAACACTGATTCACTGGTACTCAAAACCAACATCAGAATTCATGTAGAACTTAGCTTTTAAAATCCACTCATTTGAGTTCCCACTCACCCATGAGCCACTTGGAGTTTTGAATTATTGTTAACAGATAAAATATGACATTCAATTAAATCTGAATTTCAATAAACAGCACATGCCTTATTAATCCAAGTATTTATCATGATATTTGGGACCTACATATACCAAAAAATATTGAAGAAACTCAGATTTTGAGGCTTTTCCTCCTTCCCTCCCTCCTTCCCCTCCCTCCCTTCCTTCCTCTGTCCCTCCCTCTCTCCCTCTCTTCCTTCTTTTGCATATGTGGGGATCCAATCATATACAGAAAACTAAAAGTATTCTCTTGTAAAATCGGTAAAACTGCCTTCTTTAATTGACTAATGGACATAGAAACTGTGAAAAGGATTATTCTCTATTCAGAACCAAATATAATGCTAAAGTCTCCTTAAGCTATGCACTTAAGCAAAATATATTAATACAGGAGCTCTGACATCAACAATGGATTATTCTTTCCAAGGAGATGTTGGCCGGGGAATCCAAACCCCCAACAAAAGGTGAGGCTCCTTGCTTCCAAACTGGGATATACGCAGGAAGAGAGGTGATAAGGCCCTGCTGTTGAGACCTGATATAAACATGGAAAGATGTATGGAGACTGCAAGCTTGCAATGTAACAGATGGTCTCTCTGGAAAATGCCAGAGAGTGTAACCAAGGCCACTAAACCATAAAGCAGAAGCTAAAGGATCTTCTTGACGCATCAAGGCAAAGACTCCGTTCAGCACGTCCACTACATACCTCATCTGCCTGGAAATACTGGTGCAGGCAGTTGGCATAGACCATGCATTATCAATCTATCGTCATGATCTCCTAATCAATGTAAGTTCTACTCCTGGAGGAATAACCCCAAGCTGATTGGTCTCACAAGCAGAGTTACATCCTCTAATGGAGGAGTACTCTATGGGAGATTAAGGGTCACTCACATATGTAGGAGAACCTGTCATACCCTTACAGGAAGAAAATTTAATTCATGGGATTAACATACACCAAACAGGCCTGTGTCTAGCCAAAAGTAACTAATAACAACATTTAGTCACTTAGAGTAATATATATCTGAGAGTTGTGTGGTGCTTCATTAAGCCTAGTGTATCGAAAGAGCATAAATTATTGTAGGACTGTTTTAATTACCTATAATAACAATTGCATGTGCTTCATTAGGATCAAAAGGTTGTATGCCTAGACAAGCGGCAGCCCAGAAAGAAACAGCCAGAATTGACTAGAGACGCAAGACCAACAGCTCCAGATAAAGTAGAAGACTGTTTTTGCTTCTCATCCACCTGTGCCCTTTCTAAGCTAGTAACAATCTGCAGAAGAGGGGGCACGGTGAATGTAAAGGCTGAATTGGGGCAAATGGTGAAACTACAGCAATATAGACTTGGCACGTCAATTTGATCACTTGATTGAACATACAATCCCCCCCCCCCCCACTGCTGGATGGTGGGACCCATGAGCTGCGTGGGTTGGGCACAACTGCTCGCAAATTTGATTTTACATGAAGGATGCTTGTACTCACAGATTATCACTTATTGTTAAAAAAAATGAAAACAAAACAAAACAAAAAAGCAGAGAAAGATGCAGAAAAGTTATGGCAGAATGCATGATCTGGGATGGGTAGGGGTGGGGTGGGGGGAAGGGAAGGGGATATATGCCTGAACTGATTTGGAAAATGATGTATGAAATACACAAAGCATCAATAAAAAAAAAAGAAAAAAAAAGAAAACTAAAACTTACCGTTTTAGTGGTTTTGAAGTAAATTATATTAAATTTGAGTCTTAATTTTCATCACATTTTATTCTTTTTCTTATTTAAATCCATATGAAACTTAAAAGACTTCAGACAACATAACATTTTCCAAAGTTGAAAGTTAAGCATTTCTTTTTTAAATATTTTTATTCATTTTTATGTATATGAATGTACTGTCTGCATGTAGGTTTGTGAACCCGTGTTGTGCAATGGCATGGAGGTCAGAAGAGGGTGTCAGATTCCCCTGGAACTGGAGTTAAAGATGGTTCTTAGCCGGCAAGTGGGTCCTCTGCAAGAGCAGTCGGCACTCTTAACTGCTAGGCCATCTCTCCAGCCCCAAGCATTTCTTATATAGATAGTACTAGCTTAAGTTTGTTCATCATAAAAGGGTAAAGGCTTTTGTTTTCATGAAAACCTGTTTCTTATGTCTTATTTAGACTTGGTTGAACTTCACAAGGTTGTATTTATCATTTTATTTTTATTTAAAACATTCTAACTCTATAATTCTTGTTACATAAGATCATTTACCATGCATTTCAGGGATTTTGCATGATGTTAAATATTTATCCAGAAATTATCTATCATCTATCTATCAATCTATCTATCTATCTATCTATCTATCCATCTATCCATGTATCTATCTATCCATCTATCATCTATATTTCTTTCTATCTATCTATCATCTATCTATCTTTCCATCCATCTATCTATCCATCTATCTATCCATCTATCCATCCATCTATCCATCTATCTATCTATCTGTCTATCTATCTATCTATCTATCTATCTATCTATCTATCTATCTATCCATCCTAGTGAGTAGCAAGGAGAATCTGAAATTTTTATCACATGGATTTGAAATAAGGAAGCGTAGTAACTAATACTTCTTTGATTACTCTATAGGGGAAAAAGCAGCAAGGAACAATAGTTTATGAAGACAAGTGTGGTCAAGTCTCAACAAAAACTGCAGAATGGTGAGGATTCAGGACACAGAGTGAGACTTGATGGAAAATGAGCTGTGCGAGCAGCGCCTGAGAATCCGGATCTGGAGGTGCCACTCATTCCAACACAAATCCCCGGTCCAGGTACCATGGGAACAGCTGAGCCTCTACAAACACTCCCTCACATGTGGGGCTGAGATGGGCCTGACACGCTACGCTGTCTGGATACTAGGAGCAAGGTGAAGGGTAACCAGGGGGACCAGGCCATCAGCACTAAGCTGCCGAAATCCCAGCTGTGGATTTGAAAGGGGAACCTTGGGCTTGAATAGTCCTTCTGCCCACAGCTAATACATGCACTGATCTCCTTAATAGGTTTGGAAATGATTTTAAGCAATTTTATTACCATAAATCGAATGTCCTCTTCAGGTGTTACTCCCAAAATGATTGAGTTAAAATGATCCTCAGAATCCAGCACCTGAAAGTGAACAGGGGATAAAAGAAAAGAAAACAATAAAAATATAGAGATGTACAAACTTTGACTTTTGATGCTTATTTTTCCAAGGGGGGGATCTTTAACTTTTTTAACTAGAAGAAGCTGGTTACAAATTTATGTGGACATGTTTCTGATAAATTGGACTATTCATACACATTTCTATTACTCATTAGAAATAAAACATAATTAATAAATTTCCTCAATATAATTTCTAAGTGGTTTCAGAAGTAATATATTGCAGGATTTTTTTTTGTCTTTTTGAGACAGGGGCTCACTGTAGCCCCAGCTGTCCTAGAATTCACTCTGTAAACCAGGCTGGCCTTGAACTCACAAAGATCCGCCTGCCTCTGCCTCCCAAGTGCTAGGATTCAAGGTGTGAGCCACCAGTTTAAGATTTTTAAAGATATTTTATTTACTATTTTTTGTTTTATGCGTATAGCTTACATGTGTGTAAGTGCATACATGTCATGCAATACTTGTAGAAGTATCAGAAGATGGTATCAGATACCCTGGAACTGGAGTTACTGAAAGTTGGTAGCTGCCCTGTGGGAATTAAACCCTTGTTCTCTGCCAGAGCAACCAGTGCCCCTTTTTAAAAATTTATTTTATTATTTTTATTTTATGTGTATGAGTGTATTGTCTGCATGTGTATAATCACAACTGTGTCATGCAAATTGTTTTATACCTGGCTTTTTTGTTATATAATGCTATTGAAAAATAAATACATTCTATAGCATTTAAAACACAAACATCTAAGTTTTTCTGGATCCTAAATTCTGAAGTCATATAAGGGACATATTTCATTTAAATTGAGCAAAAGATAGCTTTAGTTAAGGTAAAAAGTATAAATAAGAAATAAAATCAGATTTACTGGAAATATAAAATATGAAATAGTGAATTTTTTAAAATGCTGGGCATTTCTGAGGAATTTTACTGAGTTCTTATACTTTATGAAGTACAAACATGAGGGAGAGATGAGACACTATGGAGTATAAAAAGAAAGGTTTTTTATTCATTTTTCCCTTTGTCAGTAGTATATAACCAGGGCTCCACATGACTTAGCTTGCTCACACACATTGGCTCCACAGTAGTCCAGAAAATAATATGAAACAGAAAAATGCCATCATTTGTGATTCAGGTTGAACCCAGGTAATGAACGACGCTGAGTGTGCACTTTACTTGGTCTGTACAAGGATAAAGATGCCTCTTTGCGGATGTGGAACTGAACATTGACATTGGGGTTCCCAGTACAGACTTTTCTTGAAATCATTAAATACCTCAGAGTCAAATATTTCTCTTCTTTCTTTTTTCTTCTTTTTATCCAGTGTCCTAAATAACCAAATATTTTTTAAAGTATCACATTTTTCTTACAAATAACTAAATTAAAAATGACTATGTGAATCCTGACATCCATGAAAAAAAAAAGATCACTTTTCTTCATCCTTTCCACCTGACTTTTACTTCTCTTCCTTGCTCAGTTGCTCCGGCTAGAACTTCCAGGACTCTGCGGACTGAAGCATAGTGAAAGCAGTCAGCTCTGGCATGCGCTCATCCTCTGGGCAAACATTCAGCCTTCTTCATCAAGTGCGTCCTGAGAATTTTACATTTTGGTCTTTATCAGGATAAAGTTGCTTCTTTTTATTCCTAGATGTACTGTTTTAGTGTTTGTGTTTGCCCGTGTGTGTGTGTGTGTGTGTGTGTGTGTGTGTGTGTGTGTGTGTGTGTGATAAAATGATAGTGGGGTGTGTAAAATCCTTTTCGTGTATCTATTTAGAGGATCACTTTTTCTATTTTTTGTTAATAAATGCATCCCACTGATTGACTTATTTTACATGCAGAACCATCCTTATATCCTAGGAATGAATCCCTGTTACTGTGTCGTTATCATCCCTGTCCCTTCTCCCTAGACACTGCCATCCAGCCCCTTCTCTATGTTCTCACAGTTGACCAAATCTGTATCACTGAGCAGTAACCACAAACCACAGGGAATTATTGAGCACTTGAAATGCTGTTCCTTAAGCAACTCTTGTCTTTTATGCCAGCCCTTGAGAGGCAGAGGCAGGCAGATCTCTAAGCTCTACATGGAGCTATAGGTCTGCTGAAGCTACAGGGAGACCCTGTCTCCAAAAGATGGTGGTGAGGGAAGAAAAGGAAAGAAATACTGTTTCTGAGAACTTCAAAGACTTCATATCGACCGAAAATATAAAATGCTTATTAGTGACTACATGTTGAATGACAATGTGTTTTATACATTAGGCTATATAATACATATTTGTAAGCTTAGCTTTAGCTGTTTATTCAATAATGTGGCTACTAGGAAATGTGTTTTTTTTTTAATTTTCATTGATTTGAATTTTATATGATGTATCACCATCTTATTACCCTCCTCAACTTCATGTTCTCCATCATTATTTGCCTTTTAAAAAAAAAAGACCTATTGAGTGTGGTTCCCAAGTGCTCTTGAATGTCTATACCTTGGAGTCTGGTGAGTCTATCAGATATCATTCCAGTCAGGAAAACTGACTCTCATCTCCCAGTACCCATTCAATGCCAAAAGATCCTCCAATAGGGCCAGGGCTTCCTGCCCACCTACACCATTCCGGTTGGTCCCCTGTGGGGCTTGGGTTTGCATAGGTCTTGTGTATGTTGTCAAGTGATCCAGGTTCATGTGTGTAACTACCTTGGGGTGTGCACACAACAGTTTCCTTGACTTCATCTGCCACCTCCGGCTCTTACAGATTTTCTGCCCCTCTTCTTCAACCATCTCTGAGCCTTGAGAAGACAGGTGCCATATAAGTGTCCCATTTAGGGCTTCTAAGAAGTTTAAACTATAGTATGGCTCATCGGCTGGGCAGAGCTGACAGGTAAATGGTCTCTCCTCAGCTGATTTTTTTCTTTTTGTTCTTGTGGCATGAGAATATTCATTGGCCGTGCTAGCCACATCTTTTTTGAAATAACTCACACTGTTTTGTTTTTGTTTGTTGTAAAAACCTACACACTGGTGTTCTTTTTATTAAATCAGCCAGAGTCAAAGTCCTACAGCAGTGTTCTTTCCATGGTCACAGGGGGCAGGTAGCCTGCCCAGGTGAGTGGACAGGAGACAGGTACAGGGATGTCACTGAAGCTGTCTGAAGACTTGGATATGTTTGAGAAGTGAGAAAAAGTACTGAAAGGGATTTCTGAGTTTCACAGCTTCTCTGCCCCTGTGCAGACCACTCATTGTCCTGAGACCAGACCACCCATCATCCACAACAGATGCTGTTGTGCCAAACCTGCCAGAAGGCTCCTGCATGCCCAAGTCTTTCCCTTGCTCATACACCATAGTGCAGAGGAACTTGCTCCAAATACCACCACTGGGAAGATTTTCGAGCACTCCGCACTTCAAAGCCATTCGAATGTATGTCACTTAGCTTGGGAAACTGAAACTTCTTGGAGATCAGAGACAGATATGGTCACTGGCCTCTGTCTTTTCTCCAATGACATTCATGTATATGTATCTGTCTACACCAGTAGATTGATGACAGATACAGAAAAAAAGTTATCAGAAGACCAGAAGTACATTAAATTGAAGCACTTTAGTTCTAGAATTTAAGAAGATATTCTTGGGGCATGTGACAGAATCTAGTCCTGTGTGTGTGTGTGTGTGTGTGTGTGTGTGTTGTGTGTGAGTATACCACCATTTATTCAATGTACCTTCATTCTTAAGAAAAGTCCATAATCCCTCTATGTCCTCAAGTGATATAGTACTTTCTCAAAGTATTATAATAAAGATTAAATGATAAATTATGTATAAATTACCCAAAACATTACCTTACAATGTTTTTACCAGTTTTTCTCTTACTAACAGTTACTATTATAATGTTATGATATTTAATTTACTTAAACTTACATGATTTTAAGTTTCAGCACCTGGGCTCATATAATAATCTTAGTAGATTGGACATCAGGTAGTTTAGATATAAAGAGTATTTGTGTGAGTTTATTTATGACACTTCTGCTCCTAGAACAGTGAAAATTGAATTACACCCTCCGTGTACATAAAAATAAACTTAGTTCAAAAGTAAAATGCTTTACTTTCAAATGGTAAAATCAAATTGGAAAATCCTAATTATTCCCATCTGCAGGTGTTCCCACCGTTATTTGTAATATACGCTACAGAGATTTTCTTCAACTAGGATCAAATATTTCAGGACCTCACAAGAGCTTATGTGCTGAACTTTAATTTAAAATCTGGTATTTCTTCATGAGTGTGGGAAAAACTGGGCAAAGAAATGAACTTTCAGCTGTATTTGAGGGCAGTAGGGTCTACTAACTTTATTTTCAGTATTAAAACCAATATAAAAATAACATAATTATGACACAGTGAAATCCCCCACAATATATCGAACTGACTAAAAAGAAAATAAAAGTCGGAAAACTTTAAGTGGGTTTGATTTTGAAAGTCAAATATTTTTAGAAAAATGTAATGAAACCTGCTTATAACTTTCTTACTTTCAACATTTCTCTACATCAAATGTTTATCTTTCAAAGGCCTGGCTCAGAATACACTCAGGCACACGTACACACACACACACACACACACACACACAATTAGTCACAGGTATTTCTTCACTCTCCAAATGTCATGCTTTAACCATTTCCCTTTCCTGGTCCTAGGATTTTGTAAGGATAGGCCCTAAGATTAAAACAAATGCATAAATAAACTACCAATGGGAAAAAATAGAACTCCATTTCTTTAAGGACTTAACCTAACCAAAATTGAACTCCCCTAGGGTCTGCTTTACTCTGGGAGACCTGTTCAGCAGGAAATGACACATGCTAGAAATGGCACTAAATGTGTGCATTGCTGCTTTCGGGCCCCAGAGAAAATCTACTAGGATCTGAGACTCTCCATAGTCTTACTGACACCAGGTGTTGTCCATAAAGCATCACCAGGCAAAGGTGTGGGGTTTTGTCCAATAGCTCTATTTGTGAATTTTCACCTATTGTCAGAGTTGTCTAAGGAATTAAGACAAGAGACTCAGAGAAAGTTATTTGCCCTTAAGTAACACAACTCCTTTGGTTAGTATTGACTCGTGTCATCCAGTGAGCTGAAAAAACATAGCCCATGCTTGGGAATAGAGTGTTATAGCAAGCATGGGAAGACAGTCAGGATATACACACTGAACCTCTCTACCACTTGTCCTAAGATTCAACTGTGTTCAAGTAAATTATGTGCTAGGTACTCGGCAGGTGGCGCTGTTTCCCGAGGTGCAGAGCTTCTCAGAGCAGCCTGTGTGTCTCACAACTGGATTATACTTCAGAAGATATAATACAGGTAGAATGTGGGGCTAGAGATTGTTCCTTGAAAGCTGGCAAGTCCAGATAACCTATGAGAAAAAGTCTGTCAGGTGGTTTAACAGAAAGTGGGCTGTGTGGTATGTACTTTATGGGAAGCTGGTCCACATTGAAACTGGTTTTCTCTTTTGGCAGTTTTTTTTTTTTTTTTTTTTTTTTTTTTTTTTTTTTTTTTATTTATTTTTTATTGATGCTTTGACCCAGGCTTTATCATTGTCACTGTGTATAATTTTTGTTTTTCAACCACAATTTCTCCAGAGAAGGCTTGAGATAGTGCCGCCAGCATGGGGTGGATGACTTCTGATTCAGCACTGATACTTCTCGATGATAGAATAGAGCTTGGAGGTGTTTTTTAACCACTTCCATCCAGAATGTGAGGCAAAGTATGACCCAGCTTCCTGTAAGACACAGTGGGAGAGCGGTTTGAAATCACAGACTTCCAAGCTTACCTCAATCTTGCTGTATCTAAAACTCTAAGGGTGTGACTCTTGAACCCATAGTGTGTGTGTGTGTGTGTGTGTGTGTGTGTGTGGTGTATTTTGCAACCTCCTCAAAATAGCTGTGATGCACCTGGACCCTTAGTCAAGAGATGAGGCCTTCCAAACAGTATAAACCATTCCAAGGATATATAGAACACTACAATGACAAATGACGAAGGACAAAAAGCAAGCAAGAACCATGAATCAGAGTTGGGTTGCAAAAACTCAAAGAACAATGTCATCTTGAAAACTCACTTCATCATACTACCAACTTGACCAGACCGTGGTGTCCTCGCCTGTGGGCAGGTGAGGTAGATTTGTTTTAATAGGAAAAACCTATAAATCAAAAGCTATGATGCTAATTTATTCTTCTTTATACTGTTTTCAACTTTGTAGTTGATATTTGTTATTATATATTAAACCATCATATTTTGATAACAGTTACCCATCTTTAAAAAAAAAAAAACTTTTCCTGAATTTCCATAGATTGCATACAGACCTTCTCAGTCAACCTTCATCACCCTTCTACCCTCTTCCTCACTGATGCCCTGCCAGACTGAAAATCATACACTCTGTCATTTTTGTTAAGGCCTATTATGTTGTGTGTGTCCCTGGACATTCCTGAATGAAAGTTCCTCCACTGAGGTCTAGTCAGCTTATCCAGAGTCCCTAGCTTTAAGATCAGCTCTTCCTCACATAATAGCAATCAGCTTTTAATAGTTCTTCAGCTAAGCTTGGGGTCTGCTGTCCATTTTCCCAGTTCCATGCTGGGTTTTTATCTGCTTGAGTTTACATGGGTCTTTTGCAAGCTTACATCACTGCTATAGGCTCATATGAGCAGCATCCCAAGAGCTGGTAGGATGCTTTTCTCTTATGGTCATGCACCTTATGCGCGTGTGCCTTCTAAGAGCAAGCACACATCTTCTAATGGCTCACCTAGTGCAGACTGGGTAGTGAAAAAGAAATCATACTGAGACAGCATCATGATTTGAATGTAAATGAATAAAGGGAATGTAAGATAAAGAATTCTGATATAAGGCAAAATATTTTCTTCTATTAGAGGCACAACCTTTAATATGAAATTATTAATAGGATACCAGTTGTTTAAGAAAAACTACTTGTTTTAAATTAACATCATTTTCTTTGGAAGATCCATTTAAAAATAGTCACTGGGTGATTAAGAATTTTCAGTTAGGCTCTCTCAAGAAAATGGCAACTAATTTACCTGCCCTTCCATTACTATCAAACCTAAAGATCTTTCTTATGATGGAAGAAGCCTGTGGCCTGCTTCTGGTTTTTTTTTTTTTTTTTTTTTTTTTTTTTTTTTTTTTTTTTTTTTTTGAGGACCTGAAGGATTAGGGACAACAGCAGTAAGCTGTGGTTATCTTTTTCATGCATCAGTCTATTTATCTCTTTACTTTTAAGTTTGATAGGCCATTCTGAATCCAGGAATGATTTAGCAAAATGGGATTAGCACCTGTATTGTCCATGGCTGCCACTGCACTTAGTGAGGAAACAATTCATCTTCTTTACAAGGCCTTCCCTATCTCTAATGTTGTTTATGTCCTTTACCCTTTGGTTAGTAGATCTCTTCCTTTGGTTTAAAACAAGCCAGAGTGTTAAACATTAGTCTCTTGAAGAATTATTCTTCTAGCTTATCAAATGCTCAAGATTAAGTTTCACTTTGGATCACTACTTTACTTTAGTCAGCAGAAAAAGAGATATGTGAAATGTCAAAAACTAGTTGGTAAAATTCTACCTCTGGGTATGTGGGTTCATTTTTTTTTTTTTTTGGTCTTTTCCAGACAGGGTCTCCCTGTAGCCCCAGATGGCCTGGAACTCACTCTGTAGACCAGGCTGGCCTTGAACTCACAGAGATCCACCTGCCTCTGCTTCCCAAGTGGTAGGATTAAAGGTATGTGCCACTATGCCAGGCTTGAGTTCATTTTTTTAAAAACCACTTTGCATGTATACTGCAACTGAAATTTTAAGTAAGCACATGGGAGATGGCAGAAACCAGGTTTCCATCCTAAGAATGAAGGTTAGAAATAAACCACGTGAAAAGAAGGGTAGAATAATCCCTGAAGCACTAGATGAAACTAAGTTGTATCACCATGAATACATATTTAGCTCGGTATAGATACATAGTATACATATAAACATGGGTATGTGTACATGTATATGGGCCAATGCATGCATGTATTTCCTTGCTTTGTTATTTCAGAAACTAAAAACAATGACATCCAAGAAGTGATAAGTACTCCTAGATACAAGATATTAATTTCCAGTGTAACTTTCCAGAAAGCAGAAACTGAGGGTTCCTTAGAGAAACAGATGGTGGCCTAGCACAGGCAGAGCACATAGGAACTAATCCTAGAGTGTCCTACAGTGCCAGAAGCAAGGAAGGAAGCACTAAGGCGATCAAAACCGCAAAACAATAGCAACAGAAAACCGAGAAGGGAAAATGCCAGCGAGGCTGCGCTTCCAACTGGAAAGAGCTGAAGTTGGAATAATTCGAGCACAAGAACGATCGTGGTATTGAATCTTAACCCACACTAAAAATAGCCCTGCATCCATGCTTACCTAAATACATTAAGACATGGGGAGGCAGACAAGTATGCTTAGAGAAATTCTGAATAACTGGTACAGATAAGAAGACAGGCAGAAGGCCAACTCATGTGTGGCCTGTCCACAGTGGCTTCCTTCCAAAGGCAGAAACAAGCGGCAACTGACAAGAGCAGCCTCAGCCTGATAGCCCAGGCTGAGCAGTCTCCTTGGATGTGACAGAAATGACACATGACTTGGTGATCTTCCTCCTAATGCCTGCCACTCCATTCTAATTAGGAGAGGAACACCAGGCAAATCCAAGCTGAGGATCCTTCTAGAAAACCCCCCATCGCTAGTCCTTGAAGCTTCCCAACTTATCAAAATTAAGGGAATTTTGAGAAAAAAATGTCACAATTTAGAGGAGTCAAAAGAGATAGAGCAATTAAATGTAATGAGACTCCCTGGAGGGGATCCTAAAACATACATTAAGTAACAGTTAAAAAAAAAAATGTGTTAGTGACATCTCTAGTTCCTAAGACAGACTCTCTGACAGAAGCAGGAGGAGAGGTTAATTTTGGCTTAATAGTTCCAGCCTGTATTGGTTCACACACAGAGGAAAGCATGGCAGAATTCATGTGGAACATGTAGCTGAGCTTCTCACATTTCAGTGGACCAAGAGGCAGAGAGATCAGGGGAGAACCAACTGGCAGAAAGATCTTCGTCAAGGCCCACCCCCGCAAAACTCTGCCATCCAGCTAGGCCCATATACCAAAGATGCCACTATCTCTCAAAATAGTGGCACAAGCTGGAGAACAAGAATTTCAAATCATGAGTCTGCCAAGAATGTTTCATATTCAGTATAACAAGAAAGTATGAATGAATATGAAATTTAGTTAGTGTTGAGTCATTGGTTGAGTTATGCAGCATGCTAATATAAGATATCAAAGGTAAATGTTGGCTATGTATAAACAATGTCTTGGCCCTGGAGAGATGGCTCAGTGGTTAAGAGCACTGACTGCTATTGCAGAGGACCCAGGTTCAATTCCCAGCACCCACATGGTAGTTAACAGCTACCTATAAATCTAGTTCCAGAGAGCTCTCTCTGACTTCTGCAGGCATTGTATGACACGGGTGCACTTACATAAAGTCAGGCAATATATTCATACACGTAAAATAAAAATAATAAAATATACTAAAAAAAACCCCTAAAAGTCTTATCTCTGTAACATTTTTAATCATTCAAAAGAACTATAAAATAAAATGTTTGTTTAAAAATAGATGCAACATGTTAGGCTTCCCTGGAAAACTTGTTCCTCTGGTTTATGAAATGCTCAGTATTAAATTCTGTTT
Source organism: Rhizomys pruinosus (assembly GCA_009823505.1). Lineage (NCBI taxonomy): Eukaryota > Metazoa > Chordata > Mammalia > Rodentia > Spalacidae > Rhizomys > Rhizomys pruinosus. Next base: position 2,079,714 of record VZQC01005031.1, read on the forward strand.
TATGTAGGTTTACCGCCATTACACAGTCAATAGAAAAAGGTGAAATGGGAATATCAAACCACCTGCATATATCCCATTTCATCATAAGAGATTCTACTGTACAGAGAGTGAAGTTGATCTAAAGCCTATGAATACACCAAGGTCATGGGTCACATGCATGGCTTTTCAAATGGATTGCTGCTAGAGCTTGCCCTTACCAAACTTCTGATATAATACATGTGGTGGTGAGATTAGGGTATCATTTCCTTCAGACAACCACATGTGCTGACGTGGCTCATTCAGGGATCAGATTTTGAGAAGCACTGCCTTAACTAATTGCTAACAAGATGCTTAAGATGGTGAGATAACTGCTATCTCCCATTTACAATTTCCTCCTTTGATTCACAGATTCCAAGTTCTCTTAAAAAGTTATCTAGGGTGTTGGGGGGGTGGCTCAGATGTTAAGAGCACTGATTGCTCTGGCAAAAGACCCAGGTTTGATTTCTAGCACCCACATGGTGGCTAGCAACCATTTGTAACTCCAGTTCCAAGAGATCCAACGTCCTCTACTGACCTCTGTGGGCATCGCACAACATGGGTCCACCTACCTCTATGGAGGCAATACACTTATACAATAAAATAAAAAAAAATAAATAAAATATTTTTAAAAGTTATCTAGAATGAAGAATTACAAAATAGATGTTAAATAATAACACTATAGGGCCTAGAAGTTTAATATGTCTTGCCCACATTTCCTCTGTTTTACCCATCGTTATCATGGGCTCTGTCCAAATTAATGGGTTATAAAGACACTTTGAAGAATGTAATCAATTTAATGGGAGGTGAGGAGGTGATATATCTAAGGAAAAAATTAATTTGAAGAGAATTTTAATTGCCAAGGAAGCTACTGCCAGAAAGAAAGGAAGAATATCATCAAGGCAAAGGAGCAGCTTACACAGCTCCACAAAGCAACAAGCGCACTGGATCAACAAAATAACCTCAAAAATCCAGGAAACGCCCTTTCGGCTCGGCAAGTTTCATGGTCCAGAAGGTGCTCCGCAGGCGAGATGAAAAGGCTTCTGGACCCTGCCTGCTACGACATCCCACGATGTGCCCACTCCTGCAAAACTGCTACACTTCTATGGTGTGACTAACCTGTTTCTGATTGCGTTGAGGCTTGCTTCACAGGCAGGAATTTCATTCTCCATACTGTCCGACAGGACAGTTGGAAGTCTCTTGGGCTCTAGGGTTGAACCTGCTGTTGTTATTTTACTAACACTCATACTTCCAAACTATCTCTGAACATTTATGTTTTTACCCTAGATCTGGGCTGCTATTGACCTTGACCATAGACATCACTCTTTGTAGAAGGCAGCTCTCAGTACAGAGACGCATAACTGGTCAGAGGGATGCAAATAAGAATCTGAGTGCTCTGATGGAAATGGGACATCTTTACCACCCTCTCTCCAACTGTAGCTCAGGGAACTTCACAGAAGATGAGGCAGAAAGAATGTAATAGCCAGAGGATGGGCGGAAGAGCTGGGAAACGCTGTGTGCCAGACATGCCAGGGCTCAGGACCTCGCAGCAGCTGTGGTCACCTATACAAAACCTACGCAAGTCAAACCTGCCGCAATTCTGACATTGATGGCAGAGGCGCTCTCCAGGTTCCACCTCCTCCTGAGAAACTATTGGTAGTGTCCTAGTTTCCTAGTTCTTTTCTATCATTGTAATGATAAAACACGCTGACTCTGACCAAAGCCAACCTGGGAGGAAAGGGTTTCCAAGTAGGAGTCCTTCACCGAGGGAAGACAGGACAGAAACTTAAGCAGAGCAGGAGCCTGGAGCCGGGAACTGGAAGCATGGACCACAGAGAAACAGTGCTTACTGGCTTGGCCCCTTCTCCCGTGCTCAGCTTGCTTTCTTGCACAAACCCAAGGATGGAATTGTCTACAATGGGCTTTGACTTCCCACACCAACCAGCAACTAAGGAAACACCTTACAGATACGGTCACAAGCTGATGCCTTAATTGAGGATTCTTCTTCCTGGGTGTGTTACATTGACAACCAAAGCTCTCCAGCACAGCACATGACAAGGGCTGTAGGAGGGAGACTCACTCTCTTCTAAGAGTGACCGCAAATAGGTTTCCTATGCTCTAGTGGGTGGTCTCACCATCATGTGCATATAGGTAGCAATTATTGGACTTAGTGGGTTATCAAAAAAGACATGAATTTGAGAGGTGACATGTTGGAGGAACCACAGGAAGAGTGGGAGAGGGAAATCGAAGGAGGATAGGACCAGATGTCATTGTTCACATGCATGATGTTCTCAAGAATAAAGAAAATTTATTTAAAAATTCAATTCACTCAAATCATTTTACTGAACATCTATATGATAACTGAAATAGTGGCTGTTTTGGGGGGCAAACTATGATGGATTCTCCAGTATGTGGCCAATAATATGATCTACTATTCATGATATTATCTAAATCACAAAAATAAATGTAAAATTCCTAAATTAAGTAGTGCTTGTCACATTCCAGGTTACTATTAATTTCTTAATTTACCTGTTTTCACTGTCAGAATACCTTGCATATTATAGTTGCGCCATTCAGAAAATTGAATTTTGATATCGCCAGGATTTTATTCTGAATTCTGGAATGGCTTATCAAAAAAATCACTCAACTGAAAAATTTTAAACCCAAGCCTTATGATAGGTAATAAGCCTTAGTGAATTTTGATATCTTTTAATTCAGTTTTTCATTACTAAGTGAAGTGTCAGTGTGAGACCTATGAAGCCTGGCAGAAGATTATAGAAAAGAAAAAGGGCTGGATGATAAAGGGAAGTGATTCCCTATATTTTTGGCCCTGAAGTCCTAGAACATAGTTTGGTAGTACATTATATAAAGCATACTGCTTAGAGCTGGAGAGATATCTCAGTTAAGAGCACTGGCTACTCTTACAGAGGACTGGGGTTCAATTCCCAGCACCCACATGGCAGCTAACAACCATCTGAAACTCCAGTTCCAGGGGATCCAATGCCCTCTTCTGACCTCTGCAAGCATTACATGACAAAGGAGCATTTACACACATGCAAGCAATACATTCATACAAATAAATAAAAATAATAAAATATTTTTAAAGCATACTACTTATAGAACTATTAAATGACAATACAGGTCCTTAAGGTATATTTTTATTTGAATAATTAAATCAGAAATCTAGAGGTCCAAATAATTAGCTGATGCACCTATTTATTTGGGAAATTGAAAGACCTCTCTGACTTTTATCAACATGGGATTTGCAGAGCATGAACATAAGGAATTGAAGTCAGAATAAAAGTAGGAAGGGCAGGCAGGAAGTAGCAGAGGTTCAGTCAGAGTTCTGGAATTCAAGAAGGTATTTTATTAATAGCCTAGTAGAGAAGGCTATGAGTGCCACAGAGAAAGTCCAGTTGCCAATAGCTGTGCTCGCAAAAGGCAAGTCATCAACAAAGCCCAGGAAGGAAACACTCTATAATCTAGCATCAAACCCAGGAAAATGATTGAAAAATATCCCTCTGAATCTAGCATCTCTAGGACTTCAATTCTGGTATGGTATAGATGACTTTGTGGCATTGGTCCAGCCATCATCCAGCTGTTCATCTCAAAGCACATTCTCCCATCTCAGTGGAGGTGTTTTAAGTTCAAACTCACCTGGACTCAACATCCAACTCAAGCTTGCTTCTATTGCTAAGTTCCTCAAGTGACCTTACTATGTCTAACATCAGTCAAGATTGAAGCCTTGGACCCATCTTTGGCCCTGCAACTTCCCTTATTGAAAACCCTAATCCTCCACCATCAGTCTCTGATATGCAAAGCCCTCCATAAATATCAATACTGTCTTGGTTGGGGCCATACTATCTGTGGTGGTTTGAATGAGAAATATCCCTCAAAGGCTCAAGTATGTCAACACTTGGTCCCCAGTTGGTGGTGCTGTTTGGGAAGTCAAGGACTCTTTAGGAAGTATAGCCTTGTGAGGGGAAGTATGTCCCTGGGGGTGGGCGTTGAGAGTTCACAGCCTGGCTCTTTTGCTCCCTCTGCTTTCTGTTTCTATTGAAGATGTGAGTTCTCAGTTTCCTGCTCTGGTCCGCGCGCCTGCTAATGGCTGCCATGCCTCCCTGCCCTGATCCAATCTTATCCTTCTGCAAACAGCAAAAATAAACTCTTTACAAGTTGCTTTTAATCATAGTGTTTTGTCACAGCTAACATGGTACAGGCCTTTAATCCCAGCACTTGGGAGGCAGAGGCAGGTAGATCTCTATGAGTTCAAGGACAGCCTGGTCTACACAGGGAGTTCTAGGCCAGCTGGGGCTAAAGAGAGATGCTGTCTCAAAAAGACCAAAATTGATTAATTAATTAGTTAATTAATTAATTAATTTTTAAAAGTGCAGTAACTAATCTACACCTCTCACTTAATTAGCTTCTCCCATTAGCTCTACAGACTAATATTTTATTACTTATGGATTTAATCTTAATGAAAATTTTAATGAATACATGTTAGGTTCAGGTAGAGGGGAGACCCAGCACAAGGAAAGAAAGAGTCAGGATTCCTATGGGAAGGAAGTTGGGTTTATTGGGCAGGGACCAGAGCAGAATGTCCCAAAGTGGAAGTTTTATACCCAGACACACAAGGAAGTGAGTTTTCAAGGAAGTGGGGGCGAGGAGATGGGGAATGGACGCAGGTGGGACCTGTGAGAGGTATCAGTTCGAGCGTCTGAGAGAGAGTGAGCTCTGCTTCAGGTCTCCAGTGAGGCAGGATTGCAGGATGTCGTAGCAACAGTTCTCTGGTTGCAGGAATGCCGTCCAGGATAACTGTTTCTCAGAACTGCTTCCTCACTTGTCCTGAAGTCCCTGACTCAGGAGGGCTACAACCTTACAATACATACTTTTAAACAAAAGTCCAAATAGCTCCCTTTGCATTTAAAATAAATCCCAAGCCAGCAGCTTAGCAATAAGTAGCACGCACCCTTTGTCCTAACACTTCTCCACTTAAAACACCAGTCATTCCAACTTGCTTTTCTATGTCTTGCTTTCCCTAAGGAGGGGGCTGTCCATGGTGTTACATCTACGTATGATGCTCTTTATCTAGTGAACTTTTCTATACCAAAATGCTACCCATTTTCAAAAAGGTCTCCAAAACACACCAAGGTTGACCCCCATCTTACTTCCAAACTCACAGTCTACATGTGCGTTATGATCCCTCTTGACTTTTACTACCTTAGAGGATCCTCTTGTTTCTTAGCAAAGTTAGGAAGCTGGGACTCACCAGTGCACTGGTGCCAGGCAACGCTGCTACTGATATTCTTCATCAGTGAGCCCTTCAGAGGTTCAAATACCAGTTCTGTAGGAGCCACAGAGCATTCCCAGGTCACTCAGCCGTGAGTGAAAGGCACGTCTCAATTCCAAGTCCTGTGACCCATCCCTCATGGTGTGTGCCATACACCAGCTGCCTCAGTTTGACCCACAGGTCTCAAGACATCCCATGGGTCTCATTTTGCTTTTCAACCAACGAATAATGTGTTTTCTGAGAGACTTTAGTGGAAAACCCAAATGCATGTCCTTTTTCTGTTTCACATAATGATGTTCTGTGCCCTCTAGGATCCCAGTTCTCCTGAAAACAACACTACAACTATGTTTTCCTTGGACGCCAACATGAAGTTTAGCTGAACTCCTCCTGACCCCTTGGATCTGGGATGTTGGGCTGCAAGTCACTCGTGCTTCCCAGTTGCCTCTCAAGTATTTTCTGGTTTCAACCGGGTTGGAAATATTGAGACAAGAGTTTCTCTCAGAGTGTTTGATCACTTTTACTTTTTTGAGTTGGAGGGAAGCAAACCCTTTAAAAACAAATAAACAACATTTAATCAAGCTTTTGATCCTTCTCAACAGTTTGAACTCTGTTCCAATTTGAAGCAAAAATTTAGGTCAGCTCTCATTTTATTTATTTGTGTCAAATTTTCGAAGGGAGTCCTTTGCCTCTCACACCACAGGGCACAGGCATAGTAATGTACAGATACAGGTTTATATGCTCACATATAATTAGCATATTTTCAAAATTATCTACATCTCTGTGAAAGTGCTACAATTCCCAAATAGCTAAAAATAGCAAAAGCAATAACAAAGCAACTCCAAAACCAACAACCTTTAATCAGCTCATCTTTCAGTGAGACTTACCCCAGTTGTTTTTGGAGTATCACTTGAATGATGATACTAAAACTTATCTACCTCAACTATCCCTAAAATAACCCTATCCTCTTGTTTGAAGCTTACATAATTGATATTTAGTTCTTTAGATTAGAACATTCACCTCGAATCCCCTTTCATGTTCTAGGATGGGTATAATTAAGCCGTTGACACTACATTATGAATTAGTTTACAAGAGATTCATGAATGAGTCACTCTTAAGACCTGAAGTAACTCTCCATGGACTTAGAAGTTAGATCACTATCTCTACAATGCTTCCTTCTACAACTCTGTTCTACATTTACACGCTACTAATATTTACTTATTGGGAATTCCCACCCTAGCAATTGCCTGGAATCTGTTTACCACATTAAGCCTTAGCCCAAAGTTCACTTCCTCTTTAGTTACCATATGGAATGTCTATGGTGTGACATTTGCTTTAAACTGAATTGCTTTGTTATTCTGGTATGGGGGGAATATATATATATAGATACATATAAATATAATTATATAAAATAACATATATGTATTTCTGATTAACTGAGTTCTGTTGGCTCCTCAGAAGTCAAGGGCTGATCCATATTTAAAACACTGCCCCCAGAGTTCAGAATGCAAATGGACAGGTATTGCAGAATCCAGCATTTTCGTAGTTCTACTCCAGTTTGGATGAAGATCAGGTACATTGGGCAGCATTTTAAAGCCGATTTTTGATGTTCCAATGAGACAATGGAGTGGAAATATCTAGGGAGAGAGTGAGAGTCAACACCTTGATTCATGCTGTGCTACATTTTACCATAAGTAAGTCCAAAATGAAATCCAAATTCCTGATCAATTATCCAGGAAGAGGGGCTGGAGAGAAGGCTCAGTGGTAAACAAGACTGGCTGTTCTTGCAGAGAACCTGGGTTTGATTCCTAGCACCCACATGGTGGCTAGCAACTGTACATAACTCCAGTTCCAGGAGTTCACTTCTGACCTCGTTCACACTGCAGGGACATGAGTTACACTTACACACATACAGGCAATGTATTCATGCACGAAAAAAAAAAAAAAAAAAAAAAAGAACAAGGAGGTAGGACGGCTAGGAGTAATAAACCGTATACAACCGACACCTAGAGGAGTTGTAGGCAAAGAGAGAGAGAGAGAGAGAGAGAGAGAGAGAGAGAGAGAGAGAGAGAATGTAAGGATGAGAGAAAATTCCAAAAATTGGTGAACCAATGGCATCAGACTTCTCTTACAGAGGCTATTTGCTTAGAGGCTTAGTAGAGGAGACTGAAGCTGCGGAACCACTTTCACAGACTGGTACATAATGTTGGAGGACCAGCCTGGCTGACACACATACCCGTTGCAATTCCCCAGACCTGGAATAAAGGAAAGCAAGGGAAGCACGGTGTGATAATTGTCATAAAGATGGACTTTCCCTGGTTTAGCCCATTGTATGAATAGAAGAGATGAGGGAATGCTGAAGGCACTGGCTTCTTTTCATGAAATAGAATGGCTATTCTTTGAAATAGTGATTTGTTCTCTACATAAACAGAATTTAGGAGCTTGTAAGGATGGACGACTGTAGATTCCTGCCTCACTATCTTGATAGTAGTAAGTCAGGACAGCATTGTCAGTAGAATAAAGAATAAGAAATTTGGAGTTGGAAGACTGTAATAGGGATCCTTGATATGAAGATCCAGTTAGTAAGTGGTGGTATGTATGCCTACACAGGTACAAAAGGGAGTTTGTGCCACACAACTGATGGGCCAAAGAGTTTAAGACCGTGCAGGTGTCTCTAACCAGTAAGACTCACCCACTGGAATTGCAAAGATTTTGCAATAAAAATGCTGTGTTAGATTCTCATCCTTAGGCATTTTGATTTATTTAATTTGCTTTGCTAGCTGTGAAATGATACTTTTAAAGATGGTCCCAGGAGATTATAATGGAAAACCATCTCAACCCCTTATAATAGGTAAGAAACCCAAAATATGACAGTGTAGATTATTTGACCCTTAAGGCACAGCTGGGAGCAGATGAAGAAAAGTAATCCCTGTCATTGGTGGAGATTTGGAAAGAGCATAACACACACATAAATCTCCAGAAATATAAGTCTTCTCTACCTTGCAAGTTTGTATTCAAAACCATACAGTGAAACAAGAAAGTTGCCACTAGACACTTATTAGAATGACCCAAATCTACAACTTAATGCTGTCAGGGAGGCAGAGCGACAGGTACTTTTCACTAATTTCTGGGGGCAGACATGAAGGAGAGCCACTTTAAAGACAGTGAAACGGTTCCTACAAAAAGAAAAACATTCTCACTTTATAAGCAAGCATTCAAATTCTCTTGGTACATATCCAAAGAATGGAAAACTTTTTCCACATAGATGTTTATGGCAGTTTTACTCATAATGATCAAAACTTGAAAGGAACTAAGATGCTCATAGAATATTTGAACAATGAAGAATGAAATATCATTGAGCAATAAAAAGAAATTAGCTGTCAAGCCACAAAAAGGCAGGGAAGAAGCATTAATGTGTTTTATTCATTGAAAAAGAAAACAATATGAAAAAGCTATATATTGTTTGATTGCTACAAGAGAGATTGTGAACAACAAAATGACACAGACAGGAAAAAATTAGAGGTTATGAATGAGAAGTTCATGTGGAGGAATAGGTAAAAATGTGAAGCACAGAAGATTTTTTTATTAAAATTTTTTTTATTTGTTATGTGTATGCATGTACTGTCTGCATGTAGGTTTGTGCACCCGTGTCATGCAATGTCTTGGAGTTCAGAAGAGGGCGTCAGATTCCCCTGGAACTGGAATTACAGACGGTCCTTAGCCACCATGTGGGTGCTGGGGATCAAACCCGGGTCCTCTGCAAGAGCAGTTGGAGCTCTTAACCTCTAGCCCATCTCTCCAGCCCTGCACAGAAGATTTTTATGACAGTGAAAACCCTCTCTATGATAGTGTAATGGTAGACATATGTCTATGGAAGACCATAGACCAAGAAAAGGTTTTACTATAAAATATGGAATTTGGGTGATGATATGTCAGTGCAGGTTCATTTATCATAAGAAATGGCCCGTTCTATGGGATACGGCTAGCAGGCAAGACTGTGCCGGTATAAGACAGAGACAAGATGGAAGCCTTCATTCTATCTTTCCAACTTCATTACTCTGAAAAATAAAAGCTATTAAAAACATACAGTAATGGGATGTCCTAGCTTCACAGGAAGCTATGTTTCTATAGATGTGTTGGGACTTGGCAACCTTTTACCAAATGTTTCCTTATCTACCAGAGTCTCCTATGGGCCATCCATAATGGTGATTCTCATAGACTGAATATAAGAAGCTCACCTGTGCTCGAATAAGGGACAGGATGAACTTTTCCTCACCCACTAAGAAAAGAGTTTTCTAAACAGTAATAACTGAACCAAATAGACAGCTAATTTTAAACACTGGAACATATCAAAGTGTAAGTTAGCTCTCACATCAGCAGTAGTGGTCATTGTGTCTAGAAAGCATTTACTAAAAGGAGAAGAAAAGGGGGAAAGAAGAGGAGAGGCAGAAAAGAAAGTCACACAGGAAAACAACTGTGTGCTAAACATTTAAGGCTTTCCATTCTAAACACAATTTAGTCATTAATGGTCACCTTGCTACATCTTCCAACCACCATTTATACAGACAGCTACACAGATAGCTTGGTTGCCATCACATGTAAGTCGTACTTCTCTCTCTGAATCCACCAGATTCAAATTCAATAAGCTGAGCAATGGAAGACTACCAGAAACTACTGTTTCCTGCTCCAAGGTGACACAGGTGATAAAGAATCCCAATATTCTCAGTGACCTTTATGACTGACCATAATGCAATCCTGGAAGCTGAAGATGAGTGGGACTCCAACAGACAAAGATAGCAGAACCAACTTAAATGCATACCTGTTGCTCCTGTAGTGCTAGATAGTCAAGGAGAGATGGATTTGTCAGGCAGCCAAGGAGACTCGACCTCAGGGCCTTCATCTTGCTTTGAGCTCTCAGAGCTCTCTGGGAAGCTATTCAACACGAGACCCACATGGGCAGATAACCAAAATTTAATACCTTTTTTTTTCACTTGACATTTTCCTTATTTGAGGAGGTTTTCTTCATTTAGCTATCCTATGACAAGATAGTGAACACTGTGTAAACTGTATATCATAAAACATACCAGAATGGTGTGGGTTTGTTGTTTGTTTACTTTAAATGATATGCATGTCATAAAGTTGGCATACTCAGTCAAAGCACATGGCTTGTGGTCTTATCTGCAACTCTTTGATTTCCTTGTTTGAGAAACTCAATTAGCATGAGCTCAAGATTTTCCCGCCCTCATACACTCAGTCTGCTCTACTTTACAGTAGATGCTTATTGTGGTCAAGGGAGGCAAATATATAAGGAAGGATATGTGGTATTTGCAGTAAGATAGGGTTTTCTTTTAACTTATATATCTTTTTTTTTCTTTGCTGGCAGGAAGGTGTCTTTTTGCAAAATGTGCATTCTATGCTAGGGAGTAATCCCGTTAGGAAGAGAAAATTTAGGAGCATAAAGTCCAGTGGCCCCACAGTTACTTAAGGACAGGGAGGACTGTGGCATGACCTTCCAGTAATCCACCAGGTGGAGCCAGAGATTGGGCAGATGGCTTTAGGAAGAGGCATAAGAATGACCCCCCCCCCAAGGTGGGTTCTGCTTAAACTCAAAAACAACTTGGAGTTTAGTGTGAATGCATGTTTACTGAATAAACTACTTGCTTTTTGGTTGTGAGTAATGTTTGCACATTCGTGCACATTTTCCAGAACAGAAACAAAATGATGCACTGTAAAGATAACAGGCTGGAAGAGCCCTTAAACTGGAAGTAAGTCTACAAGTATGTTGTTGTTAACTGCTTTAAAAATCCTGAGGGGGGAAATAAAAAAACAATCCTGAGGGCTTTACTTGTGTAATTATATCTGAAAATGATTAATCTAAAAGGTCTTATACCAACAGTCGTTGGGCATGAACCAGCGACATAAAAAAGATTCAAACAAGAAAAATGTAACTTCTTTTTATAGAACTCAAGTTCACTTGGGCTTATAAAATGGATCCCACATAATTCAAGTCATGCTCAATGCTCAGCCTCTTTTTCTGTTCTCGTTTATAGATATACGGATTATTAATAAAATGTAATTAAAAGTAGTCATCCCTTTACAGGACTATTTAAGGGTAGACATTCAGTTATTGACAAGAACAATAGGAAAAGCCAGCTATTTTTCTACAATTCTCCTACTCCCAGAAACTCATATTCCTTTTTATCAGTTTTTCTCAGTATCTTTAGGAAAGCTCTCTCTTGAGATGCTTTGTCCAACAGAAATATGCTGCACTCACTAGACCACTTTAACCATATATTTATATGAATCTATTCTATAATGCATTTAGAAAGGAATCTACAAGTTATTTGAAGAAGTTTAGTTCTTTTCTCTCTGTGGTTAGTTCCTCTAACCCTGCACCTCCCCCAAAAAACACTTGGGACACTTGAGAAGGAGACTTTAGGTAATGTGATGGCCTCAAAAATTAATCAAAGGACAAAGCCACTGCCACCACTGAATTGACATTACAGATATTCCTGATTCTCAACACAGCTTCTTTTCTATGGCAATTTTCTATGGCAATTGAACACACAGATCCTTCAAAAGGCTTATGAGTTGTTTTTTTGAGAATGAAGGGATTATAAGCAAGCCAAATTCAGATATATTCAACAACAGACATGACATTTCTGAATCAAGTTTCTCCATTATGAGCAGTGGTTTGATTTTGCAATGACAGGTGAAAAGTGAGTTAAACGTTTTGTAACACGTTGATGTAGCAAAAATACTACAAGGTGTAACACCTTGGAACAATTATAAATCATTGTGTTCTTTAGAATCCCATAGGAAATCATCAGGCATAAATTAAAAGATTCAAAACCCCCTTATGAGATAAAGCAACTTTTGCCCTCTTCTTTAAATATCTCTATTCCTAAATCTTTCTTTATATAGGTCTAAATTTTATATCATCTATGGATTTATATACATATGCACATCTGTAGATAATTTCAGTTTTAAAATTCTAACATAAACACATTTTTTTTTCTTTTAGAAGTTTTCTTTAGGTTTGCTCATAACTTTCTGATCCAGAATTATGTAAATAAGTTATATCATACCAGGCAATATGTTGAAGGAGTGACTACATTAAGTAAGCAAACGTCATATAAAAGGCACATAAACAAAGTCCCTCATTCCGGTTCCTTTGAAACATGTTTATTCTTGGGAGTTCACTCACTCTTCAAACCTTTTTACCTTTAAACGGCTTCCAAGCTTAAAGGGCCTCAGAAGGAATTCATGTGCCTCAAGCTATACCGCCCTGAAAGGAGCTCAGTAAATTTCACACAACAGTCAGGTGGTGGGTGGTAGGGGAGTAGGGGCACCTGTAGCACGCACCTGTCCCAGAGAGCAGTTCCAGATTGCTGCCAGTGACTCAGCCTGGATCAGGCAGTCAAACATAGTACCTGAGCACTGATGTTCATTTGAAAGAAGAGTGAAACAGAAGAAAGTCTCTCACCCCAAATCACTGCAAGATTTTAAAAGTGTTTGGCTTTTCATTAGAAGTGTTATTCCGATTTTAATGCACTTACTGAATAACGTAATATAATGTACCTTATACAGCAAACTCATCCTGAATTTCATTGGAGAAAATATTGTAAAGCATGTTTCCCATCAACATCATTTGCAATTCTGCTTATGTTGGCTTGGTTTGGAAAATAGGAGTAGTGACCCAGAAATCTGGTGATCCATAAATCAGGACAAATGATCTCTTGTCACCTCTGAGGAAAATATACTAGCAAATCCTAAAGGTAGCCTCCTGTACCTCTCCATCTCCATTAAAGTAAGTGACCAGATGCCCTGCTTAAGATATCCTGGGAAACTTGTCTACAAGGAATAGATATTAGGATTATTCTGAATCTTCATCTGACATCAAATTTGTTCATTTTCTTGTTTTATACCTTAAAATCAAGTAACTATTTCTCTAAGCCTTCATCTGGTCCAAGTAAGGAGGGGGTTTCCCTGGCCCAATATATCTAAGAGTCCAGTATCTGTAAATATAAGATGGACATCTCTTTGTCCATTATTAGTAACAATGAAATACACAGGGCCACCGGACAAAACAGAACACCTGCTCAAATGATGATGACCCTCCAGAACGCATGCTAAAATCTAATCTCCAACCCAACACTGCTGAGGAGCGTGGGCCTGGGGAGGTGATGAAAACAAGACTTGTCTGCCTCTGTGAATGAGGCCCTTATAAAAGGGCTTGAGTTTGGAAGTCTCTGGATCTTCTGTCCTTTAGCCAGGTAAAGACAGAATATTTCTGTTGATACTGAGGTTGCATCAATAAGACAGTGCATGGAAGCAAAGAGTGGTCCTTGATCTGGAATTCCCCTACCTCTTAAATCATGAGAAACAAACTTCATTTTTTTAAATTATGCAGTCCTTGATATTTTTATAGTATCACAAACACACTATTTTAAATTTCATATGAACAATGTATATCTTTAGAATAAATATTCCATAAATATTTGCGTGGATAATGCACTAGAAAAGTAATTCAACAGTTAACTGAAATTAAATTTTAATTAATTTGATTTAGACAAAGATACTCTTTGACTAAATCTGTGAATCTTTATTGGGTTCTAACTCTGAACATTGTTATACCACAAGCTTGGGTTTTGCACTTTGGGGCACACAAAGTTTCTCTTTGGGGTGTTTATTCTCCTATGTACAATCCAGAATAAATTTTCTCTAGTTTTTTCTTGATCAGTGGATTCCTTATATCAAGGCCTTCTTTTCATTCATGTTAGCACTTCTGAAAAAACACAAGCTTGGAAATGAAGAGACTAAAAGTAATTTACTGTTAACTTTGTCATGTAAATCCCCTAAGGCAAAGAAGAATGTGGCAATTAGAAAAGAGGCTAGGAAAGTAAGAGAATCAATACAAATTAAATCATAATAAATCTTTCTGAATAATGGTAATTTAAAAAGGAATATGTTAATAAATATGCTTTTTCTCAATCTTGTCTATAGATTTATAAATCACTGTATGACACCTACGTGTAAAGTACAATATTTCTAGAAGAATACTAGTGGATTTGGTATGCTTTTCTTCCTTACAAGGTAATACAAAAGACTTACAAGTAGTTTTAACTTGAGAGTGATAAGGCTTCTCTTGTTCTGAGACAATAATTTTCCTTTCTGGGCAGCACAGCCCTTCTTCAATTGATTTGCAAGGGAAAGAATCAGACTATCTAAATAAATACTAAAACTAGAAACAGAAAATTCATCTCAGTGTTGATGTGTCGGGTATAAAGAACACATGTTATTGGAAGTTAGGAATTCTGAATTAGATAAACCTCTGGTCATAAGATCTAGTTATCTAATTTACAGTGATGTTATAGAGGTACCTTAATATGACAGCAAGCTTTATGATGAGTAAAAAACTTCAGACAATTCCCTACAGAAAAATCATGAATGATATTTACAGGTGCACACATAATACTTAGCCATCCCAAGTCTTCCAAAGACCCCTTCCATCTACCTGAAACAGTACTGACTCTCCCAAATTACCCAAAGTGCCACTCAGTCCTTGAAGAAGAAAGCAGGAAGAAAGGTCTGACTGTTTATTTGTTCTATTTCCTGCCAAAATACTTTGCCTAAAAAAACGCTCTTTCCCACAAAAGGCCTGATGTGCATGCAGCTGTTCGTAAAGCGGAAACATGTTCTACTTTCTTCTGATAACTGAGAAAAAAAGTACATGATCACAAGAAGGTGGGGCATCAGGGCTTTCTACCAGCACCTTGCAAGTCAATAGTCTTAGATTAAGCAAACGCTGCCCCTTTACCTCTTGATTTATCATTACTTTGAAAAATAATCATTTACTTTCATTCCATCCATTTAACAGGACATCCTAAAACCTGTGGAAATACATACAATCTAATATAGGCATTTTAAGATGTTGCAATTTAAGCAAATTGTATGTTTTTTTAATTAGAAGTGATTCAGATGCTTTGACAAGTCTTGAAAGAATAACATAGGAGACATTCCAGGTTTCCCCTGCAGCCAGGCTCAGTGTTTCCAGCCTTTGAAGTTCCTGATTTACACACATCTGTGATGGGCTCAGCTGGACCCACCACTTACAGACAACTTTAGAGTCACAGGCCCCAGACCTGCTGAATATAAAAGGCCTGGGGAAGCTGTACTGTTCATCCGTGCTGCATGTTAGAATCACTCATGGAATTTTCCAAAATGCTCTAATACCTAGGCCACACCTCAGACTGATCAGATACTCGAATACGTGTGTTTCTAAACCCATCAGGTGTGGGAATGAGAAATTTTAAAGCATTCCTAAATTAATATTCATGCTCTGTTTATCTGTCAGTGCCTTCTGACTACTACAGAGGTAAGGGGGAGAGAATCATTATTAGGGGAGGTGACCTCCAGTCTAGGGGATGAAGAATATACAGTTTGCCAAATGTATGTTCCTCTTACAACTTCTTTTCAGGAGGAAGTAAATCCTGGACAAAGGATGGAAACCCCTAATGTTTCATTTTCATCATACTACCCCCTTGACTGGACATGACAGATGCCATGACAGATGTGTTCTCGCCTGTATCATTAAGGGTAGATTTCGATCAGAGTTGTTCATCTATGACTGCATGTTAACAATCATCTGGAGAGATGTCCAAAGCCAATGTACCCAGGCTGTACCCTGGAATATTATGATTACCTGGAGAGCTGTTTAAAGGCCATTTTGCCTCGCTCAGGTGCACCACCAGAACATTAGGGTCACCAAGTGAACTGTGCAAAGCTACTGTACCAAGGCTGCACCCAAGAACAGTTCAATTATAATTTCTGGACAGGATTCCAACTCTGACCTTTGTTAAATGTTTCCTATGTAGAACTGCCAGATAAAATGGGAGATACTAATGTTTTGTTCTTCAGAAAAATAAGTATCAGGTTTTAGTATAGATATCACCAAAAGATTTCCAAATGTTACACATATATGTTTTTAAAAGTACTTAGTGCTTATATGAGATTTAAATTTACCTTGGTGTCCTCTCTTTAGGTTTTTGTAAAACTTTTCTTTTTAAAAATTCATTTTGGGGCATTTTTTGAGAGAGGGTCTACCCTGTAGCCTCTAGGTAGATAAGCATACATAAAAATTAAAAGCTAAGATCTACATATGATAGAAAGCATGTGGCGTCTGTATTTCTAAGTTTGGTTTAACCTCATGTCATAGAATAATTTCCAGGTCCATCCATTCCTACAAATTTTAACTTTTCATTTTTCTTTACAGCTGAATACAATTTCACTATTCATGTCCCATATTTTCATTATTCCCTCATTTGTAGATGGACAAACTAGGCTGATGCTATTTCATTGCTGTTGTGATTAGATGAGCATTCAACATGGATGAGTAACTATCTCTATGATAGAATATTGATTTGTTTGAATAAATGCTAGGGAGTGGAGTAGCTGGGTTATATGGCAGATGCATTTTTTAGAAGCCTCCATACTAATTCTCACGGTAGATGTGGTAGTCTATATCCCCACTAAGGGCGAATGAAGAGCCTTCCCCCAACATTCTCAACAGCATTTCATGTCATTTATTTTCTTGATGATAGCCATTCTGGGTACCCTGTGTTATTGCATGTCAACTCTGGCATTCTTATACATGAAATTAAAATATGGTAACAGAATACTGGTCTTCCTGTGACTCCTAACGAGATCTGCAGATCAGCATCATCAGTTCCATCTGGGTGAAACACACCTTGATGGGACGTGCTCTCCACTTGCTGAATTAGAAACTTCATTTCAATAAAAACCTCAAGTACTCATGAGCATTTGAAAAGCACCAGTCCACCCAATCCATCACAAGTTTCTAAAGATCTCACAATTATTCAGTAAAGTCAAAGGTAGCTGCAAAAATTCAAATGAGTCTGAAATTCCTTGCAAGTTTAGAAAATGGCCCGAATTCCACTGTGCCAATGGAATTGGTTGATTTTGTTACACCCCAACTCTAAGATAAAGTACCTTCAGTCTTTTTTTAGTAGTATGTGTTTGAGCCATACTCTTCTTGCCTTTTTTCCTCTCTACATGCGCAGGGCCCGAATTTTGACCCAGATCTCACACAAGTCAGGAGAATACCAAGCTGGCTTGACTTAACTGGGCTAGCCAGCAACTCTAAAATGGTGACCTAGACATGATCATGATCTGTCTTTGTAAGAGTGTAAGATAAAAGTCAAACTGATGGTTTGACTTAGATTCTCGGTCTTCCAGCTCAGGAAAGGTTAAATGTTTAATGACTAAATTCAATGCTTATCCAAGTGATTATACCACCTCAGACCAATATGGATATGATCCTTGCTGTAGGAACCAACTTTAGTGTACATATGGCAAAGCAGCTTCACAATTATTAAAAAGCAAATTATCAGTACTATTTACTGGCATGATTAAGACCAAACTGATGGCCAAAATAATGATTACATTATTTTCTTTCTTCATAAAATAGATGAGAGTGAACTCAGCTCTTCTTTCCAGATCATGCCTTTGGCCATGGAATTCCTGATGGATGTTAGCTGGTTCCAACTTGTCCTCCTGGCTTGCAGAGGTGACAGGACCTTTTTGTCTCACAGGGTCTAGAGCCATTCAAGCCAACACCCACAGGGTGGGACTGATCCTCAGTAGACATAAATCCTCCAGATTGGCATCAGCGAGATCAGCCCTACAAAGTAGAGCAATAATCATAAGCTGAATCATACATTACTTCAGAGCTAATAGCCAATAAAATAACAGATTCAATAGCTTATGCAATTGTTTTCCTGGGTTCAAGACCATGTACCATGGCAATTAGTTAAAAACTCAAAACATAAATATTAATTACAAGAAGAAAGACATTGCCTGGCTTGAGCCCACTCCTTTAGTCTTAGCACTAGGGAAGTAGAGACAGGGAGATCTCCATGATACAGAGGCCAACATGGTCTTCATAGGGAGTTTTGGGTCAGCTGTGTCTATAGGAAAACCGTCTCTCAATAAAAAAAGAAGAAAAACTTTAAAGAATTGTGTAAAGGTATTCAAAGTAAATAACCGAGATGATGGAAATTAGGTTAATGTTTGAAATTTATTCTAAATAAAGCATTTAAAAAATAAATTGTACATTTGTAAAGCTATAATATACCCATTAAAATGTGGATATATATTATTTAAGTGTACTAGTTAATGTAAAATGATTAAAGTTCTTTTTGTTAGTGCCTTAAAATGAACTCAGAGACATTTTCAAATATGTGAAATCTTCCTTCACACTTCCACTTCCACTTCTTGTCTTCTCTATTTTGTTTCTAGAGATCAATATGGCCATTTCAGGGACAATGTTGTCTGGAATAGAGATTAGAAGACAATATCAAACCAGACACAGGTTATTATGGTACTAAGAATTGTAATATTTCTCCCATGAAAAGTCCTTAGAACATGGAATGAAAAAAGACCTATTCTGTCTAGGTACCTTTGATGTTGTTGAAGAAGTTGCTTCTAAAAAGTATGCTGGGCTCAAAGTTTCTTTCCTGTATGACATATATTTTCCCTATAGTCTTATGCCCAAACTTGTGTGTGTTTTATTCCAATAAACTCTAATTAGAAGTAATTCTTGAAAGGCTGAGGACTACATTAGCTACGATTGGTGAGTAACAAACCATTCACAAAGCAAGGGATGTGAAGCATATGTAGACTATGAATTTGGGAAGGGCTAGGCAGTTGTAGCTCAGAGCCTCATGTTTCAGTCAATTTTACCATCTAGAATGTCAGCCAGGTAGGACTTCAAGAAGGCCATCTGACATGGCTGCTGGGGGCTCATGATAGATGGTTGGGACTCCAGAGTCAGCTAACCGGAGTTCTGCCTACAAATGACTTCTTCAGCATCACCATCTCAAGGTGACTCAGTATTCAAGTGTAAGCTCCAAGCACAAGTCACCTGGCTGTAACACTTTTTTTTTTTCTGTTTATATTCTTTTAACTTGAATTTTGTGATTATTTTAACTTTAAAAAATTTATTTATTTTTATGTTATGTGTATGAATGTGTGTGAGTACACCCATGTCATGAAGTGCCCGGGGAGTCATAAGAAGGTGTCAGGTTCCTCTGGAAGTTACAGATAGTTGTGAGCCACCATGGGAGTGCTGGGAATCAAACTCCCATTATTCTGTAAGAGCAGCCAGTGCTCTTAACTGCTGAGCCATTTCTCCAGCCCCAGAACTTTGTGATTTTTTTATGCAATCTAATTTGATGGCATTTAGATTCCCCCCTCTACACCTCCCCTTATTGTCCTTTACCCAGTTTAATGTACTCTGATATTTAGGGAGGCCAAAATTAGACTCCAAAGTCACACATATATATATATATATATATAAATATATATACTTTGCATAATACATTGTAACAACTTTTATGCCTAGCTTTAGAAGTCACTTCTTGGAGCTGGAGAGATGGCTCAGCAGTTAAGAGCACCGACTGCTCTTGCAGAGGACCTGCGTTTGATTCCCAACACCCACATGGTGACTAAGAAGTGTCTAACTCCAGTTCCAGGGAAACTGGATATGGGTGCACCAACCTACATGTAGACAATACACTCATACACATAAAAAATAAATAAATAGGGGCTGGAGAGATGGCTCAGCAGTTAAGAGCACCAACTGTTCTTGCAGAGGACCCGGATTCGATTCCCAGCACCCACATAGCGGCTAAGAACTATCTTTAACTCTAGTTCCAGGGGAATCCGACGCCCTCTTCTGACCTCCTTGGCATTGCAGGACACGGGTGCACCAACCTACATGCAGACAGTACACTCATACACATAAAAAACTTTAAAAATTAAAAAAAAATGCTTGGTAGAGTACACAAAATTGAGTTAGGGTAATAAGGTGGCATACAAATAGGAAACAGTGTCTACATGTGACCAAAATATATTCTACTAAAAAAATCAATTGAAAATAAATTTATAAAAAAATAAAGAAAGAAGTCACTTCTTTGTTAGTAGGAAATGAACATCACAAATTCAAGGGGAGCAAAAAGAGGACTTTATCTCTTTGTATGAGAATCACAAGGGTCCAGACAAATATATGACACTGCAGATTTTATTATAACCATTTTTGAAGATCTACCACAAGCTTCCATATAATTAATTTAATTAGATGAGACTGATGGACAGAAGATAGGTAGGTAGGTAGATGGAGATAGATAGATAGATAGATAGATAGATAGATAGATACATAGATAGATACATAGATAGATACATAGATAGATACATAGATAGATACATAGATAGATACATAGATAGATAGAAACATAGATATAGATAGATAGATAGGATCCTATTTACATACATGAAGGATTATATATGAAGTTCTGACTGAAGCAAGTATTCTGGGTTGAACATCTAGTCAACATGGACATATTTCCTATCCCCCCCCCACCATTTGAAAGGAAGAACTGGCGTAAAGTAACAGGTGAGAATTATTTCAATTACAGTCAGTCATCTTTATTAGTAACATAGGAAGAAGGAAAGGATAAACGTGAGTGTAGGTAGAAGCAGTAGTGAGAGAGGGAAGTGAAAAGGAGAAACTGAGGCAGGAAGGAAGGGGAAAGCAGACAGCTCCCTGTGTCTTTCACCTTCAATGGCCCTGCAACCCTATCTGCACTAGTGGAAACCCCTAAAGACAACGTAGTTAAGAAACTCATTTCCTATTTATTCTGACCCATGGCACAGTTTTTATTTGTAAAGTCATTCACAATCACATGGCAATCTCTGTTTTGTTCTTTTCTCCCATTGAGTTTGCTTTCTTCTCCTATCTTCACTTAGCTTTTCCTGTTGGAATTGAGGGGAAAGTAAATAAATATAAACTCAAGAATCAATTGTTTTATTTCCATGTACCTCCAATACTCTGAGTTCCATCATTTTCAATAAATTTTAAAACTCCCAAAATCTCACCATTATCATGGTCCTCTAAAACATAAATGAATCTCTCTCTCTCTCTCTCTCTCTCTCTCTCTCTCTCTCTCTCTCTCTCTCTCTCTCTCCTTTCTCCTGCTGAAGACACCATATACTTGAGTTATAGGTGTTGGAGAAATCAAGGTGGTACTGAAATAGAAGCCTCATCCCTACAGCCTAGCTTTTATAGTGCTGAAAAATGATATGTATGCTAACAGGGGCTAAAGGACCCTGCTAGTTACAACAATAACCAGCCCGGAAAGATATGCTCATTGGTTCAATAGTGGCACAAATGTTTTGGAAGTAGCCGGCCAGTTTCTGATTAGATTTAATGTCTACTGTATAATATAGAAGAGCACCTGATACTGTTAAGTGAGCCAGTTGTTGGGTAGATCATACATCCTTGCAGAGAATATACTATTATTATTTTGTTAAATGGACCTAGGAAACTGCCCCTCTAATACTTACCTTTATACCCATAAATTAGTGTGCCTCTCAACCTGCATCAGAGAAGAAAGTGATTAAAAAAGAGATTCACAACTGATCAAGATGCAGAGACTAAGAGACTGGTGTGCTCCGCCCTAAATGGGACCTCTATATCACATTTCCTGCCCCCACAACTCAGGAACCATCAGGAAAAGGTGGGGGGCTGGAGAGATGGCCCAGCAGTTAAGAGCACCGACCGCTCTTCCAGAGGACCTGGGTTCGATCCCCAGCACCCACATGGAAGCTGAGAACCATCTTTAACTCCAGGGGGATCCAACACCCTCTTCTGACCTCCAAAGTGTTGCAGGACATGGCTGCATGCAGACAGTACATTCATGCACATACAAAAATAAATAAAATTTGAAAAAAAGTATTATTTAAAAAAAAGAAAAGCAGGTGGAAAGATAAAGGCCAAAGTAGTGGAGAACTGCTGAGAAAAAGTGTTCTCCAGACATGAGAGGGACATTACACACATAAACCCACAGCCTCTGTGATTGCACAAGACCTGTATAAGGTCCAGTCAGCCAAAATCCCAGCAAGATGTGGGACAGGCTCACAAAGCCCTTTTCCTAGCTGAGGAGCTACTGGCAATTGATTGCTGCTGGGGGAGGAGGAGTCCATCTTCCTTGGACAGCCGCAGTAGTAATTGAAAATGCACATGATCATTTGTTACAATTTTAATGCACCTAATTAAATTTGTCAACAATACTTCAATTAACTTAGGATAGGAAGTGCACTCAGCAATTGCTTTCCCAATTCTATCCCAGTAACTATTATTCTGTTTTAGTTGCTATATGACATTACAGTATTTGATGAATGAAGGCAATACAGTATTCATTACAGTATTTCATGCACGGTCTGGCTGATAGACCTCCATTCCCCCTTATCAGCTCTGTCCATCTCCAGTATTCCTCTTTCCCACTTTTTGGCCCAGGTATTCTATTACCCTTCCTCCATTCCCAAAAACTTTTCACCCACTTCATAGACCACTTTGCATTTTAATAATCTAAACCTACACTCTAACCTGCAAATATACATGTATAAAGACTTAAAGTTCAGATTCCTATATGAGAGAACATGTGATATTTGTCTTTTTAGGTCTACGTTACCTCACTTAATATAATAATTTACAGTCCCATCTGTTTTCCTGCAGATTTCGTTATTTCCTCTTTCTTTACCTCTGAATAGTATTGTTGTGAGTACCATGCTTTCTTCAAGTCACTCATCTATTGATCTAGGCAAAATCATCTTCATGTTTATTATGATTGGGATGGCAATGAATTACAGTGAGTATGCATCTTTGTGTTAGGACTTAAAGTATATGTGCAAGATTGGCATGGCTGGATTGAAGTTTTCTTCTTTCTCTCTTTTAGTTTTTGAGACACCTCCATATGGACTTCCATACTGGCTGCAGCAGTTTATACTCTCACCAGCAGTGAATGAGAGTTTCATCTCTCCTCATATCCTATCCAGCAGTCATTTCATTTTAGCCAAATAACTCGATGTAAAATTGGACTTTAAACCTATAGTTCCATGTTTGAGGTGAGGGTGTCAGGAAAATGTGGCTTGTTAGCTCCGATGACCGCTGATCACAGCTTGGCAGGTGCAGCCTGGGACACAGCACCTTCATGATAAGACTTTGTTGCAAATATTTTGAGAAAAAGGAGCTTTAGGGAAGCCACATCTAAAGACTCACAAGCCACAGTGTTGCATAGTGCCTGTATTTCTGTTTGGCACTTTGATTATTGTCTGGGAGAAAGAAATCCAATTGACTTATATCTTGTTAAGGTTAATTAATTGCTTTGGGCATCTGTTCATCCAGTGAGAGCCTAGAAATCTGCTAGTTCACTTACCATAGGGGCTGGACTAAGCAGATGGGAAAAATATTATTTTGGCATGTTTGTGATAGCAGGACAATTTATTTTTATCACGCTCTCTTTGGTGTGTATGAAAAGAGACTGCCACCTGGGCTTTGTGGAGTGTCAATATTTAGACAGATTAATTTACAGCTTAGTAGAGAACTACAAAAGGTTGCTTGTATACAACTCACCATTTTTACCCCATTTTCCAGTGGCTGTAAGACTGTATTTCGGTAATATGCTAACAGAATATTGTTTTCCTTTCTCTTAATTCTATAAAGTACAAATCAAGACATATACTTTGCTCTTTCTTTCTATCCCTCTCTCTCAGTAGGCATGCTATATAAATATGACTTGCCTAAGATATTACCTTTGTAACTACTCTTCAAATGGTGAAAACACAAGACACATCTTGAATAATGTAAAATCACATTCACAATTTCAGCAATAATTCTTTGACTGTAAAATATGATTAAAAATCGAAAAGCAGACCACGATTAACATTGTGATTTATATGCTGCTTACTGTTCAAGACTTGACATAGAATACCAATTATGAAAATGGCACAGTGCTAGATTTCTTCCTGAATTATTCCACACACATTATACTTTGCAGGGAGCAAGTTTAACTTCAATGTAAATTACTGGGGCTTTTTTGTTTGCTCTTTCAAAGGGCTGTTTGTTGTATTACCCAGTGCTTTTCTGTTCCCTCAGAGTTGAAATAATTAAGATCATTTGCAGACCCTGGCTTGCTCATTTTGCTGAGTTACATTGCTGCTATGGTCCATTATGTCTACAGGAGAGCACCATTATTTAATCAAAACATCTGGAAACTATCATGAGTGGTGAAAGACAAGATGTATCCTCAGTGTTAAGCATGATAAAACTGATGAGTGGAGCCAACATGTAAAGGTGAAGACCATGAGTATGTGAGACTCAGACCTTGTTGGAGATTTGCAAATGGAACTTTTGTTCTAACATTTTAACTTTATTTTATCTAACTGTATTTTATTTTATTTAGAACATAGCCAGCATAAACTGATTGAGTGCAAACACATCCTTGTGAGTCAGAGTCAGAAGCATTTGAAATGAAGAAAGAACATTCTGAGGTAGGAGGGATCTTTTTGCCATCTCTCCCTGAGTGAAAGGTCAGTAGCAACACCTTGCTGGGATGCCCTGATACTTTCGGAAGTGGCAAAGAAGGGAAAATTCACTAAGAGTAATGGGCACCTTGTCCCTGTATCCACTTCATTCTTCCTGTTGCACCAAGAAAGGGACATTTTCATGGAATCAAAAGTTCAGTTTAGTTTATTGTAAACGGAAACGTTTATGAAATGCAAAATACGCACCTTCACTTTTAACAGCATTTCCCCCCAACACACCTGTTTATATGCTTTCTATGCTCCTTGTTTTCTTGCTTTTTAATTTTAAGGACACTACAGCTTCACTCTCATCAGGAAATAGAATTACAAAGATAGAAAAGACTCTAACAGGTGTAGAGCTCCAGCCGCACCTCTTAGTACCGATGCCCAAATGACTCCCAGATGAACAGCTGGGCCCCTCTACGGCTCAAACCATACTCACCTAGAGCTACAGGGAAAGGGGGCTGTTGATGGATCAAAGAGACAGAGAAGAGCAGTGTGTGTGATGTGTATAAGAAATGCATCCAGGGGCATTAAATAGAGTTCAACCAGGATTTATTTCTCATTTATGCATTGATGAGAAGACATCGGAGAAATATATTAAATTAAAAGAAAATTTCCTTTGGCAAGTTTGAACTTCTTCCATTCCATTTCTCTTAATCTGCTACCCAGATATGTACTTAAAATAGGAATGTGGGCCTACTGGAGCATGAAATAGTTGAGATCTATTCAACAATGAAGAGAATGAGAGAAAATGCTTTAGGTGGATCTTCTGGAATGTAAGCTGGTTAAACCTGAATAGTCACAGATAATTGAACATGACCCCTAAGCTGCTAGAGAAACTTTTATTAGAAGGACATAGCTCTGCATTAATGAAGGCATCGCTCTTAGAAACTGGTGGTTCAGCTTCCTTCATCCTGAGCTACAAACAGGCTATGATTTAATTTGTAGATGAAGTAACTATGTTCCATGGGTTCTCTCTGGGATTGCTAATATTTTGATCAAACCTTTTGTTTTACATTTTAATTTAGTACATTTACGTTAAAAATGAATGGCCAAAGAAGCGTCCTTCCTATTCACTTCATGAGCCATAAAACTGTGTCCATTTGATGGCTATGATTAGATCCTGGCAAGCAAAAGGTAAAAGATTGGGGCAGGATGGTCTGAGCTCAGAAATCAAAGACCAGAAATCAAGGAAGATTGATGCACAGCGTGTGCCGTGCCTAGGGCATTTCCACGTGTAAGGCAGGCTTTCTGGAAAGGCAAACATCCAGTGTGTGCATATGTATTTTCTGTGTTTATTTTTTATATCTCAGTATGCATTTTTTTTTATATTCGGCCTTTTCTGGTAACTTCATTAAGTCTACATAATTATAGTTGGCTTCAAACCTGAGGCTGCATCAGCCCTCATTATTATCTCTGGTACATTGTAGCCACACAAATATAACTAAATTATAGGGTCAAAACATAATGGAAGCTGTTGTGAAGGTAAGCAAAGAAATGTCTTCTTTGGTGAAACTTCAGAAACACAGTATGAGATGTGTGCTCAGGAGGCACAAAGTCAAGGTGTACATCCCACGTGGCATGTGGGAGATAGTAAAGCAGCATGGGGTGCAGTGGAGAGGATGCTCAGTGCCACCCCACTTCCACCTTATCTCAAGTCAACCTCTGTGGATTATAAAACAGAAACTACAAAGGACTTGAGGTAAGGTGCAAATCCCCGTGGTTCCACTAATAGTTACCATGTAGCTAATATTCAACTGGAGCTACATAAAAGAAAACAAAAGGAACTCCTATAATTTATAACTCCCCATGCAATATCTCAAAGAGGTTATTGAGATAGTTGAATTCTAATTTAGTGGGACTGTCCATTGATTATACACAGGTAAGCAAAATATTTTATGCAACACATGTAGAATGTGGCTTCTCGTGAAGAGACACCAGCCTCGATATAGGATATAGTCACACACATCCCATAGACCAGGAAAGAAATAGCAGGAATCCATTCTGAGGACCTTCACTTAGCATGCCCAAGCTGGGGTGTGCGTAAATTCCTTAAAGTAATACAAATGCTGAAGACACAGTTCAGTGGTAGATAGCTTTCTTGACATGATCCCTAGCACCAGGCCCTCTAAATAGTGTAAAATATCAAAATCATTAGCTACCTATTGAGTAACTTTGTTTTACTAGAAGCTGAAAATTGAAGAAATTCTAAACTAGTGAAATATCTAATTAAAAAATTAATTGAGGGACTGAAGAGATTGCTCAGTAATTAAGAGTGTCTTGCAGAATACCTGAAGTAGGTTCCTAGGACCAACACAGCAGTTTACAACCATCTTTAACTTCAGTTTTATGGCTTCCTTGGACCCAAGGGATTCAATGAGGTGTAGACATATGTACAGACCAAACACTCGGTACACGTAAAATAAAGTAAAAGTAAATAGAACTTAAAAAATAATTGAAAGACTGAACTAAAAAATAAGAAATGAGGACATTTTAAGTAATACTATGCAAACAATTCATGAATGCCTAGGTGTCCTTCATCTTGTTCTTTTTGGATGTTCTCTTGAAAATGTGTTTAAACTTGACATCTATGCAGGCAGTATGTTCAGAGTTATTTACCTTTCCTAAATTTTTGACACTTTTAGATTTGTAGAATTTTATAGAATTGTGTAATGGAAGTTTTCAACTTGGAAATTTGTTTGACAGACATAATTTAAACTGCCAGCACAGAACTTGGCACACCGCAGGCATTATATATTTGACAGAGTAAGTTGCTGCATAGAACCATAGAATGTAAAAGTGCTCAAACAAATACATGATTATCAAAATTAGCAAGTGGAAAAACAATTGAGTTGGACTTTCATAACTACACAAAACCCTGGATCTCTTTCTTCCATATCCTTGCACTTTCCAAAGCAGAGCTTTAAAACATTTCTCATGGAGCACCAAATCAAAAGCCTCAAAGGTGAGTTGATTCTTGAATACATTATTCATGATCATTGATCTACCCATTCATACTATTATTCATCTCCGGATGATTTCATAATTAATCCCTTACAGATTATTTGACCCTTCCCTTTTTCCTTGGGCAACCTTCAAATAAGTCAATTACATAATTGTTATGAAGTTATTGAACTAAGAGATTAGGAGATATAGTTAACTTGGATTACATTTATATGTTCATATTTTAAAAGCTGATTAAAATCATGACTATTGTGGTGGTTGAGTCACTTTTTGGCAAACATTTCATCCTTTTTCATATACCAAACCTTGACATCTGATTTGCCTTGTATCAATGGCATGTGGCATAAGTAAGAGCTTGAAATGTGCTCAACCATTCTCTAGTTCTATTCTTTTTCCATGAGAAGTATGCATTTTAGTAACCATTGACTAGGGATGAGGGTGAGAATTATTCACACACAAGCCCAAGTTCATCAAATTCAGCCTCCAACTGGCAAACTCCCTAGTAACCTGAAAAGACAGGAACAGAAAATTCACATTTATTATTGCAAACAGCTATTTGCATACAATACAATGTAATTATATTTAGATCTGTTTTCCTATCCACACCTCCCTTTATTTCCCCTGCTCAATTTAAAGTAATCTAATCTAATATATATATAGATATATATATATATATATATAAATACATATTTGGGGACACTAATTAGACTTTATGAGCCATATATATAATATGGCTCATAAAGTCTAATTAGTGTCCCCAAATGTACCTCAGTGTGGGTCCATCTACTGTAGTCTGATTAACCTACCAAGAGACCCATCCTTAAATGAGACTATCTCCCCAACCAGCAGCCATAAGTTGTCAGGATTTCCTTAGGTTAGGTCGAGGTTCTTATCCACTTTCTCATGTCTATCCTGGGATTTTGTCTGGTTTGAGTTTGCTGTCACCATTGCGGGGTTCATATGAGCAACTTACCAGCTGCCTAGAACATCCCATTTTCTTGTCATCAACTACTACCTCTGACTCTTAGCATCTTTCTGTCCCTTTCTCTGAAACTATCCCTGAGCTGTTAGGGCCAGAGTTTGACGTAGGTGTGCTAATCAGGGATAAGTACTCTGCAGCGTCCTGTTCACTAAACTGGTTTTGTGTTAATCACCATCTGCTGCATAAGAAAACATCTCTGTGAATTTCACGATTTCATCTTTTTTGACTGTTTTTGTTACATAGCATTGTTGATAAAATAACAGACTAGTTCAACTACTCGTGAACTAACAACTTTTTTACTTTTTGGCACAAATTTCTGTAAGCATTGTAAAACATGATCTACTACTTAATCTTTACTGCAATGCTTTAAACTAGGTGCTGTTCATATCTCTATTTTATGCATTTAAAAGCTGAGTTTAAGAGATAAGCAGCCTTATAAACCAGAATTCCACCTATTTGTGTTTTCCAAAGCCCATTTTTAATGCTGGTTCATACGTTTAGATATAGTTGAATATGGTTACCATGTTTAATAAATACCAATTCACTTAATTTCCCTTTTCCTCTATCTAATCATACATATGAATATAAATGGAGATGTCTGACTATAGTTGGCTAACTAACCCTACGTACAATGCAAGGTGGTGTGCTGTCTGGTCCTTTGTATACAATGCAGAAAGCCTCTTCTAAAAGGTGCTTGAAATATGGCAAAGGGAAAATAAGTTAATCTAGCTAACAAGAATGTATCTAATCACAGACTTACTTCATGGGTAGAACTAAATAAAGACAAAATGCCACAAAATAAAAACAAAAAAATAAAACAAAATGAATCAATGAACATTAGTTATCTCTACAGTTCTATACAAGATTACTTAGTTGCTGGGCATGCTAGCACATGCCTTTAATCCCAGCACTCAGGAAGCAGAGGCAGGCGGATCTCTGTGAGTTCAAGGCCAGCCTGGTTTACAGAGTGAGCTCTAGGTCAGCTGGGACTAAAGGGAGACCCTGTCTCAAAAATACAAAAAAATTACTTAGTTTGAGGTTTCATTTTATCTCACTTTTAGATTAAATGTGAGAAATGAAACAACTCTTGTGTGTGTAATAGTGATAAATTATAAAGAAATCTCATAGAGCCTGCCCACAGTTATGGATCCTTGCTTGACTATAGTTGACATTTAAAATGAATTCTAAGTAGTTCTTCATTTACTTAATTTATGTCAGGCCCTGAGATTTCAGATATGGTAATGAGCATATTGGCTGTGGCATACTACTCTCTGAAGGTATTATCTGTTGATTAACAATGAAGCCGATAGATTTGTTTCACATTATTTTCATATGATATTACTCATCAGTGATCTGAGCTGAATTTGAACTGGCATTCTTGAAAAAGAAAACTCTCTTTACAAATCCCTTAAGCTCTAATGCAGTCATTTTAATTCACAACAGGCTCAAACCTTATATAATTGTTCTCAGCTCAATACAATCTTTAACAGCTTTTGATTTACATATTGGGCAGCTGTTTTGAATAAAAAGTTGTCTATCATGGAACCTTTTGTCATCTGTCCAAGGAATGTGTTTATAAATGTTTCCAATTAGAGTAATGAAGGATTCATGTGAGAACAGTGATCAATAGCCAACCTTAGGAACAATATAAGTCAAAGACAGATGTAAACTGTGACCAGGCTTAACAGTGTCAAGTTATCTATGGGGAATGTGCACAATTGCTCCTGGAAAACAAATGGAAATTCTCAAGTCTTTGGCCACTGGACAGAGTTTGATTACATGACACTAAAGCTTTTAGATTCTGAGTTAAATAAATCATTGACACACATATGACTAAGACTATTAATATGAACCACAGTGCCCAGGAAAAAACGTGGTTGAAAGCAGCCTCCACATCAGACCCATACAGTAGTTATGGATGCCTGCATCCCCTGTCAGCGTTAGGAACAGATGCCCATTGCTATAAGAATGACCCATGTTGATAGTGAAAAATTTCTGCAAAGACATTTTAGACTCTGTCAGACACATCTGGTCAAGGGCTTTGTAATAGCTTTATTTATTCCTTGCCTGAACTGGAACGTCAGAAGCATGCACTCCACATTAAGCCAAGAGTTCCCTTTGTTCCACAGGGCTGCCCCAGCTGGAACCTTTTGTTGGTTGACACAGCCAGATCTTCTGTAGAGACCATTATATTCTTTGGCATACTTCTGTGAGTTTGCATCTTTTAGTCCCATCTCAGCAAGCAGTAGGGAGTTTATAAGGCTTTGCACAGCACCTTCTTTGAAAACTATACAGGGACACCAGCTGGAAATGCACAGTTGATAGCACCGAGGTGGCCTGCTACCAAGTTGGCCCTAGTAAGATCTGTTCTTTGCCATATCCTTGTTTGCTTAGACCATTTAGGGGAAAACCATCAAAACAGAAGTAGCTTCTCATTCTTTTGTGTTGACGTTGCTCATTGGTTATTATCTCTAGCCAAAAAGAATAAAAGCAAAAGAAATTTTGTCGTAGAGCACAAGATCTATGCATGATGCACATTGTTCATGAGAGTTGCTAGAGAAACATCTGGCTTACAAAAGTTGAAGAAGGGACCAGTTAAAACAAAGTTCTGCCTAGATTTTAATATAATTAAAGCTGCCCTTTTTTTCTTTCTCTTTAACCACATCAATTGAAAGCCCAATTTCAATGTTCTATAGCCTTGAGGAGTCATAAGTTAAAGGGATGTGGAGGCTGAAAGACATAAGTAGATATTCACAAATGTGCACCTAGTATAGTTCTAAACACATGCTGAATTGATTGTATCTCTTCTGTTTCAGGGAAATTTGGTGTCTGCTTCTAGTTTTCAGGAACAAACTGTCTCAAACATGAGAGTAGCCTGACTCCAGTCCTGAAGAAACCACCTCACTTTGTCTTTGCTCTGTCCTCCCTGTGACCAACCCCACTCAGAAGGGAAGCTGCTCTGGCCTTTACAACTTGAAAGCCTCTCATAGTTTCTCTTGCTGATGACCCAGTTGAACAAGAATTATGTTCCAATTTCCCAAGAGTGTCTGTTGTAC
Organism: Rhizomys pruinosus; assembly: GCA_009823505.1. Lineage (NCBI taxonomy): Eukaryota > Metazoa > Chordata > Mammalia > Rodentia > Spalacidae > Rhizomys > Rhizomys pruinosus. The sequence goes on from VZQC01005031.1 coordinate 2,111,464, forward strand.
CTCTGAGTGACAGTGGCCATCAGCATCTTCTCGTATATGCATCCCCACTCAGAGTGTGTATTAAGAAGAAATTCTCGAAAACAGCCAGAATTGACTAGAGACCAAGACAACAGCTCCAGAGAAAGTAGACTGTTTTGCTTCTCATCCACCTGTGCCCCTTTTCTAAGCCTAGGGAACAATCTGCGGAAGAGGGGGCGTGGTAGAATGTAAGGGCTGCGATTGGGGTGAATGGTGAAACTACAACAATATAGACTGGACACTCATTTGATCAACTTGATTGAACATACAAGCCCCCCCCCCCTGCTGGATGGTGGGACCCATGAGCTGTGTGGGTTTGGGCGCAACTGCTCACAAATTGGTTTTACATGAAGGATGCTTGTACTCACAAATTATCACTTATTGTTAAAAAAATGAAAACAAAATAAAACAAAAAAACAGAGAAAGATGCAGAAAAGTTACGGCAGAATGCACGATCTGGGATGGGTAGGAGTGGGGTGGGGGGAAGGGAAGGGGATATATGCCTGAACTGAATTGGAAAATGATGTATGAAATACACAAAGCATCAATAAAAAAAAAGAAGAAATTCTCCTCCAGGTTCCACTCCATCCACGTGGGATTTCAAGTACCACATTCCATGGATACTCCACATTGGTGGAGATGAAGGGTGAGATAGATGCAGGATGGCTGTGGTAGGATTACCAATGTCAATACAGGACTGCCTACAGCTTTTTGCACAGAGTACACAGTCAGCTTAAAATCAAGTTCCACTGGACCTGTCTGAATAATTTATTTTTAGTTGTAACTATATATATTTACTCTTTTCTGCTTAAAGAGGAAGAAGGATCAATGTCTGAAAGAGTGTGGGAAACTAAGACATCAAAACATGAACCAAGTTTCATTTATCTCTGTCCATGTAGATTATCTTTTGTAAAATATTGTGTTATTTTTATTTTATGTGTATGAGTGTATTGCCTACATATAGGTATGTGTGCCTATGGCATGCAGAGCCTTGTGGAGGTTAGAAGAGGGCATCTGATACCCTGGAACTGGAGTTACAGATGGTTGTTAGCGACCATGTGGGTGCTGGAAATCAAAACCCAGTCCTCTGCATGAGCAGCCAGTGCTCTTAACCACTGAGCCATCTCTCCAACCCCATAGATTATCTTTTTATTAATGTATTTTCTAATTTCTGAATGAATATAAGTATTCTACAAATTTGAAAGTAGAAAAACACAGAAGAACAAAAACCAAGAAAATTTCAACTGTAACACTTCCATGCAGTTAGACAACTATTAGCCATCATTTACAAGTTCTTCTCATCCTTTTATATGTTCATAAAACAGTACAAATGACATCACTCTAGACATGCCTACTTGTAACATGCTCCTACACTTACAAATAATTCATGGGAGGAAGAGAGAGTAGAGATGAATGTATCTTCAGGGAAGCCAGAGAGAAATGTGACTACATTCCAGTTGATGAATTTTTCACAGGATATTTGGGTTCAAATGCTTGACTAGATAAGACTTAATATGTAGGGCAGAATACATGAGGCCTAGCTTGGGGGGGGGTTAGGGGAGCATGGATGAAGGAAGCAGTCTAAATTTGATTAAGAACAGTTGCAAGAAATGTACAAAAGCTCAATAAGAAATTTAAAAAATTCGTGAAATAAAAACTATGTAGTAATAACAAAAATACAAATCATATATAAGTCAAAGTATTACACAGATAAAATATAGCATATATTTAATGATTTAAATATTTATAGCTATTTAAATCATTAAATATTTTTAAAGTAGGTTTATTATTTTGTGTTATTTTATCTTTTCCCAATATTAGTAACAGATCATATCTTTCATACTTACTAAAAAATTAATATATTTCATTTTCTCTAGAATGTTTTCATGGTTTTGTATTCAGTTTCACTAGCTTTCACTTTTATTTGCGTTGCTTCCTGCCTGCCATCTTTGACTGCACCTCACCCTATGTGCTTAAATAGTACGAAGACGACGTTCCTGTTGGGAAGAGCTAAACTGGAAACATCATCTCCAGTTTCATTATACTCCAAATTCTGCCTTATTCTGATCTTCTACTACTATTCATTTAAATCTCAAAGTGACTAGTTCATGTCTTTATCTCAGGGATCTTATAATTGATGAGATGTGGCACAGGCTTTAACTGACTACTCAAACACCCCACGTGGAATTTCAGCTCATGAAGTGATTTTTCTAAACATGGAGGAAAATAAGAGGATTTATAGACCTGAACTCAAGTTATAGGAACATTCATTAGAAGAGAGATCCATCAATGATGACTTGTGTTGTATATTTAAAAGAGGTCAGAGCTTGAAAATAGCATTCTTTATCATGGTACAGGAAGGGATAAATAATTAGACACACCATTCAACATATAACTTAGAATTTTTCCTTTGGATAAGAAACAGAAACAAATATAGCCATAGACATACATATATTATGATATTTTGCTTGGAGTTTATGACTGGAAAATACCATCCTGTTAAAAATTTTTAAGGGACTAGAAAGATGGTATCAGTGGTTAAGAGCAGTGTCTACTCTTGCAGAGGTCCCAGTCTTGGTTCCTAGCACCCACATGGCAGCTAACAATTATCTGTAACTCCAATTCCAGGGAATCTGATGCCCTCTTCTGACCTCTGAGGGCATTGCTTGACATGGGCACACTTACATATATGCAGGACATACACATAAAATAAAAATAAGTAAAACATTAAAAGTTTTTTAAATTAATTTTTGTTTTATGTTTGTGTGATTTGCCTGAATATATGTAAGTGCAGCCATGTCCTGAAATTCCCACAGAGGCCCAAAGAGGGAATCAGAGCCTCTGGAACTGGAGTTAGAAATGGTTGTTAGCTGCCATGTGGGTACTGGGAACCAAACTTGGGTCCTGTACAAGAGCAGCCTGTTCTCTTAATCTCTATCCAGCTATAAAATATCTTTTAAGGAAAGAATTCCAGTGACTTTTTCTGCCATGCCATACATAGCATTGCTAAATAAAATGTGGAAAACAGCAGGGCGTGGTGGCACATGTCTTCAATCCCAACACTCAGGAAGCAGAGGCAGGCAGATCCCTTTGAGTTCAAGGCCAGTCCGGTATATATAGAGAATTCCAGGCCAGCTAGGACTACAGGGAGACCCTGTCTCAAAAAGGCCCAGAAAATTTCAGAAAACTAATGGAACAAATAACTTAATAAATTATTAACAACTGAACACCTTGAAATTATCATTTAGGGAACAAAACAAAGCAAGCAAAAAGTGTTTCCATTTTCTTCCAAAGCCTCTCCATAACTCCCAGTCATTGACTGTCTCCTCTTCCACATTACCACTCTTCTAATTTATATATTAATCATTGCCTTACAAAGTTCACAAACAAAAGAGCATTGCATGATACTGTACTTAATTGGTTTTCACAAAGTCTTATATTTTCTCTATTTTTATGTGTGCATGTATGTGGGGAGAGAGTGGATGCCTGTGTGTATACATGTGTGTCTTTTATAGTATCCACCTGTGTATGCACAATCCTAGATGGCCTGGAATTCTCTATATATACCAGACTGGCCTTGAACTCAAAGGGCTGCCTGCTTCTGCTTCCTGAGTGTTGGGATTGAAGACATGTGCCACTTGTGGGGGCCAAAGGTAACTTTGGGTATCTTCTATCTCTTCCAACTTCATTTCTGATATAGGGTCTCTCCTTGAAGCTGAAGCTCACTGCCATTTCTGCTTCATTGTTTGGCCATTGAGCCCTTGCGGTCCTCCTGTCTCTGCGCCTCCTCCAGCACCAGGGTTAAAGATTTATGACATCACACCCAGCTTATGTAGGTGCTGGGCATCCAAACCATGGTCCTCATTCAGGTGTAGCAAATGCTTTGCCCACTGAGTCATCTTCCCACACCCATCCTCCTCCACAAATTTGTCTTTTAAGTGCTTGCTATCCATCTCCTACATGTTCTATGTATATCTCATTTGAAATTTGGACTTTGGAAAAGGCACATCAAAAGTTTTAAAATTATTGTAAAAATTGGTACCAGAATTTCAGTTTCTGGTACTTCATCCCAAGGAGTAGGTCATTAATATCTTTAAGATATTTAAAATCATAGCATATATTTATTAATATTAAAAATTCAAAAGTATTGTAAAAGTTGAAGGAATTATGAAATTATTCATTATAAATATATAATATTATGAACAATAATAATGTATTAGAAAAAAGTATTTTGTACATAATGATGTACTTATCTATATACATAAAATATATGAGCTATAATTATTTATTTAATTATTTTAAAACCTCACATATATTAGCCGGGTGTGGTGGCACATGCCTTTAATCCTAGCATTTGGGAGGCAGAGGCAGGAGGATCTTTGTGAGTTCAAGGCCAGCCTGGTCTACAGAGTGAGTTCCAGGACAGCTGGGACTACAGGGAGACCCTGTCTCGAAAAGACCAAAAAATAAATAAATAAATAAAGTCCTGCAAGTGGCCGAAATGTGTCTAAATTTTGTTTGGAGACATTTCATTAAAATATTTTGGGGGCTGGGGCTGGAGAGATGGCCTAGAGGTTAAGAGCACCGACTGCTCTTGCAGAGGACCGGGGTTCGATCCCCAGCACCCACATGGCAGCTGAAAACCGTCTTTAACTCCAGTTCCAGGGGAATCTGGCACCCTCTTCTGTGCTCCACGGCATTGCACGACACGGGTGCACAAACCTACATGCAGACAGTACATTCATACACATAACGAAAATAAATAAAATTAAAATTTTGGGGGCTGGCTTACTGGGGAAAGGTGCTTGCTGCCAATCCCAATGACCCGAGTTTGATCTCCAGGACCCACACGGAGGGAAGGAACTCCTGAAAGTTGTCCTCTGACCTCCACATGCAGGCTATGACGTATATGTGCACATAAAATATATTCATTCATCTGAGCCTAATCCCAGCTTCAACCCAGCCTGTGGGTCCTCAGCCCTGGATCGGCAGGGACTCAGGACCAGGATCAGCAACCAGGATTTGGGAGTTCGCTGGGCAACAACCCCTGAGGCTGTACTGAGGAAACAAGGAAGCTCAGAGAGCTTGACTCAGCCCCATGTCCAGCCACAGGTGGCAAGCTTGGAGTCCCTCTGCGCCCTGCTCCAGGCTCTTTATCGCTCGTCTCTGGCAGGCTCGTCCCTTTCTCCAGACCACAGGGCAGCATTCCTTCTATCTGCTCTCAAGGCCTGGAGGTTTACAAGTCCGCCCCACAGTGAGACAGCAGATGAGAGTTCAGCTGGCCTAGCACTCTGACCCGTGTACAGTGCCCCCAACCCCTGTTTTGCACACAGTAGGTAGTGGGGAAGGTGAGCCACTGGCCAGGAGCTGGCAGACATGCCTGCCTCCAGGTCTTCCTTTCCCCTCCCTTGGCGCATTCTGGGCTCTCTGCAGCTCACCTGTCTGTCTCCACCCACCTTCCGGTTCCGTCCACCGANTTTTTTTTTTTTTTTGAGACCTCTGTGGGCCAGATTCTCTGGCTGGATGTAGCCCTGACTTAACATACTAACTTGCCTTCAGGACTGGGAATGAATTCTTGGACTGACTTTTGTTCTGGGTGGGGCAGTTTTGCTGCCTCTTGGGCTTGGAGTGGTAGCACACTCCTTTAATGCCAGTCCTTGGGAGGCAGAGGCAGGCAGTTCTTTGTGAGCTCAAAGCCAGCCTATCTGGTCTACTTTGTTGAGTTTCCACCCAGCTGCTGCAAAGACACTCTATCTCAAAGGACCAGAGATAAACTTCCTTTTGCTAGCTAGTAAAATTTATATCAGCAGTTAGTCAGGAATCTTGGTCTGGCCTGGGTGGAGGTCTTTGGAGCTTGGGGAATTCCTGAGCTCCCAAGAGTGCTCATGTGTCAACTGTGCGGTCTCTGCTAGAGACCCATTTCAGGGTCTGGCACCTGGATCAGCCAGGGTGCTTCATGGCTTCTGGGGATGCATTATAGGAGCTGATCTCCAGAATGGTCTGTGTCTGGGAGGCAAAGGGACTTCCCTGGGTCTGTGCCCTCCTTGCTGATCTGGTAGGCAGTCCCTCCTGCATGCTGTACGTGTTTGTGGAAGAGTTGATCTCAGAGAACTGGGTGAATCAAACTCATGAAAACTATACTTCACTCCATGCTTTTAGTCTCCATTTGGATGAAGGCATTATATAAAATTATTGTGATCACTTTAAGATGTTAGAGCAGCCCTCTCACCCCAGGTTCCTGATGTTTTGGATGTGTGTTTGAGTCTTTCTAAAATTATGGAACCTCAGTTCAGCTTATGGGTAGGAACCTATTTGGAGGGTGTAAGTACCTTAAGCCCTCATACTTAGTGAGATCTTATTCTGGCATGCCTGATCAGAAATATGAATATTTAATGGTATAATCCAGGGACCCTAAAAACATCTTTGATATTTCCTTTGGTGTCCAAACTCTCTCCCAGCATTCTGGAGACAGAGGCATGTGTATATCTCGGTCTGGTTTGGGTGGAGAACTGATACCAGAATGGCCTGGGTCAGCCCTATTTCTTGCCTCCAAGGGTGGGAGAGGGAAGCCTGGGATAGCTAGTGGAATTTAATGTGTTCCTGCAGTGATTAATATACCTTGGTGGGCGTGAACTGCTGTCTTGGTGGTCTTGCCTCTCCTGGGAGTTCCCCCAGCCAGGTGTGGTGGGCCAGGCCTTTAATCCTAGCATGCCTTCAATCCCAGCACAGCCAAGGTTTAGGTTAAGGTTGGAAATAATGATTTCTAAACAAAATGGAGTTTATCTGGCCCATCTCATTTTCCATCTCTTATTAAGTTGGAAACCCAGTTTGGGATATTTACTACACTTCTGAAAATGCTCTAAAGTTTTGGTTTTGAAACTAGTTTGTCATAACATTGTGTCTAACCACAGTATTTATTTTATGGGAGTGCTTCTTAGTATTTCTTCACAACTAAGGGTCAATCTGTTTATGAATGTTGTTATGTCTTATAGTATTAAGAAAGGAAATGAGAAGGTGAGAAAAATGTTAGAGAGATATAGAAATGGAGATATTTTTGGAAAGGATTTATATGAAGATGATTAGAAATTCTATGCAAGTGATAAAAGTCTGAGGATGTTTGTTATGGTAGGTAAAAGGTGAGACTATATGAATAAGCTTAATTTTCTAAGGTTCAGTCAACTAGTTTAAGAATAAAAATGTATATATATTCAAGGTTTGTTTAAGAGTGTTCAGTTTTTATTTTTTTTTATTTTTACTGATGCTTTGTGTATTTCATACATCATTTTCCAATTAAGAGTGTTCAGTTTTTGCCCAAGCTTTATCTACACATCACATGGCACTTCAAGGTTTAGTAAAAGGATGAGATACACAGAGTTGTTGCTAGTTTTCAGTCCACTCCTGCCTTGCACTGGACTCTCTGTTACAGGTTTGGATTAAATGGACACAGACAAACAGTGGGTTGTCTGTGGCTACTGAAAATGTACTTTATTTTCTTGCAAGAATTGATCTTGACATTTCCTTTGACCTAACTAGATAATTTGGCTCAAAAAGCTAGGTTCTATCTTCCTGAACCAGCTGCATGCAGTCCAGAAGAATACAGTTTTGGATGGGCTTGATAATCCTTACCACTTTATTTCCTTTCTTCTGGTATGTGGTACAACTCCTGTCTTCCTGAGAAAACTATAAATAAGAATAGGGTGTCTGAAAAAGAAAGAGATTGTTCCTGTTTGTAGTAATTGTAGTGAACAGTTTACATTTAAGATAAGCTTGGATTTGTTTAATTCTATCTCGTGGACTATTTGTGCTTAACGTATGGTGGTAAGTCCCTCCTCCAGTCAGTATTATACAAGGGTGCTTGAATTTTCGTCTGAGCCTTGTCTAAAATATTATACGGTAACTAAAAATATTAGATGGTGTAACTTAGCCTTTCTGGATGGATAACGACCATACTTAATGCCCATACCAATTTGGCTGAGGGATTTAAGAAACAACTTTATTTCTTGCCCTCTGAGGTCAACTAAGTACCAGGGGACTATGTCTGGGGGCATCTCCTGAAATGTCCTGCAACTGTGAGTCACCAGTCCTCCTGGGCAGGGAGGTCTTGGAGATCCACTAATGAGACTCTAGCCAGTGTCTAGTCCATAAAGAGGAAAGTCTCTTCATGCCTCAAAAGGGAAGCCTGGTCCTGCACGACCTGACTTTGTCTTCCAGTGGATGGAACTGGTAAAAGGTGAGAGGAGCCAGAGGTCTCTCTTCCTAAAATCCAAATCTAAGTGGACCCCGAGGACCAGATTCTCAACTGATCTTGAGAAAGCAAAAGTTGGTTAATCTGGGCTAAGTGTATGGACTTAAACACCCGAAAGGAAAATATAACCAAAAGTAATCATATTTCCTTTAAAGTTAGAGAGATTGCGCCTCCAAACACTAGATTTTAAGTCTTTTTAAAGTAATATGAGATCTGTTGTTACCAAATAATAAAGCTTCCTCTTTCTATTTAAGCAACTACCTAAGGGAAAACTCACACTATGACTATTGAAACTTCCTGGAAAGCAGATCATGAGTCCAGACACCATGGCCAAATGAACAAAATGATGCTTTAGAACCCCTTGTTGAGAAATTCTAATGGACTTTTAAGTTGGACATTTAATTCACCCTGTCCACCTCCTGGTTCACTGCCTAGAAAATGTTCCTAGCTATTCTTGCCTTCACAGGCACTGGTCAAGGATTTCGATCTCTCTATAACCATACATTTGGGTTTTTTTTTAGATAGATCCACTGAGCAGGGGTACCCCAGTCAACACCTCCTACATCCCTTTTCAGCATGGAAGAAGTCAGAGAGGTCAGTGCCCCGATTCCCTCTTGGCAATTGGAGTAACCTCCTCAGAGGATAATGTGATAAAAGTAGGAGCTAAAAATTGGCTAGGCAGCGCCCCCAAAGAGCCAGTTTCTTTCTCAGCTGAGAGCTGAGGACTTCCTGGATCTGCCAGTAAACTTATCCTTCTGGTTGCTCTGACTTGTGGCCCATGCATCCTTAACTCACTTGTCAGATTTATTAACCAGTGGGTAAATGCCATCAAAATCACGGTGCTGGGGCTGGAGAGATGGCCTAGCGGTTAAGAGCGCCGACCGCTCTTACTGAGGACCCGGGTTCGATCCCCAGCATCCACATGGCGGCAGAGAACCGTCTGAAACTCCAGTTCCAGGGGAATCCGACACCCTCTTCTGACCTCCGCGGCATTGCACGACACGGGTGCACAAACCTGCATGCAGACAATACATTCATACACATACAGAAAAAAAAAAAATCATGGTGCTAAGGACCTAATACAACCCCCTTACAGGAGATCATTCCGTTTTGGAAACACCAACTTTGGTTGACCCTTGTGAGCTTCATTTGAGGATTTGAAGGCCACATAAGGAGAGGGGGAAATGAAATAGAGGATTATAAAATTGAGGGATAGTGTTCTCAAATACCATTAAGCCATTTTTCCTTAATCATTCTAAGAATGATTGTTTGCTTGTTTTGTACATTTCCCCTTGATTGGTAACTTTAATTCTGAGGCTAAACTCTGATTGGCTGTTGTACTTATAAACTACCCTGTAACCCATACCTTGGGACCACACTCCTCCTGAGTTGAGTGTTGGCCTGACATCATAATTAAATTAAATCCTCCTATAAAACTCAAAAAAAAAAAGAAAAAGAAAATTTAGATTAAATTAACCTAGTTCTTAAAAACCAAACATGTTCAAAAGTCACTCAAGATGAAAGAGATTTTCTAAATAGTGTTGTAGATACTGAAGAAAGTTAATGCTTAGTTTAAAACACCAGTATGTAAGTTTGAAAGTCTAGTGATGTTACTGGGAATTTTACCCACCTAAATCAGAGGAAATATACCAATTCTCCAAAATCTCCTTTAGAAACAGAAAACCAAACATTACCAGGCATTAGCCAGCTTTATTCTAACATCAAAAACAGTTAAAAATTCAATGACACTAATTACCAACATTCCCTCATGACTATAGACAGGAAAACAGTCGGAAGTCTAATGTGAAGGAAAAAAGCTTATGAAAAGATGAACAAGTTTTATTCCAATGTCATTCCTCCCTGATGCCTTCAGGCCTGTAGTGAGGTCACAAATCATGGTACAAAGCACATGCTGGAGAAAGATACTCACCTCATGGTATCCATGAAGCAAACAGGCAGATAAGAAAGGCTGGATTTGGCTGGATAGGCCTTAAAATAAATGACAGAATGCAAGAGATCCGATGCAGGGGCTAAGGGAGGGTCCAGATGGGGAAGGGGTGTAAAGAGGATTAAGAAGTTGCATATTTAATACACAGAAATGCGATTAAAATATATTCAAAAAGAAGGGGCTGAGGTCTTAATATCTGCTTCTAGTGGTCCAACTTCATCACACTAGGCCCTCCTTACTTCTTAAAGTCCCATCCTCTTCCCACAGTGCCACAGGATGGTGACCAAGCTTTTAATACATGGTCCTTCATGGGACAGTTAAGATCCATACTGTAGCAGAGAACATACAAGAGAATAATGACTAAAAGGCTTTAGTGCTGGCGCTTGTCCTTCTGCATGGGGAATGTTTACATCTCCTGCTCTACCTCTTCACAGACATCAGGAGACCCCAGTGTATGGGTTTGAATACTTCTATTGCATATTCTCTGCTCTAATCGTGGTTCTGTTTGTCATATATTATGCTGACATGGAATACATTTCTGCCATACTTTTTAGAACTATAATACAGGAAACAAAGCTGGAACTTGGCCTGGGCACAACAGAAAAGCCCTCTTCAACTGTGAAAATGCCTCCATCTTGTCAAGACTTTCTGTTCTTTATTCCTAGCCCAGATTTCAGTCAAGAAACAAACCCCAATGCTTTAAGATCTCCCTGATGTCTATACCCTCTTCCTTTCTGCTATTCTCTTTATAGTCAAATGAACCTTTGTTTACTACACATAGGTAAGCATGGGACATTTTACCAAATGTATAATTCAATATTATGGTATAATCTGTATGCTAAGTTAATTTGGGGTCTTATTTTTGAAGGTAGAAAATAACTGGATTTTGCTTAGCAATAACCTAGATTAATTAATTAACTAATTAATTGACTAATTAATTTATTTCTATTTCATGGATATGAATGTTATGCCTGCATGTATGCAAGTGCACCAATGTCCTGCAGTACCCATAGAGGCCAGTAGAGGGCTTCAGATCCCCTGAACCACTGATCCATCTCTCCAGCCAATAGCCTAGACTAAAATTCCTGGTAATAATATTGAGAGACTGTTTTACAATTCAACTCAAAAGTTTTTTTTTTCTGTTTCCTTTCTCTTGCTTGTGGATTGGTTGGTGTCTTCTTTATGTACAAAATTGTACTGCTGAAATGTTTACGTCAGAAAAAGAAGAGGATCACAAAAATTGAGGTTATTATCCTTCACTAATATCTAACATTTGTATTCTAATACTATAATTAAAATATAAGACATATTTTAATTAGCTATGATTTTCATTTCACAGTGAATATATTTTAAGACATTGCATGCCTAATATATACATATATGTGTGTGTACACAAATTGTACCACCTGAAAGACAAACTTTTAATTTAAAAAATAGTTGAGATTAGACAGTCTAAAAGGGTTTTCAAAATACGAATAAATAGAGATTAAAGACAAAATTCTGAACATGACTATTAAAGGCCAGGGAAGGAAGAGAGAACAGAAGTGAGAGAGAAACAGAAAGACACAGAGGGGAGATGAGAGTGGTGAGGTAGAATTCAGAGAAAGAAGAGACTTTCAAGAATCAAGGAATCAGCCCTCATGTGTGAAATGGGTGGATAACACTTCACGATGAGGAATATTATGGTTTTGAAGTAGAATCCATTTAAGTGGAAGTGCTAGATTACACACACTTAAAAACCACCCTGGCCTCATCAACAATACATACTATTCCTTAATACATTTGAGTTGAGTGATGAGACACACAGGCTAGTTGCAAGTTGTAACTGTGGCTGTGCTCACTCCAGGATATACACTGGAAATGTTTAGCATATGTTAGGGAACACTCAACAATTAGAAAAAGAGCCAGCTGATAAATAGCCCTGTGAGGACAATACATTTTCACAGTTATTGCCTACCTGAATTTCAGTTTCCTAACTGCATCTTTGCTCATTTTGTTTGTTTGTTTCCTAGTTGTATAAAATATATTGGATGCATATATCTAAAAGGTAATGAGAAAGAAAATCTAATTTGGCCCAATTACTGAAAACAAACAAGAATTATTGGAATCTATTGCCTGTACATATAGCTAAGTGGTAAAGCATGTGATTAGTGGTAAGCATGTGATTAGCAGGAGGACAGCATGTGTTTAATCACCTGAACCAACAGAAAAGGAAGGGCAGGGCAGGGCAGGGCAGGGCAGGGAAGGGAAGGGAAGGGAAGGGAAGGGAAGGGAAGGGAAGGGAAGGGAAGGGAAGGGAAGGGAAGGGAAGGGAAGGGAAGGGAAATCAATAATGTGGCTGTGAGGTAGAGCCTGAGAAGAATTGATGGCCATGCAAGGCCACTGTCCTTTGTGTCCACCTCTATTTGTAGTCGGTGGAAGCCCTTTATGCAAAAGATGGGTTGAATCTTCAGCAAAATGCAAGGGCAGCCTTGGCCAGCAGAAGGTCTAGTAAAACAAGAATTGAAATTCTTAGGACATTTCCACCCCTATCTAGTAGCTTTTGATGCAAAAGGAAAGGCAGATGAAATACATGCAGGAAAAAACTGTTAATTCTTGAGACTCCAGGCTAGGTGCTCAGAGACATTTGCCTCAAATCTGAAGGCAATAATAGGTCATTCACAGTTGATCTTACGACAGTCCATTCACAAACTTCGATGTCTTCTTCTCTTAGGATATACTCCCTAGGACTATTTTTTTTAAATTTTATTTATTTCTGTATGTGTATGAATGTACTGTCTGCATGCAAGTTTGTGCACCCGTGTCGTGCAATGCCGCGGAGGTCAGAAGACGGTCTCGGATTCCCCTGGAACTGGAGTTCTCCTGGAATTGGAGTTTCAGACGGTTCTCGGCCGCCATGTGGGTGCTGGGGATCGAACCCGGGTCCTCTGTAAGAGCGGTCGGCGCTCTTAACCGCTAGGCCATCTCTCCAGCCCCTCCCTAGGACTATTCAAAGAAGCCAAGTGACCTACAACTTCACCATCAGCTACTGCTGATACAGAGAGCAAGTACTGCAGCCAGTTCCATTCTCAGTCCTTCACCTCTATCTGTATTTTACAGCATCGGACCCGCAGTAATCAATCATTTCCACAAAAGTGATGCTGCTGTGGAATTGAGTATTCAGTCTTGCTTCTTCTATCTCCATTATCATTAATTCTTTAGCTCAGATTTCTTTGAAGGTGACAGTCTTGTTTCTGATGACTATGGTGGCCAGAAAAATTGGATGATGTGCAGAGAATGGAACAAAACATTCATGTTCACAAGTGTAAGGCATATCTAAAACACCATCAAGTCTGGTTTCCCAGACACAGTAGTATTTGAATTAATATAACCCTGAGTTCTACAAAGACAAGGAATGAGCAGGTATCAGAAGAGTGAAAAGGCTATTTGATAGGCTAGCCTGGAACAGCTGCATAGGGGAAGAGCGAACTGCTGCAGAGCCCTCCCTCCTTCAGCATGACCATAGAAACATCATTGGTGCCATCTACATGAGTGAGATGCCCCAAGTAGGAACCTGGGGTGGGGATGGGACAGAGATAAGGATGAAATCAGGCCTACAAAGGAGATAAATGGAAGAGATAAATAAGACCAAGCAGAAGGCTATAGAAATAAAAATGGGCTACACAGTAGAAAAAGAAAGAGGAAGGAAGGAAAGGGCAAATACTGGACTCTGTAAGGCACCCTGCCCTGAAGAATAAAAAACATTGTCTTCTACTAGACTTTTTCTTTCAAAGAATGGGAGTGAACTTCGGCATGTGACATTGATAACAGCGCAGTGCATCCTGGGTGAGGGAAGAAGGAGGCATGTTCTGCTCCTGAACTGGAGAGACAGAAGGGCTCTGACACACAAAAAGTTTAAAGAATAAAAACCAGAGGATAACAAAGAAGAAAGTGATGAAAGGACATTTTTCAGAACACAGAAGTGAAGATTAAAAGATGGAGGCCCCTGCCCTGGGCTCTCACCTGCTCACTGATCCCCGTTGTCACCCGTGCTTCTTCTCGTATTCCCTCCAGTTCAGTCTGGCTTTGCTGTGTTTTACAACAAAACTCAAGGAAGATCCAGGAAAAAATAAAAAAGAAAAGAAAAGAATAGATGCAACAGAAGACTGTTAATACATCTAAAATAAGGAAAAATGTGTTCATGAATTTCTTTTAAATCTAAAACACACCAAGCATGGTGGTGTAGGTCTTTAATCCCAGCATTGGAGAGGCAGAGGCAGGGGGATCTCTGTGAATTCAAGGCCAGCCTGGACTACATAGTGAGTTCCAGGTAAGCTGGGGCTACAGAGAGACCCTGTCTCAAAATAACAGATGATAGATAGATAGATAGATAGATAGATGATAGATAGATAGATGATAGATGATAGACAGATGATAGTGATAGTAGATGATAGATAGATGATAGATAGAAGATAGAAAGATAGATAGATAGATAAATTTAAAATACAACTGAATATGCAGTTTCAAGGAGATGCACTGCATTCTGAGGAAAAGTAAATCATGACAGAGAATTCTGCCAAATAGGCTAAGAATATCCAAAATATTGAAACTATAGAAATAATCTTAGTCAGTTAAACAGAAAACAAAGACCTGTACAAATGAAATAAATTGGGCTGGCCTCAGATTTCTCTGAAGTAATATTAAGATTTAGAGATGGGCAAAGTAACTATGGCTAGAGGACTGAGCTACATAGGGGGATTTAGTACTTCTCACTTCAAGACATTCCCAAGCATGGAGACTATGAGGATGCCATGTGCGTCCTGTCAGCCCCCTTCTCTCCTTCTTGTCCTCATCCCAGTTCCTGCCCTCTTCCCCTCTCTCTCCTCTCCCTCCCCTCCTTCTCCTTCTCCTTCTCCCTCCTCAAACACACTCTTTCTCTTGAAGGATTACAGCTAACTGAGATACGACCGCTCTTACAGAGGACCCGGGTTCGATCCCCAGCACCCACATGGCGGCGGAGAGCCGTCTGAAACTCCAATTCCAGGAGAACTCCAGTTCCAGGGGAATCTGACACCCTCTTCTGACCTCTGCAGCATTGCACGACACGGGTGCACAAACTTGCATGCAGACAGCATATCCATACACATACAGAAATAAAATAAAATAAAATAATTTTAAGGTTTCATAATGCAATAATTATAAATCAGGGCAAAAATTCAGTGGCCAATTTTCGCATGATTAATATTCATAAATAGTATCTAATTCTGAAGATAACAACTCAAGAAATAACGGTTTATACAGCTTGTTACAGTTGTAAAATGGAAGATATGAAAATGCATTCCAAGTTTCCCTCATGTGTGTGACTGTAGAAAGAGGCGATGGGTTGGTGGGGGAAAGGCTGCCAAGACTTATGAGAAAACATAAGAAGCAGTAAAGGATATTACCTAAGTAAAACAATGAAATTGAACAAGAATTTCTGTCATGGAGTAAATTCATCACTGATATAAACAACTCAGTGAAAAAATATCACCTGAAGAACAGACAGATGGCTCAGTGGGCAGGGACACTTGCCTCCAAGCCTAATGGCCTAAGTTTGGTCCTTGGAGCCCACATGGTAGAAGGAGAGACTTGACCCCTGAAATTTGTCCTCTGACTTTCATATGCACACTGTCATGCATACATGTATACAAACACTAAATAAATATTTATAAAATAAAAAAAATCATGCTTGAATAGGCCAGTAAGAAAAACATGTATGGATGTAGAATATAAAAGGCAAATATATAATAGACAAATATAAAAATATAATAGATACATGTAAAAAGAATAGCATAAAAACAACAAATCACAGTTCTTACAGCTCTACATTAGTATTAGAGGAGTAAAAGCCCAGCCAACATCTATTAAATAAGATACAAACACTCATATAAAGGATAAAAACAACCATCAGAGGAAATATCCTTCAAGAGGGATTTCAGTGCTGAAAGTTATAGTGTATCAAAATACTTAAGACAAAGTCTACAATCAAAAGATAAGTGGAAGGAAATAAAATGTATACATCTGTCTTAGGAAAATTTAGCAGAGAAAATGAGCAAATCTTTAATGTTTATACAAATTCCCTCAAATATTGATTGTATAGAGATTTGAATGAAAACAAATGAACCCTCACTTTGGTAGGAACAACTTAACTGGCCAGCTAAGTACTGCTGTGCTACAGATAAGCCTCAATGTTATTAACTTAAGGCAGAAAGTATTATCTCATAAAGTTAATAGTTAAGGAATTCTGAAAAGATTTTGCATTAAACTGTGGTTATAGCCAGAAAGTTTTTATAGTTGGAATATCCCAAAGTGAGGACAGGAAGGGCTGACAGTCGCCTAAGTAACTTGTTTTCCCCAGTTAGTATCATGTCCTCCCAAGTTCTCTTTCTGAGATAGTTTGGACTTCCTTACAACATGGTACCCTGAGGGGAGAGTAGCTTTTATCTGGTTTGTGTATCATCTGAGGCATTCTGGAATGAGAATGAAACAGAAATGGCTGCAGACTTTATAATCTAGCCCTCAAAAACCACACAGCATCATATCTGTTACATTTTCTTGATTACAAATGAATCATAAACCACCCAGTGTCAAGTGGAAAAAATAAAATGCTACTTCAGATGGATAAAGGAAAAAGTTCTAGAAAAAAGTGTGTGTGAGAAAATCTTGCAGTATTTTTCTTGAAAATTAAAACTGGTTTTCAGGTTCAAACCTCATTCATGATTACTGAGAAATTGCTAGAATTGATAAATATGATGTGTTATTTGATGCAGGGCAAGTAAATGTCTTTTGATCCCCATAAAAGTCAATACTCCATGAAATCTGAAAATTTATTTGCAGTTCAATGAGACCATAAAGAATTGGCCTTCGGATTCACCTTTACTTGGGTGTAATTGGTTTCAGTGTTTAGGGTAGTTAATTATTTGCTCCCCTGAGATGAGGTAGATTTGCCAAGCCAGTTTTACTTTTTGAATCATCATTAAGTATATTTTACCCTCTTCATTACTCTCCTGGCTTTGGTTAATATAAGCCCACAAGTTGGAACACACCTTCCAAGTCAATTGCTTAATTTAAAAGTAGAAAATTATTTTGGTAAGATGTGAGGATGATGACGAAATGCTTTGTGTCTCATTCTGTTTTATAGACACCAGGCTTCTGACAAGTTTCATTTCTCACTTGGCATTGAAACATTACCATCTTCATTAACCTTGTTGTTAGGCATATCTTCCCAGGAACAATTTGCTGTATGTTTCCTGTCTACAAATTGCCTGTGGAGTCAGGCATTTGTAGCTAAGATAGAAATGTGATATGCAGGTTGAATCAGGTCTCATACCACACAACTATTAGAGTTTCTAGAAGGAGAACGTAAAATCTCTGGAAACGGCAGCCATGGCAACCTCTTATGTTTTTGTTATCACATTCTAAAATGTGACACAACACTGTCAAAGGAAATAAAGACCTATGTATATAACATACTGAACACCTGTAAAGCAAACCCATATTCAATACCACCAAAGGAAACAACCATGTATGAATCATGCCCAGCTGCACACCAGTAAAGCAAGCACATAGTCAACACCACCAAAGACAAGAAATCTAGAAAGCTCTCACAAAACCTGGCTCCATCTTTAACCTTACCTCTAACACACCCTCTTCTCCAACCCTTCTACCCTTCCACTCTTTTCTATGATAATCATCTTCATAAATGTAAAAACGCATACACTGTAACTAATTTGGTATGCCATTCTAAAAAAATCGTGTTGTCTGTTTTTTAAGCTTAGGAAGAACCTTGTGTGTAACACTTTCCAACTTGATTTTTTTTCACTCACCGTCATGTTTAGAAATTGTGCTCAAGTTGTTTATAGGCTTTAATTTTAAAACAGTAGGTAGTACACATAAGTATGTAATATATGCTAATTTTGTTATTTTCAGATTTTCTAATCCTTAAACAAAATTCATCCTGTTTATGTTAGGACCCCTGGGGACTCAGTCTACCATTATTTTAACAACCCTAAAATTTAAATTGAAATCCATTCGAATTTTATGACAAGCTATGTCCACTTTCCCACAACTTCACCTTTACAGTATTATACCTCATATACCTATGTTCAAGTGGAGGCAGAGGCAGGTGGATCTTTGTGAGTTCAAGGCCAGCCTGGTCAACACAGTGAGTTCCAGGACAGCTGGGGCTACAGGGAGACCCTGTCTCGAAAAGACAAAAAAAAAAAAATAGAAGACATGAAATTCTGAGGGACATGTGTAGGACAGGCATGGTGGGAGTGGAGGCCATCAGAGGGATGAAGTAGGAGGGGTGTGACAGAGATGCATTGGCAACATGTATGGAATTTTCAAAGAATTAAAACATCAAGCTTAACTGTCCAACATTATAGAGTTCAACCTTACAGAGTAATGATGCCAACCAGATACAGTGTCTTGAATGAAAATATGGAAATAGATATAGATAGACAGAGAGATAGAGATAGATAGAGATAGAGATAGATATATTCATTCATTAATTCATTCATTCTTTTTTTTTTTTTTTTTTGGTTTTTTTGAGACAGGGTCTCCCTGTGGCTCTGGCTGTCCTGGAATTCACTCTGTAGACCAGGCTGGCCTCGAACTCACAGAGATCCGCGTGCCTCTGCCTCCCAAGTGCTAGGATTAAAGATGTGCGCTTTCATTCATTCTTAAGTGTTCTCTGGGTCCGTGGTAAAACAAACCCCATAGCGATCACTTAGATTCTACTTGCTACTTCTCTGGCCTCATTCTAAACATGTGATGTGTGTTTCAGAATGCTCTTAACTGCCTTCTTGCTCCTTGTTACCATTGTGTGGGAGTTTAAAGACACGAGGAAAGTTAAACAACTTATCCAAAGTCAGACTGCTAGGAGTAGATCTAAAGTTGGCAACTTGAAGCTTCGTACTAATAGTCCACGATCTGTCCTGCTCAACCTTCATGGCTGCATGCACCTCAGTGAGAATCTCTGAGTCCAGATGCATATGAAATACTTTGTTCATACTCCTGGTTTCATGTAGATCAGTCAGATCGGAGGGTGGCAAACATCTTTTCCATAAGGAGCAGTAATTTAGAAGGAAAACAGGGATCCAGTTACTAATTTATAGCAGGAGAGCCGGTAGATCTCTCAGCACCCCAATGGGGCTGTTTACAGCAAGTAGAATCCTCTAATGGAACTGACATATGGCCCTTCAAACTGAGCCAAACCTTGCACAACGCCAACAGGAAAGCTGCACAAGCCCTTGTCTGCAATGTTCCTGAGGCCCAGCAACAGACACCTTGGTTCCTTGCTCTTCTTGGGTCTAGAATTCCTCTGGATTCCACTGGAACTTTAACTCCCTACCACCCATGCTTGTTTCTGTCAATCCAATAACTAAACATCCAGTTTCTGTCCTTAGCCAGTTCTTGAGCTTCCGTGGTCTTAATTGAGGCATTCAAACAATGTGATCTGGGAGGTGTTTATCTGTTCCAAAATATTTCTTTGGTGTATAGAGCACTATGATCCCACAGTACCACAGGAAATTTTCTTTCAGATTTAATGTAAGGAAGACTAGACATATTTTGTATCACTTTGTGTTGGATGGAATCCTACATCCTTGAATCCTAGGGAAGAGACCTATTAGTTATACACTCTACAACTAACTCAGTTATTTGTATAACTATTCCTCTGGGCATTAGTTGGAAAAGAACTTATGCAACCCTGTACAAACTGTAATTTTCTTTTTTAACTCTTGCTTGTGGCTGTTCTGGGCTTAGGGTAGCTAATCTACTTTAATAACATAAAACACATTTTGCTTATCACCTTAATCTTTGGGTATTGATTGAAGAAGATACTCTCTTGCCTTAGCCTTGTTGTTCTGAGAATTTTGCCCATGATCACAGGAGCTGACATTTGAAAATATAATTTTCTGCAATGCCATATCATTCTGCTGAATCTCAACTTTGTGTTTTGGTGAATATATGAAACAATTTGGGAATCTTTTTTTTCAAAACTTCTAGATTTAAAGAAATAAAACCATGCAACTTATTGACTACTGAGGTAGCCAATGAGTATTCCTGTATGAACAATTACTAAGTAAAAAAAAAAAGACCCAAATAAGACAATTTAGTTTGTTTTATAAACAATTAATATTTTTGTCTGGTTATATGTGTGATTCTTAGCTTCACTTTTGTAAATTTATTGCTAGTTATAAAACCTCAAGGCTAAAAGCATTAATAAGGCATATTGTCTAGAGAAGAAAGTAAGAGTTACTCAATACTGGCTCTCTGCTGGATGGTGGGTTATATGCCAGCTGCCAGTGGTCCAATTATATGATCTATACAAGGATAACAAGCTAGGTTAACAGAAGTATACAATTAAAACATGAGTAAAAATTCTTGATAAAAAAACAGCTAAATAATGATCAAAATGAACTGTGAACATTTAAAAAGAGAGGAACAGGAAAACACAAGACTATAAGATCTGTTTAATAAATGCAGTGCAGACTTCAAAAAAGGGTCTTAGGTGAAGAATTCCAACACCTCACATCCTTAAATGCATAACAACTAAACTTCTGCAGTACAATGTCTTAAGGCACCCTGAAATGCTAGTTTATATAACAGAATATTTTGCCATTGCCCTGACTGCTGTAGAAATTAATCACAAGTTTGCAGTTGTTGCTGCAAATGTCAATCTGGTCCCTCAATTTCCGGTTCCCTCTTAAATCCAGAACCCCGGAGTGGGGCCAGATGCCTTTTTCCAGTTCCATCTGCCTCGAGGGTCTCTAATAGATGTGGCTATTTTACAACTTAAAAGACATTTTTTTTTCTGCTCAGTATTATTTGATGCAAAAATGCAAGAGGATCAATTAAAAGGTTCTGTTTTGAGAACGCTGGGATCAGCCAAACATTGCATCCTTTCCATGAACTGCTAACGGTAGACGGGCTTTCAGGAAGAGTAATTTAAAATTAATGGGAGCAAGTCTTTGATGCAGTTAAGACTTCAAAGACACGCCAGGTTTTTATTTGTAATGAAAAAAAAAATAAGAAAAGTTACAGTAAATAGACAGCACACATTAAAGCTTACAAAATTTCCCTAAAGGCTTGGGTTTGACATGCTGGCTGGTCAGGGCCTCTTTCCCTCTTTCTCTCTCTCTTCCTCTCCCCTCCCTCTTCCACTCCCCCTCCCTTCCTTCTCCCTCTTCTCCTTCCCTTCCTTCCCTCCATTTATTCTCTTTTTGGTGATATATGTGACTTAGTTAATTCTCCTTGACAAATCATAATCTGATAAATTTAAAATCCAAAGGATGGAGGCTGGGCTATGGCTCAGTTGGGAGAATATTTGCTTGTTATTCTGGAAGGGAAGGGTGGAGCTGCAGAAACAAAATATGATGGCCCAAGCTTGTTATACCAAAATATGATGGCTCAAGCTTGTTATACCAAAACCCAAGTGCAAGCGAGAAGAGCAGAGGCTCAAGGCTACCCTTAGCTACATAGTGAGATTGAAGCCCTGTCATGAGACCTTGTCTCAAAAAGCAAGCATAGCATGTACACACACACACACACACACACACACACACACACAGGCACATTGACATTCTCTCTCTCTCTCTCTCTCTCTCTCTCTCTGACACACACACACACACACACACACACATGTATACACAAACTAAAAATATCCCTTAGTTGAGAAAGATGAAACTATTTTGAAATTAATAAGAAAAACCCTTCTTGAAGAGGAAATCATTCATTCTGACAGTTCCTTCTGTTTGGCAAGAAGAGGGTACCAGCCATAAATTTTTAAATAATTAAGAACAATAAATCAGTTCCAAACAGAAGAAAGGAAGAGGACAAAAACACAAGCTAAGTGCCAGGGTCTTTAGTTAATGAGGCTCAGTGCTCATTCATCCAAAGAAAGCATTTCCTTTAAAAGAAGCTTTGCCAACAGCTGAAAGAATTGTTTCCCTTAATTTTAAATCATTCTCCAAAAAGCCTGTCCCCAATGGCACCACATTGCCAAGAAACTACTATTAATATATCATTATTTGTCAATAATAAGATCATATATACTTCATATTTACATATACTATATTTTTTCAAGGAGATTCATTGCTATTATTTGCAAGCATTTAACATTTTGGCAAAATATTTTAGCGATCAAAGGCCCTTGTTAGTTTCAGATTAAATTTTGCATTAATACATTTCAAATTTCAGAATTGCTTTTGTTGATATCATTATTCAAAGTGAGTTATATCCTTTCTAAATTATTTTGTCTTTAAAATTTTGTTATAAAAGTTAAAGGTAGGGGCTGGAGAGATGGCCTAGTGGTTAAGAGCGCCGACCGCTCTTACAGAGGACCCGGGTTAGATCCCCAGCACCACATGGCGGCTGAGAACCGTCTGAAGCTCCAATTCCAGGAGAACTCCAGTTCCAGGGGAATCTGAGACCCTCTTCTGAACTCCGCGGCGTTGCACGACACGGGTGCACAGACTTGCATGCAGACAGTACATTCATACACATACAGAAATAAATAAAAATTAATAATAAAAAAGTTAAAGGTAGGGGCTAGAGAGTTGGCTCAGCGGTTAAGAGTGTCAACTGCTCTTGCAGAGGACCCAGGTTCGATTCCCAGCACCCACATGGCAGGTAAGAACCGTCTTTAACTCCACTTCCAGGGGAATCTGACGCTCTCTTCTGACCTCCGTGGCATTGCACAACATGGGTGCACCAACCTACATGCAGACAGTATACTCATACACATAAAAATAATAAATAATTTTTAAAAGTTAAAGGTAGAATTTTCAGCAGTTCGGTTTCATACCTTTACTTGGAAGCCTTTGATAACAGCTGGATGGTAAACTCTGAGAGTTCAGGTCTTTCCCTGCCTCAAGCATAACATGTACACACACACACACATTTATGTTTATGGCTACATCCTTAGAACCAAGAGAACATCAGCATTTTAGGAAATGCTCACTATAAATCTGTCATCTTGAGATGATCAGAATCAAAGTGACATTTTTATATGAGCATAAATTAACTAGATATCACTAAATGTTGATAAGGGGAATTCATAGAAAATTAATATCTACTTTTATTTATTGAGTGTACCTGCTACAGGTATTTCCTCACATTATTTCTTAGCCCATTTGGGCTTTAGCCTCTCAAGCAAGAAAGATTTGAAATCCAACATCCCATGCATGAAAGCATGATTTCTAGCTGAAGTAACAGTTTGTAAGACAAGAAATGAAAAGAGAGGGGAGGAGAGAGGGAGGAAGGGATGGAGGAAGGGAAGGAGGGAAAGGACTTCTGGGAATCCATACAGTTTATTAGTGAGCTTCTCAAATCATTATTTACATATAGCTCTTTTCATTTGATCTTCTGTCCTTTGCCAAAATGGACCTTGTACACAAGAAGAAAGGGAGAAAATAGGAACACTAGGAAGGAGGGAGGGAGGGAAGGTAAGAAGGAAGGAAGGTGTGATGGAGGGAAGGAGAGAAGGAAGATGGAAGGAAGAAAGGGAATGTCTAATTTCAATTATGAGCTTATTTTCTGGAAATGAAGGTCAAGCTGAGATCTGATAAAAGATGGAGAAAAACATTTCAAGAGGAAGGAACTATGTGAATAAAATCCAGGGAGCAGGATACCTCAAACTATTTACAAAAGGAAGAAGAAGAAGCAGAAGAAGAAGAAGAAGAAGAAGAAGAAGAAGAAGAAGAAGAAGAAGAAGAAGAAGAAGAAGGAGAAGAAGAAGAAGAAGAAGAAGAAGAAGAAGAAGAAGAAGAAGAAGAAGAAGAAGAAGAGGAGGAGGAGGAGGAGGAGGAAGAAGAAGAAGAAGAAGAAGAAGAAGAAGAAGAAGAAGAAGAAGAAGAAGAAGAAGAAGAAGAAGAAGAAGAAGAAGAAGAAGAAGAAGAAGAAGAAGAGGAGGAGGAGGAGGAGGAGGAAGAAGAAGAAAGCTCTGAATTTAGAGTCTAAAGTCTCATTGGGCAGTCTCACCCTAGATCCTAGACAATGTGACACTACTGGGTCTGTGATATGCTCCTGGTGGGACTATGGCATGTTAGTTATCATAGCGCCTTGTTCATGATTAACACTAGATTATTACATAACCACAAGTTAATATGTGATTCAAAGGAAGCTCCATTTAGGGCCAGGCAGCTAAGAATCCATGGGGAGGAAGCTCTGCCCAGTGAATGTAGTGTGAAATGTTGAAAACATGGGTTCTCCAACTACAGACCTCATCATAATCACCTGAAGTGTTCAGCACAGAATATTGCAAGGAGCATCTGTAGAAGTTTCTCTCAGTGTACTTTAAATGCTGCTAATGCAGCCAGTTCACATACAGCACTCAGACCTAAAGGCCTAGGAAAACAAAACTAGATTGTGAGTGTTATGAAAAGGAGTACAAGTCATTAGCAGGGCACTTCGTTCATGAGTGTTACAGAAAAGTAACACAAATCATTAGCAGGGCACTTAGGAGATAAAGCAGAGATCCTATGTAAGGGAATCCCAGAGGATGTTGTATGTTCTAGAACCAATATTTATCAGTATGAGAAATTGCCCTGCCCTAAATGTATATTACACAACTGTTCTATATCCCTTAATTTCTCATTCTTCATTGATGTAACACTAGAAGTAGCACCAGGATTGGCTAATCTGCATTGCCTTTGACATTTTAAGAAAGCACCCTGTCTTCAGGTTCCGAGTCTTTCGTGAGGGAGTGTCCTCATTTAAGTTGTGGCAAATAGGAGAAGGCAGATTATAGTGATGTCCAAAAAGGAAATGGAAATAAATAAATTGTCAACTGATAACTTCTGAGAGAGAGAGAGTTGGTTTTCTTTAAGGATGTGATGCTACATCGGGTAATCCGACTCCACTGGATGGATATACACTGAAGGATATTTGGGGATACAAACTTCACTTGGTAGACCTTAATATATATGACAGAGTAGATGAAATCTGACAGGGAGTCTATAAGACAGGTGCATATAGGGGAGAGTGTCTAAATAAATATGAACAAAAGACATTGAATGAAATCCAGTGATATAAATGAGGGAATGGGCATACCATAACCGGACAGGATTAACAGGGTAGGAATGGGAGCCCAGGGCTCCACAGAGGAGGGAGAAATGGTAGGGATAGCTAACACTAAGGGCCTTTGGAAAATATCATATGGAAACATACTACAGAAGAGTCTTT
The DNA here is from genome assembly GCA_009823505.1 of Rhizomys pruinosus. Classification (NCBI taxonomy): domain Eukaryota; kingdom Metazoa; phylum Chordata; class Mammalia; order Rodentia; family Spalacidae; genus Rhizomys; species Rhizomys pruinosus. The sequence continues at coordinate 2,136,882 of VZQC01005031.1, forward strand.
CAATATATATAAATGCAATATCGAATGAGTTTGAATGTAGTTACCATATAACAGGGGTGCAGTGGTCTTAACAGACAACACAGACTGGCAAATAAAAAGTCCAAAGCCAGGAATGGACTCCCTCTTTAGGAGTTGTAAACTGGAGATTCCCATGGACCCTCAAATAATACTGGTTACCACCATTGTTCTTGATTGTCCTCCAGAACTTGATGATAAGCTCCCACTACTGATGACACCATATACCTGAGCCTCAGAACAAGCGAGCAGAAGTTAACCTGCTTCTGATCTTGAAGTTCCATCTCCATTGGCTAGCTCTCATAATACTAGAAGATACTATGCACAATATTGACAGAGATCAACCTTACCCAGTTGTAAGCCCTACAAGCTATAATAATGACTGTTCTGGCAAAATATACCCACTGGTTCCATAGTGACATGGTTGTTATGGGTGTAACCAATCATCTTCTGATTGGATTTAAGGTCCAATTCACAGGATGGACTCCATATCTGACACTGTTACCAGGGCCAAGCAGATGTAGCTAAACAAGTCACAGAACATACGGGACAACCTACTACTATCAATGTGCTAAACGGACATAGTATTCAACTGGCTCCTCGACTTACTGTTTTTCCCTATAGATTAGTGCATCTCTCAACTCTCACTAGAGAAGGTTCTGCTTGCAGCAGATGGAGATTAACACAGAGACTCATCGACATGCAGAAAATAAGAGAGTTGAGAGCACTCAGCCATAAATGGAACAACTATACCACACCCTCTCTTCCCAAGGTTCAGGAACCATTGCAGAAGAGGAGGCAGAAAAAAAAATTAAGAACTGAAAGTGGCAGATGTCTACAAAGAAACTGTGTTGCCTGAACAACACAGAGTGGTTGCACATATGAACCTACAAGGTTCACGGCAGCTTGTGGGAACCCAAGCAAAACAGGGGCCCAGTATGGATGAGGGAGGTGGGCAGGAGGCTTCAGCCATAGCTGAGGATCATGTGGGAATTGATGGCTGTTTGGAGACAGAAAGAAGAAGTTTTCCTTAATAGTGTGATACCTGTTAGATTGACCAGAATCCAAGGATGGAGCCACAGCCAAGAGCATGTGCTGAACAAAGATTAGATTCGATATGCCTTTTGAACTATTTTTAATTGTTGTTTTAATTTTATGTATTGCCTGCATGTATATAAATGCACCCATGTCATGCAATGCCCACAAAGGTCAGAAGAAGGTGCTGGATTCCTCTGGCACTGGAGTCAAAGGACTGTTGTCAGCTGCCACGTGGGTACTGGGAATTGAATCTGAGTCTTCGAAAGAGCACTCAGTGCTCTCAACCACTGATCCATCTCTCCAGACCCTTTGATATGTCCTTTGGAAAAAAGAGAAATATTAATATAGAACTGAAGGAGAGTTGGTTAGTAAGGTGGGGGTGGAGGGGGGAAGGGGTCTGAATGTGATCTAAGCATATTGTATGAAATTCTCAAATCAATAAATAATTAAAGATTCTCTTCAGTGTAAGGTCAAAGTCGTCTACAGGCACTGTACCATTCTTCATTGTCCAGGTGCCTGGATTTAGATGACATCGGAAACTGGACAGTGGCACCTCTGTGTCTGGTGAGTTTGTTTCTAGAGCTGATGAAAAAGATGAAAAAGAAAGGCAGGCCCTAAATACGGATTGCGCTATCCCATGGACTAGGGGCTTGGACAAAATAAAAAGTGGAGAGAGAAAGCCAAGTGAGCACCATCCTCCTTTTTTGCTTCCTGGCCTGCCAGGGCATGAGTTCCTCTGCTGTGTGCTGCCCTCTCTCCCAATGGGCTGAACCCTCTCAGACCATGAGCCACAGTGAATCTTTCTTTGAGTTGCTTCTGTGAGGAACTTTTCGCATGACATAATGGTAAGTACTAAACACATTCTTCCAAGCACTTTATACATGCCTCTTAATCATCCCCAAACACAAGTACTTCTTATCACCTCACAGATAAGGGTATGGAGGACAAAGTTGTTAAGTGTTTTCCCAAATACTAAATGTCTGAATTATGATCTTTTTTTCCCTTCAAAGTAGCTACCATATCCTAATCATCTACTATTTGACATCACATGCATATTTAATACAGTATGCTAGTCCTTTAAGGTCAAATTTCCTATGTTGAATCTCAGCCTACAGTTGCTTTCTTTGCTTCCTCATATACTGCACAGATGTAAGCAAGTTCTTTCTTTTTTAAATATCTTGAACAGTGCTCACGAATCAAGAATATTTTAAAATGTTCATTTAAAGAAGTAAACATTAAAGAAGAAAATTATCCTGACACATATTATTTATTATTAATGATAATAAAAAAGAGCACTAACATCCTACATAATTTTACTAAGAGAAAATATGCTGTCTTTGTTATATTAAGTGCTCAAAGAAATTAAGGAATAAAAGTTATGTTTTCTCAAAATGTAGTAGGTGATACTCGGGTAGATTTTAGACTGCATGCTGAATATTATGCAGGAGAGAGGAAATATAGATCTTTAGAAATTGTAGCAAGGACGTATCTTAAATCATTCATCATTCCAGAATATTTACTAAAGATTGGTAAGTGAGCAAGTGGCTATGGTATTTGAACAAAGACTCCTAATGTCCTGGTCTACACAATGGAGACAACATCCATGCTTGATGAAATTAAGAAAACAGATTTCCTTTTCACCTATCTCAGCTCCTAGTGAGAGGACTATAGTCTTGAGAAGGGCAGGATCTTAGCATTTCTCATCTTAACTTCTATTACTAATTAAAATCAGATCAAGAATAGATGAGAGGTAGGGTCCCATCTTCTTCCCAGCCCATTCATGGATGGAACCTCTAATTCAGATAAATTCACCAAAAGTACTTGGACCCCTATCATGCTTTCCAGGGCTTTGTTGCTGGAAAATGCAAGTCAAGACAACCTTAATCTATCACTCCACCTTCATCAAGTACTCTGCTCTTAGCATAGGTATACCATGGAAGAGAGATTAGCTCACTCTCTACGCCTTTCCCACAGCTCATGGATTTGGCCACTGGAAGAGAAATAGGTCATGGAGCACCCAACCCTGACTACTTTCTGAAAGGAACTTCTGATTCTATAAAATTTGGAGAAGTTAATGTCCAACGAAGTTGCCACAGAGGCTAGTGAGAAATAGCAGCCAGAGGAAGAGGGATATTTAATAAAGATGGACACAAGCTACCTGCACATTTGCTGTTTGCTAGAAGAAGACAAGTGGAAAGAGCCCTCCTAGAATTCAATCAGACCTGGCATTGTGAATGGAGTTGAGTATTCAGCCACTAATCAGATAAACAAGTAAGCACCAACAAGAAGCCATGCAGTGAAGAGTACAATAGAAAAAAATACTGAAAACTAAAACATGGAAAATGGTTGAAAGGGACAAAGAAGAAAGTGCTCATGCTTCTAAGAGAATAATTCCAACTAAGAAGAACAAATTACTTCTTATCAGAAACAATGGGGGCCAGAAAGCAGTGGCAGCATGGTATCAAAGTGCTCAAAGGGGAAAAAAAGTTGGTAAAGAATTTGATAACACAATATAGTGCTTGAAACACTTGCTAGAGCAATAAGGCAAGAAAAGGATATAAAGGAGTACTAATTGGAAAAGAGGAAGTCAAACTATCCCTATTTGCTGATGATATGATTGTTTACTTAAGGGATGCAAAAAAATCCACCAGAAAACTCCTAGAAACGATTAACAGCTTCAGCAAAGTGGCAGGATACAAAATTAACCTTAAAAAATCAATGGCCTTTCTTTACACCAAGAACAAGCAACTGGAGAAAGAATTCAAAGAGACCTTCCCACTCACAATAGCCTCAAAAACAATAAGATACCTAGGAACAAACCTAACCAAAGACACCAAAGACCTCTACAACAAAAATTTTAAACCCTTAAAGAAAGAAATTGAAGAAGACCTCAGAAGATGGAAAAACCTCCCATGCTCATGGATTGGGAAAATTAACATTGTAAAAATGTCCATTTTACCAAAACCCTTGTATAGATTTAATGCAATCCCAATCAAAATCCCCAAGAGTTTCTTCACAGGCTTGGAAACAAAAGTTCTTAAATTCATTTGGAAAAACAAAAGACCCCGAATAGCCAAATCAACCCTGAGTGAAAAGAGCTACAAAGGAGGGATCTCTATACCAGATTTTAAACTATACTACAGGGCTATAGTCATAAAAACAGCCTGGTACTGGCACAAAAACAGACCTGTTGACCAATGGAACAAAACTGAAGATCCAAATCTGAGCACATACAATTTCAGCCATCTCATATTTGACAAGGGGGCCAAGAAACCACAATGGAGAAAAGACAGCATCTTCAGCAAGTGATGTTGGCAAAACTGGATCACCACTTGTAGAAGAATGAAATTAAACCCCTACCTCTCACCCTGTACAAAAGTCAACTCCAGATGGATTAAAGACCTCAACGTGAAACCCCAAACTCTGAAGATGATAGAAGAAAAAGTTGGCAGCAGACTACAAGACATAGGCATAGGAAAAGACTTCCTAAATCAGACAGCAGCTGCACAAGAATTAAGGTCGACAATTGACAAATGGGATCTCATCAAACTCAAAAGCTTCTGTACATCAAAAGAAACAATCAAGGAAGTGACGAGAAATCCCACAGAGTGGGAGGAAACCTTCACTTCAGATACATCTGACAAAGCATTGATTTCCAGAATATATAAACTACTCAAAAAACAAAGAAAAAAGAAAACAAATGACCCGCTCAATAGATGGAGCAAAGAACTGAACAGAGACTTCACAAGCGAGGAATTAAATTAGAGATGTCTGAGAAACACCTCAAGAACTGCTCAACATCACTAATCATTAAGGAAATGCAAATCAAAACCACTTTAAGATATCATCTTACTCCAATAAGACTGGCTAGGATCAAGAAAACAAATGATACCAAGTGCTGGAGAGGTTGTGGGGAAAGGGGAACACTCATCCACTGCTGGTGGGAATGTAAACTCGTACAGCCACTATGGAAAGCAGTATGGAGAACCCTTGGAAGACTTGGAATGAGCTTGCCACCCGACCCAGCCATACCACTGCTAGGCATGTACCCTCAAGACTTACGCCACAACAGAGATACATGCACGGCCATGTTTATTGCAGCTCTCTTCACAATAGCAAGGAGCTGGAACCAACCTAAATGCCCCTCAACTGACGAGTGGATAGAGAAAATGTGGTACATCTACACAATGGAGTTCTATGCAGCAGTAAAGAAAGACGACATCACAAGCTTTGCAGGAAAATGGCTGGAGCTAGAGGACATCATGCTGAGTGATAACACAGTCCCAGAAAAACAAACGACGAATGGTATCCCTCATCTGTGGATGCTAGTGCCAATTACCCAGTTGTAAGTATTTCTTGTGTAGGGCCCCCTGAGCTTTTGTCCAAAGCATTTGGGCATAACGCATTTTGGAAACAACAACAACAACAACAACAGAAAAGACTGCATCAAAGAACTGACTGAAACAGTGAACTTCTGCTCAAAACAGTCAACTTCCCCATGGAAAATATTGAGAAAGACTAAGAGATGGAAAGCATGTTTGGCAGAATGCATGAGCTCTGGCGGGGTGGGGGAATGAGCGGGAACACGGGTCTAGATTTGTTAAAAATAAATAAATAAATAAATTTATGTGAAAAAAAAAGAATTTGATAACAATGAAAGCTATTTTACAAATGAAGTGGCGACATGGAGACAGTTCAAAATAATGAGAAACAAAGAAAAAGTAGGAGGATTTATTGTTAGCAGACTCGACTTATAATTGGATAAAAGAGAGCTGGAGAGAATGGCTCAGCGGCTAAGGCTAAGAGCGTCTTCTGCTCTTACAAAGGATCCAAGTTAAATCCCAGCGCCAATGTCAGGCAGCTCACAACTACCTGTAACTATGGCTGCAGGGGATCCTTCACCCTCTTCTGGCCTCAGGGTGAAGGTCTGTACTCACATGTGTACAGACCTGCACACAAAAATACATAGTTAAAAATAAAATAAAAGTTTAAAGAAATGTGATGCTCAAAGTGGTTCCAGGACCATCGTGTAAATGAAGAAAAGGCTCATAAAAGCACTTTTGGAAGCTACATAATTCAGAATAGTTACATGAATTATGGTTGTGTTTTATAGTATTGTTAAAGTTAAATAATACTATTAGCATACCGTGGTTGTCGAGTGTCTTGATATGAAAAATATATTCCAAAGTTCCTTCTTAAAAGTATTTAATGGTTCTACTGGGGTTACATGCTTTTAGCAGCTGATTAACTCCTCACTCTGAGCCATGTGCTCATTCTGTATTATGAAGCTGGTTTCTTTTTGTCTACACAGGATTTAAGAAGACAAAGGAAGCAAAAGATAGTAAACATGATTGTTTTTCTCTAATAGCTCTTTCTGAATAATACAAACAAAAAGGAAGACTGCATATGAAGAATTTTAACCCTCAAACATTTTTTTAAAGTACAAAGATTCTATATTAGCGAGAATTGTAAAATTAAATAGCAGGTCAGTGCTGGCCCAGTACAGTGGACAATACACAGAGACAAAGGCATGTAGAAACCATGCCTGCATTCATTCAGTAAATGTTAATTGGTATCCTTTTTTTTTAACTGGTATTCTAATGGTTTGGAATATTTGCTCCTGTGGTCCTTAAATACTAGTCAGAGACAAGGGAACAGAGTATAAACCAGTGCACTGGGTCAGAATGGGAAGAAAGGGGTGCTGGAGAGAAGTCGTAGCAGTTAGGAACACTGGCTGCTCTCCAGAGGACCTGAGTTTGGTTCCCAGCAGCCACATGGCAGTTAACAACCATCTGTGACTCCAGTTCTGGGGAATTTGACAATGTCTTCTGTCCTTCAAGGGCACTGCACAATATGGGCGCACATGTAAAAATCTATGCAAAGCACTCATATACATGAAATAAAAATAAATAGGTCAAAAATAAAAAATTTTAAAAAAGAATGTGAAAAAATGTTATGAAAAAATATCAAAAAATGACAGAAAGGGAGAATTTCAGGGTAATTTGTAGAGAAAGTATGTTGGAAAAGGTGAAGAAGTGGAGCCCTGAGGTGTCTGGAGATTTGCCCAGCAGAAGGAAGAATCAAGTCAAAGCTCTGAGCCCAAAAGTTGCTTGACATGTTCTGACTAATCCAGGTGATGAGGTCAGAAGCATCTTCAAACCCAGATGTTGAAAGAGCTTGCCGGTCTTCAGAGGAATAAGTATTTTATTATGAGAGGCATGGGACATGATTGAAAGGTTTTGAGCAAGCCAAAAAGGCATGATTTGACTTACACATAAACGAAGTCGCTCTGATTGATGCTTTGAGAATGGACTGCTGGTGCAAAGGCAGTGCTTGGAAGACCAGTTTAATGTATTAAGCATCACGTGTTTATAATTAAACTTAGAGAACTGGGTGTGAAATATAAAGGAAAAATTGCCAAAATACTGAACAATCAGGGAACAAAGGCTTAAGGCATGAATTATTTATTTCTGAGAACTAATTGCAATATTTTCATTGGAAATCTATGGTGTATTTATAACAAGTGAAACACAACAGAGAAGAGTAAATGGAAGTTATGCAATTATTGGAACGCCACCACACTGATTTTTAATGCCTGAAAAATACTGGAGAATTATTGAACCAAGAAGCAAGTTAGAATGAAAAGGGCAATTTAAATTAAGTGACAGAAATCATCGCACAAAGTTTAATAGATCCGCATTGCCAGACTTCTTTTTAAATTTCTCTAGCTGGTCATATTATGAAATTGTTGTCCCATCTTCCATAATTTCCAAACATTTTTGATGAAAATAATCTTAGCCTGGTGTGGTGGCCCACACCTTCTGTGCCAGCACTTGGGAGGCAGAACAGGAGGATCTCTGTGATTTCAAGGCCAGCCTGGTCCACATAGTGAGTTCCATGCCATCTGGGGCAACAGGGAGACCCTGTCTCAAAAAAGAAAGAAAGGAAGAAAGAAGGAAGGAAGGAAGGAAGGAAGGAAAATTATCTTAGATGTGAGTTTGTGTTTGAGCCCAAATGTCTCATGAAGCATTCTACTGAAGGATAATTGCTGTTGGAAACCCACCTTTATAGGATGCCAAGAGATATAAAATAAAATCTAAAAATAAATAGACACTTTCCCATCCACTGCCATTCCCTTTAGCCCTGCTTTGAAGACAAAGAAAAGTATATATACAACACACATACATTTACACACACACACACACACGTGTGTGTGTGTGTGTGTGTGCGCGTGCGTAAAAACTAAATAAATCCAGACTTCTGTTTCATTCAAGAAAGAATAAAGATGGCTGAGGAGATGGCTACTCTTGAAGAGGACCAGGGTTTTGTTCTCAGTTCCAAGTACTGGAAACAACATCCATCTCTAACTCCAATTCTGGGATCCAATGACCTCTTCTGGTATACGAAGGTACTGCACACACATGATACACTATTATACAGGCAGGCAAAGCTTTTATGCACATATAATAAAAATAAACTTTTTAATAAAATACTTTTATTAATGTTTTGTGTATTTCATACATCATTTTCAGTCCAATTTAGACATATTCCCCTTTGCCTTCCCCCTACCCCACACCAGTTCATGCATTCTGCCATACATGACCTGCATCTTTCTTTCAGGCTTTTTTTTTTTTTCAAAGCCAATGTTTTATTGAAGCTCTGTGCATTTTATACAAAATTACAAATCAAATCTAGACTCATACCCTCTTCCCTGCTCCCCATCCCACCAGAGCTCATTCATTCTGCCAAAAATGTTTTTCATCTTTTTCTCAGTCTTTTTCAAAACTCTCCATGCAAAAGTTTACGGTTTTGAGCAGAAGTTCACCATTTCAGTCAGTTCTCTGACACAGTCTTTCTGTTGATTTTGTTGTTGTTATTCCTTCCAATATGCATCACTCTAAAATATCCACATATGCATGCCACATATATCATAGATTTTAGCATCTTCGGCTTATGATTTTTTTCCTTACTAGGCTGAAAGATGTCATGTTCGAAGGCTCCTCCTTGGCAAGCCCAAACCACCATCAGTTCTGCCCTTGTGCTCCACACTGGGGTTTTCCCTTCCCATGGTCACCAAATGAGGTCCAGTAAGCACTGTGTCCTGGCTTGATCTTCCTGTGCTGGTCTCCATGATACAGTCTGGGTAGTCCAACAATGAGAGTCTATATTCCAAAGAGGCAGAAACACCAGTAGTAGCTCAGTCCACAAGTTGGATGTCTCAGCAGTCCCCATTTGGCACTGAAAGTTTGGAGGATTCTTGGAGAGGCATAAGTCTTCAGTCCATATTGGAAGGTTGAAAAGTTGTGTCTCACATCTTTGAAGGAGGGCAAAAGCAGAGGCAGTCACAGAGTAGCTGCACTTGCCAGTAAGACAGGCAAAACAACAGTGCTATTTATTTATTTATTTATTTATTTATTTATTTATTTATTTATTTTACTTTTTGCATTTTTACTAAGATCTCAAGTTTTATACCTGAAGTAAAATTTCTCAGGACTTACTATTTATTTCTGGTTATAGTTTCCTTTTAGATGTTTAAGGCCACAGAGTTAGCCCAGATTAACCAAGATTTTTTGTTTTTTCAAGGTCAGCTGAGGATCTGATCCTCAAAGGTCACTCAGGTTTTTTCGGGGGAAGGGGAATCCCTGGCTCCTTTTGGCTTTTCAATCACCAGTTCCATCCCCTCAAGGACAAAGTCAGGTATTGCTATACCAGGCTTCCTTTTTTGAAGCAGAACAGATCCATTAGTGGATCTCCAAGACCTCCCTGCACAGGAAGACTGGTGACTTACATTTGCAGGACATTTCAAGAGATGCTCCCATGCATAGTCCCCTGGGACTTAGTTGACTTCTGAGGGCAAGGAATGAGAGTTATTCCTTAAGACCCTCAGCCAAATTAGCATGAGCATTAAGTATGGTCATTAAGCATCCAGAAAGGCTAAGTTACACCAGCCTGATACATTTAAAGTCTTGGACAGCCAGGCATGGTGGTGCACGCCTTTAATCCTAGCACTTGGGAGGCAGAAGCAGGCAGATGTTTATGAGTTCAAGGCCAGTCTGGTCTACAGAGTGAGTTCCAGGACAGCTGGGGCTACAGGGAGACCCTGTCTTGAAAAAGACCAAAAAATAAAAATAACAAAATAAAAAGGTTTGGACAAAAGCTCAAGCAGCCATGTATAAGAAATACTAAGAAGCACTCCCATAAAATAAATACTGTGGTTAGGCATAATGTCATGACAAACTAGTAGTTTCCACATTCCTTTAATCTTATATTACTCTAAAATATGCACACATATCCTCCATCCATATACCAAAAATTCCTAATTCTGAAAATAAATGGTAGCTTAGTTCTAGAACCTGTTTAGGGATTCACAATATAAGAGCACAGTTGCTTTCAGATCACCAGGAATATAGCAATAACATTTCTCAGCTTGCCCCACAACTAGTTAATTGGCATTAGCATGCACAGATGAGGGATACCATTCATCCTTTGTTTTTCTGGGACTGTGTTACTTCACTTAACATGATATCTTCTAGTTCCATCCATTTACCTACAAAGTTCATGATGTCATTTTTCTTTACCACTGTGTAGAATTCCATTGTGTAGATGTACCATATTTTCTCTATCCACTTGTTGGTTGAGGGGCACTTGGGTTGGTTCCAGCTCTTCACTATTGTGAAGAGAGCTGCAATAAATATTGCTGTGCATGTATCTCTGCGGTAAGATGAGTCTTGTGGATATATACCCAGGAGTGGTATGACTGGGTCAGGTGGCAAGCTCATTTTGAGTCTTCCAAGGGTTCTCCACACTGCTTTCCATAGTGGCTGTACAAGTTTACATTCCCACCAGCAGTGGATGAGTGTTTCCCTTTCCCCACAACCTCTCCAGCATTTGGTATCATTTGTTTTCTTGATCCTAGCCAGTTTTATCAAAGTGAGATGATATCTTAAAGTGGTTTTAATTTGCATTTCCTTGGTTATTAGTGATGTTGAACACTTTTTAAGATGTTTCTCAACCATCTTTATTTCCTTACATGTGAAGTTTCTTTTCAGGTCTTTGCTCCATCTTTTGAGTGAGTCATTTGTTTTCTTTCTTCTTTGTTTTTTGAGTAGTTGATATATTCTGGAAATCAATGCTTTGTCAGATGTATCTGCAGTGAAGATTTCCTCCCACTCAATGGGTTTTTTCTTCACTTCCTTGATTGTTACTTTTGATGTACAGAAGATTTTGAGTTTAATGAGTTCTCATTTGTCAATTGTCCACCTTATTTCCTGAGAAGCTGTTGTCTGATTTAGGAAGTCTTTTCCTATGCCTATGTCTTGTAGGCTGCTGCCAACTTTTTCGTTTAACACCTTCAGAGTTTTGGGTTTCATGTTTAGGTCTTTGATTCATTTGGAGTTGACTTTTGTACAGGGCCAGAAGTAGGGGTTTAATTTCATTCTTCTACAAGTGGTGATCCAGTTTTGCCAACACCACTTGCTGAAGATGCTGTCTTTCCTCTATTGTGTTTTCTTGGCCTCCATGTCAAATATGAGGTGGCTGAAATTGCCTGTGCTCAGTCTCTCAGGGTTTTTAAAGTTTTTCTCTGCAGAGATTTATTGTTTTGGGCAGAATTTAACCGTATCAGTCAGTTCTTTGACCCAGTCCTTATGTTGTTGTTCCCTCCCATTTGTATTGCTCCTAAATAAATATCACATAGGTAACAAAATTATGACTTCTGAAAATAAACTGTAAGTTAATTGCAAAATATGTTTAGGAATTCACATTTTCCCCTTTAACTTTATATTACTCTAAAATATGAATACATACCTTCTACCTATCTATATTTGGTAATTATAAGGTCTAAATATAAGTGGTAAGTTAATTCTAGAATCCATTAAGTGATTCACATTATAATAGCACAGTTGCTTTCAGATAAAGAGAAATATTACAATAACATTGCTCAGCTTGCCTTTTAACAGGAAATCTGGTGCTAGCATCCACAAATGAGGGAAAACATTCCTTGTTTGTTTTGGGGGGACTGTGTTACTTCACTTAGCATAATGGCCTCAAGTTCCATCCATTTACCTGCAAAGTTCATGATGTCATCTTTCTTTACCACTGCATAGAACTCCATTGTGTAGAGATGTTTCACATTTTTGTTATCTACTCATCAGTTGACAGGAATTTGGGTTGGTTCCAGCTCTTCTCTATTGTGAAGAGAGCAGCAATAAACATAGATGTGCATGTATCTTTGCATTAGGATGAGTCTCGTGGGTATATACCCAGGAGTAGTATGACTGGGTAAGGTGGTAGGCTCATTTTGAGTCTTTTAAGGGTTCTCCACACTGCTTTTCATGGTGATTGTAGGAGTTTACATTCCCAACAGCAGAGGATGAGTATTCCCCTTTCCCCACAACCTCTCCAGTATTTTGTGTCTTTTGATTTCTTGATCATAACCATTCTTGTTAGAGATATCTTAGAGTGGTTTTGATTTGCATTTCCTTAATTATTAATGATGGTGAATACTTTTTAAGATGTTTTTCAGTCATCTTTACTTCCTCTCGAGTGAAGTCTCTGTTCAGCTCTTTACACAATCTTTTGAGTAGGTCATTTGTTTTCTTATTTGTTTTTTGAGTAGTTTATATATTCTGGAAATTAATGCTCTGTCAGATGTATCACTGATGAAGGTTTCCTCCCACTTTGTGGGTTTTCTCTTCATTTCATTGATTGTTTCTTTCTCTGTACAGAAGCTTTTGAGCTTAATGATGTCCCACTTGTCAGTTGTTGACCTTATTTCTTGTATGGCTGCTGTTTGATTTAGAAAGTCTTTTCCTATGCCTATGTCTTGTAGGTTGCTACCAATGTTTTCTTCTATATCTTCATAGGTTCAGGTTTCACATTGAGATCATTGATCTACTTGGAGTTGATTTTTGTACAGGGTGAGAGGTAGGGGTTTAATTCTGTTCTTCTGCAAATAGTGATCCAGTTTTGCCAGCACCATTTGCTGAAGATGCTGTCTTTCCTCCCTTGAGTCTTTTGTCAAATATGAGGTGGCTGAAATTTTATGATTTCAATGATCTCCACTTTTGTTCCATTGGTCAATGGGTCTGTTTTTGTGCCAGTACAGGCTGTTTTTACGACTATAGCCCTGCAATATAGCTTGAAGTCTGGTAAAGTGATCCCCCCTTGTATTGCACTTTTTGCTCAAGGTTGCTTTATCTATTTGGAGTCTTTTGCTTTTCCATATGCATTTAAGGATTTTTCCAAGTCTGTGGAGAAAGTCATGAGGATTTTAATTGGGATTGCACTGAATCTGTGTATTAATTTTTGTAGAATGGACATTTTTACTATATTAATTTTTCCAATCCATGAGCATGGGAGGTCTTTCCATGTTTTGATGTCATCTTCAATCTCCTTCTTCAGGGGTTTAAATTTTTTGTCATAGAGATCTTTGGTGTCTTTGGTTAGATTTATTTCCAGGTATTTTTTTGAGGCTATTGTGAGTGGGAAGGTCTCCTTCTCTTCCTTTTCTAGCTGCTTGTTGTTAACCTAGAGAAACACAACTGATTTTTCTAGGTTAATTTTGTATCCCACCACTTTACTGAAACTCTTAATGGTTTCTAGGAGTTTTCTGGTGGAGTTTTTAGCATCTCTCAAGTAAACTATCATATCATCTGCAAAAAAAGATTGCTTGACTTACTCTTTTCTGCTTAGTACTCCTTTAACTTCCCTTTCTTGCCTTATTGCCCTAGCAAGCATTTCAAGCACAATATTGAAGAGGAGTGGAGATGGGGACAGCCTTTTAGGATGATGTTGGTAGTGGGTTTGCTGTATATGGCTTTGATTATGCTCAGGAGTGTTCTCTTCAGTCCAATTCCCTCTACAACTTTAAACATGAAAGGATGCTGGACCTTGTCAAAGGCTTTTTCTGCAACAATTGAGATGATAGTGTGATTTTTGTCTTTCAGTCCATTTTTGTGTTTTATGATATTTATTGATTTACATTATATTATGTTATATTGTCATTTTCGTTTAGTTCCAGGAATGCTTTTATTTCATTATTTATTTCTACTCTGACCCACTTATTGTTCATTATTGTGTTGTTTAGTCTCCATGCATTCTTATAGTTTGTAGGGCTTACCCTGGTGTTAATATTGAGCTTTATTGCACTGCGGTCTGATAGAATGCATGGAATAATTTCAATCCTTTTGTATTTGTTGAGGTTTCTTTTGTGTCTCAGTATGTTGTCAATTTTCGAGAATGTTCCATGGGGCACTGAGTAGAAAGTATAATCTCTGGTGTTTGGATGGAATATTCTGTAGATATCTGTAAGGTCCATTTGGCGTATCATGTTGTTCAGTTCTGATGTCTCTCTGTTTATTTTTTGTTCAGTTGACATTCAGGTGGCTCAGTGGGGTATTGAAGTTCCCCACTATTAGCGTACTGGGACTAATCTGTGTCTTGAGGTCCCAAAGAATTGTGTTTATAAAGATGTACCATGTTAGAAAGAAAAAAATATAGCTCACAGATGTGTGGTATAGAGACCATCACAACATTCTACATACGACATTGAGAAAAGAAACTCAACACTTGGAATGGAACAATGAATTAAACAAGGATATAGAACTTCACAGAAAGTAGATTGACAAAGTATCCCTGCAGATGTGAATGCCAGATAGAGGAGGAGAACTGAAAACCCAAGCACCACCTTCTACCTGTAGGTGTACTCCTGGCTCATTTGGGATTTCTGCATATTCTCCTGCCATATCCCTTATTGATCTTACACATAAAATAAATACCCTATGGCTTGTATCTATTTGAACTGCATAACAAAGGAATTATCCTTCCTCTTGTTCTCTCTGGTATCTAGAAATGTTAGGTGTTCTGTGACATTTCCTGGGAAGTCTATTTCCAGTCACCCTGGGTAGAGAGGATGATAGATTAAAGAAACAATTATACCAAGTCCAACTTGGTGAGTCAAAGATATCACTGGAGTTGGTTACTGGAGCATGGCTGACTCAGGCAGCTGCCTCACTGAGAAGCCTTGTCCCAACACGGCTACATCTCCCGATAGCTGCATCTCTGGGATCTCTTGCCCAGCTTACAGGGAACAAAGTCACTGAAGGTACCCCTTCTCCCCAGCAGCTTACTATTTATATAACCTCAGGAAAGGGCCCTGTGAGTCATGCGATCCTACCCTCCCTCTCTTTGAGGGGATGTTTATTGTGAGGGTCTCATGCAAGTGATCACAGCTGCTATTATACAATAGGCAAAGGTCATGTCCACTTGAAGGAAAGAGGTACACAACATGAAAAACCAAAGAGGGAAGGACTTGTGCTTTATGTCCAAACTCTTTGGAACCCATGCTGAGTCTCACTATCCCCTATTAACATATCGTTCTCTTTTGATGCTCAGCATCCCTCTTCTGTCTTAGACAAATATACCAGGTATTTTCACTCTAGGCAGCATGCTTATTATAATGACCCAGAAATTTCCAATAATAAATCATTCATACATTCTGGACATATAAAACAGATTTCCAATAATAAATTATGCATACATTTTGGATATTCAAAACAAATGGAATCCCAATTCATAAATGGCTCCTTGCAACAAATTCCTAGGGAGAAAAGTGACCAGTAACTAAAATCCACTGCAGAAATGTTTCCTTGGAGGGAACCAGTGGAGGATTCTGAAGGTAGTCAGGCTTTGAAGTACAGGGATTTAATGACAACTTTGGGATATAAATGAGTCCCTGGATTTACAAAATTGGGTAACTGGAAGAGATGCAAACTCAGTGAGAAAATGAATTGGGAAAAAATCCATTAAATGGTTAGACAACATAAAAGAAAGAAAAAAAAAACAAATTCCCTTTCTCCTTTCATCTGGAATCTGGGTGGAAAAATAAAAATAAAACATCTTTGAAAATTGCTAATTCACTTGTGCTCTTACAGGAAGTTGGCATTAAAATTAACCTACATTGAAGACACAAATGCACCTAAAAATACTTACCTACCCATCAGAAGTTCTTCTGCCTTAAGCTAAGAAACAAACATGTTCCCATGGCTGTGACACCTGGGGTATTGATGAAAGGCCAAGTCCCTGGAGATCAAGGTCTTCAGAAAGCCTGCATGGGGTGCTGCACATCAGCTTCTGCTGGAAGTGAATGTAGAAAGAAAAGGGACTACAAAAGTACATAACGAACCAATCTTCATGAGACCCCCATGAAATGATTATAGGAGAAAAATTTAAAAATATCTGTGGTGAAATGATTAAAGCAATAGAATGTCTGGTAAAGACATATGAAACTACAGAGAAAGTTAAGTGGACAGATGTGAAGAGTACTCAACTAGACCTTACATAAACAGAGATACAGCCATTGAAATAGCAAACACTTCAATGAACACCTGATTAGACAGCCAAGGTTATGAACAAAGTGGAAGTTGGAAGAAAAGAAGTGAAACACACCGAGAAAAGTCATAGTAAATTAAGAAAGTTTAAGAGATTTGGAAAATAGAAGGACAATTAAAGTAACAGAAAGGAGTTGCACATAGATGCCATATTTCATCATTACAAATAAACTGTACTGGAAGAAAGACAGATAGAACAGAGTTTATAAAGTTAAAGCAAAGGATAAAAAATTCAGTAGATGGAAAAACATGAATGTGTGTGTGCAAGCATTTTTGTAGTGTGTATGAGTTTTCACACATATGTGGAGGTGACCTTGTGAAAGCATGCATGTGTGCAGAAGGGTCATTATGTGCATGTGTGGAGAGCAGAAATCAAGTTCACGCATTGTCTCCCATCACTTCCCAACTTAGATTTTGTGACAGAATCTCTCACTGGACCCAGAGTTCAGTAAACCATTGGCTAGACTGACTGGCCAGAGAGCCCCTGATGTCCCCCAGGCTCTATCTCCTGGCTGTGGGATTGTAGGCATATCTGGCTTTTTACATGAGAACTGCAACTCTGACATCAAGCCCTCATGTTTGTGCAGCAAGCACTTACATATGAAGCCATCTCCCCTGCCCCCACCAAAACAAGATTTTCTATATGCATGCTCAAACATTTTGTAAGAACATGACTTATCACTTTTTGTGTATCCCCTCCCTTGATCAATACTCACAGTGACTCTGGCTTGACCCAGCAGCCTACTTTGGAAAATAGATTAATACCTAGTGTGATTCAGGCAATCTTACACATACTTACAATACTTTGTGCACTTAAGCTTCTCTTATAGCACTTTAAAACCCCAGAATGACTATGTGTGGAGAGCCAGGGCCGAGGTACTAGCCATTGGTAATCCACATACCTGAAAGAAGATTTCTGCTCTTTCACTTAGGATTTTACCAACTGCACCATGTAAGAGTATACTTTCTAAACCATTTAGTTACCAGCAAACTTACTGTCTGACCAGCAGTTCATAAATAGCCCTGGTGGAGTTCCATGGAGTTGGCATGGACCACAGCAGTTCACAATAAGGAAATATTTAAAATGATGTATTTAAACAATGAGTTATGGCATTTCACATGACCACAAACCCCTCATAAATATGCACAATATTTAGAGTATTCATTTAGTTTTGCTTCATTTAGTATATTTTATAGCATGCGTAATGTGTGCTAGTCAGTTTTTTGAAATTATGTATTAACTTTTTTCATAAATTTTTATTGAATTTTTGTGTATTTCACACATAGAATCTCAACCAGTCTTATTCACCTTTATACTGGATTCTCCATAGGCACCCTCTGACAGCACCTCCACTCCGGAGTTCATACATTCTGTCATTTGAGTTAAGGCCTAATGTGCCATATTAAACTACCTGGCACTTCCTCAGTGCAAGTTAATCCACTGATCTCTTGTCATCCTATCTGGAGTCTCTAGCTTTAAGAAGGTCAGTTCTTCCTCACCCAACAGTAATCAGATGCCAAAACTTCTTCAACTATGATTGGGGTTCTGCTGACCATTTCTGCATTTCCATGCTGGATTTTTGTCTGGTTGAGCTTGCATGGGTCTTGTGCATGTTGACAGCAATGCTGTAGGTTCCTGTGAGCAGGCACTTGTAGGATTCTAGCTACATGAGGTCTTGGACATCTCCTTGGTGTTTAAAATGATGTATTAAAATGAAAAGAGATTTAATAAAATACACTATGAAATCCAAAGATACAACAGACAATAATATATTACTGTAATACAACCTGAGTGTTAGGAGGAATTTGCAAACTGCATATGAGACAGTCCCTCTTGGGAAGCATCAGTCTTCCTGGTATCTTTTAGATTTAAGTTGAATGATAAATATTTTACCTGGACATGAAGGGTGATGAGTATCTTTATGCAGATGGGTTTTCATATGAAACAAAGAAAATAACACAATGGAAGGAAAGTGCATTTGAAGAATTCAGTATGCTTTAAGATGTCATGGTATCTGCTACAATAACAAGAATGGAATGACTAAGATTGGTGGAAGGCACATGATAGTTGGTCTCATCTTAATGGAAGTGACCAGAAGAATTCCTTAATGGGAACTTTCAGAAAAGTGCAGGATGTAGAAGTAGATGCTTCACAGGGTAGAGAGCAGATGGAGGAGTAAGGAAAATGGACTTATTTCTGAGTCAATGATGAACAGAGATCAAAGTGTATTACTGTGTTCAGATACAAGTAACACACACATAATGGGAAAATTACAATAGCTTTAGATCCTCTTTGACATTATATATATATATATATATATATAGATATAGATATATAGATATATATAGATATAGATATAGATATAGATATTTAAGGTACTTTTAAAATATATATGCACTCTCCTGAAAATGTATTTCAGTATATGTTATGTCTACTTTTAAGAAAGAAAGAGAAGCCAGGCATGGTGATGCACGCCTTTAATCCTAGCACTTGGGAGGCAGAGGTAGGCGGATCTTTGTGAGTTCAAGGCCAGCCTGGTCTACAGAGTGAGTTCCAGGACAGCTGGGGCTACAGGGAGACCCTGTCTCGAAAAGACAAGAGAGAGAGAGAGAGAGAGAGAGAGAGAGAGAGAGAGAGAGAAAACAAGTATAGATATTGGAGGATACCTTTTGGGAGTCAATAACTTTTGAGAGTGAATTCTCTTCTTCCATCATGAATTCTGGGGGTCAACATCAGGATGACCTGTGCTGAAAGGTTTCAAGGGGAGGCAATATAGACAGGTTCACATATTAGAGACCACATTCCAACAGCTATGGAAGCAGGCTACCTCAGAGCACAGGTAGGGGAAACTTGCACTACTCTGTAGATCAAAACTTCAGATTTGGAGAAGGGCAAGCAGACTTTAGGAGGGCCTAAGTCATTAGAAGCCTACACTGGTAAGTGATCTAACCTTTTCCAGTTTGTGTTGCTGCATTAATTAAAAGTGGCAATGGGAATTGGTGACAAAACTTAACATAGGCTTGGTTGCTAAGCCTGCCATTACCCCCATGAATAAAATAGAGAGAAGTGAATGTAGATGATGAAGATGGCTGTGCCAGTCATTTTTCATTACTGTAGTGAAATATCAGAGGCTGGATAACTCAGTTAGGAAAAGATGTTGATTTATCTCATAGTTTTGGAACTTCAAAAGCGTGGCCTCAGAATTTGCTATCCAATAGCAATAGCAAATGTTACCACGGAACTTGGAATATATGGAAGGTGGGAGACCGCATCGCTGGACAGGAAGGCAGGGAGAAGAGAAGAGCAGCTTTGCTCCCTTTATAAATAACTTTTCGGGGCTGGAGAGATGGCCTAGCGGTTAAGAGCGCCGGCCGCTCTTACAGAGGACCCGGGTTCGATCCCCAGCACCCACATGGCGGCCAAGAACCGTCTGAAACTCCAATTCCAGGAGAACTCCAGTTCCAGGGGAATCCGATACTCTCTTCTGACCTCCGCGGCGTTGCACGACACGGGTGCACAGACCTGCATGCAGACAGTACATTGATACACATACAGAAATGAATAAAATTAATAAAAAAAAAATTTTAATAAATAACTTTTCGAGCTGGAAGACATTATGTTAAGTGAAGTAACACAGTCGCAGAAAAACAAACGACAAATGGTGTCCCTCACATGTGGATGCTAGTACCAACAACCCAGATATAAATATTTCTCATGGAGAGGGATGCATAGTAAAAGAACAACAACAGAAAGACTGCATCAGAAAATGGACTGAAATGGTGAATTGGGAAGGGGGGATGGGTAGGAGCGGGACACGGGTGTATATTCAATCAAGGCATATTTAATTGATGTGAGTTCAGCAAGTACTCAGTTTCACCTCGACACTGTCTACAGGATACATGGTGTTTTAGGACTTAGTAAAAGTAAATATGTGTATATTAAACAACATTGGTTTACAGACTCTGATAAAAACGGTAATGCATCTGAGTTAAATGTAGATATAATTTGCTGTTGTCCACATTTGTTTTACACAAAATCTGTAGAGCAATAACTTTGGGATTGGCACATACAAATGTTCTCTATAATTTCTCTGTTGTACAGTATCACCTTGTAGCATTCTCTGTAAGATGATTTAATGCAAAAATTAAGTTTGCTTCCCAAGTTAATCATATATAGTCACCCAAAACAACATGGGTGAATTTGATGAAATCTGTGCCTTGATTCCACCCTATAGTTATGTATAATACAACTGTCTTCTGGAGACTCATGGGTTAAAAAAAAAGGGGGGGGCAATACAGACAGACATGAAACCTTTTAGTCAAAAACCTTGCAATTCAAATCTTAAAACTAACTATGGGAAAAGATTTGTTTGTTCCAACAGGACAAAATGTCACCAACTTAACGGCTGAGAAAGAAAAGATACAGCTTTGCATTGAGTAGGATGTACCAAAAAGTGGCAACTGAAAGGTTGACCCGTCTGAACACTGAAAGGAAGAAAAGCCTCAGATTGCCATAAACATCGAACCCTTCTGTGGATCCTACATGTAACAACTATTTATAATGAGTCCTAATGAAACTTATACCTTCTAGGTGCAACAAAGGTTTTGATATGACTTTCTTGCCTCCCCCCCCCATAGAACAAGGAGAAATATGACGATGATGATGTCATTCTCCAACTGTAAATTGGAGACAACTATTATAGAGGTAATCTCTTATAAAACCGGTAAAAATGCCTTCTTTAATTGACTAATAGACATAAGAACTGTGAAAAGGATTATACTCTGTTCAGAACCAAATATAATACTAAAGTCCTTGGGCTATGCACTTAGGCAAAGTATATTAATGCAGGAGCTCTGACATCAGCAATGGATTGTTCTACCAGGGGGATGTTGGCCAGGGGATCCAAGGCCCCACAAAAGGTAAGGGCTCCTTGCCCCTAAGTTGGGATACCTGCAGGAGGAGAGGCGATAAGACCCTGCTGCCGAAGACCTGACATTAACATGGGAGGGATGTAGTGAGACTGCACGTGCAAGTGTACAGATGGCCTCTGGAATGCCAGAGAGTGTTCCCAAAGGCCACTAAACCAATAAAGCAAATAGGGGTCTCCCTGAGTCAAGCAAGACTCCACCATCAGCACCAGCTACACCTCACCTGCCTGGAAATACTGTGCAGCAGAGGCAGCCATGTGCCTGTATATCCCAAATCTAATTGGGTGTTGGCTCTCTCCTTGGAGGAATAACCCACGGCTGATGCCACAAGCCTACATCCTCTACAGGTTAGGAGATGTCATAAGCCACAGTAAGACCCTGTTATATTTATCAGGGGGTAAAAATGTAATTCATGGATTAACATATCATCCAAACATATGTGTCTATGCCAAAGTAACCTACCATAACTATTAGTGCTGCTTAAATACCTATATATCTAATTGCTTGTGCTTCATTAGTAGGATCGAAAGGTTACTCCTGAACAAACTGTCAGCCCATGAAAGGAAACAGCCAGAATTGACCAGAATCCAAGTCAACAGCTCCAGAGAGAGAGGACAGTTTTACTTCTCATCCACCTGTGCCCCTTTTCTAAGCCTAGGGAACAATCTGCAGAAGAGGGGGCGTGGTAGAATGTAAAGGCTGCGATTGGGGTGAACGGTGAAACTACAGCGATGTAGTCCGGACACTCATTTGATCAACTTGATTGAACAAACAACCTGTCAACCCCCACTGAATGGTGGGACTGTGGGGGTTTGGGCACAACAGTCTGTAGATTGGTTTTGCACGAAGGATGCTTATACTCATGGATTATCACTTTTAGCTAAAAAATGAAAAAAAAAAAACCTGAAAGATGCAGGACAGTTATGGCCGAATACATGATCTGGGATGGGGTGGGGGTGGGGGGGAAGGGAAAGGGAAATATGCCTGATCTGAATTGGAAAATGATGTACAAAATGCACAAACCATCAATAAAAATTAAAAATAAATAAATAAATAAATAAATAAATACCTTTTCCTGAGAACGAATCCAGAGTACCATGAGAATTACCTTAATTCTTGCAGATGGTGGTGCCCTCTCCACATGACTTAAGGAACTCTCGCTGCACTGAAGCTCACTTTTTGAAGTTTCTGCCAGTTCACCACAACTACACTGAAATAAAAAGTTCTATCTCATCAAGTTTTAGAGGAAATCCTCAAACCATTCCCTGACAATAGCACTATAGAGATGTCAGACTTATTTGTAATATTCATGTGATGAAGCTGGGTAAAGGAAGCATGTGTTTATTGTGATCTACCATTTGTCTATGTGTAAAATGTTTTGGTGAATAAAAATAATCTTTTTAATGTGGTTATCCTTATATCGAAGTCTAACTGAATATTAATTGTATCATTAAATCTTTTTATTAAGAGTTTAAGGAATATAAAGGTCCATTTAGGAAGTGGGATTGACAGTGGGGCCTGTGAAATCCTTCATTCCCAGGACCTGAGTGATGGACATGTATTAGCAAATTATTCAGCGGAAATGTTCCATTTGCAACATGGTGTGAAGATGAGCCACTCAGGCCTTTATCCCATGTTGAGCTCTGAGGCCCCGGGCTGTCTTCTGTTTTCCTGTTTGGCCACCTCTGAGCTGCATTCATGGTGACCACCCACGCTGTTTCCCAACAAGGCTCTTGTTCCCAGATAAATCAAATTATTACAGAACTTGGTCAAACCCCAGAGCAAGACATTATTTTTGAATAAGTAAGCACTTCTCAGAAGCAGAGTCCCTCATTTGAATGGTGCTGGTCAAGAGAGGTACTGAGTGTTCCTTCCACATTGCCTTGCTCCTCTTTCCCTCACTCTGCAGAATCCCACAATTTTAGCACAGGAAACAAAATGTTGCCTTCTTCAACTAATGGCAGTACCTCAATGTAAAAAAGAAACATAAAGTCCCCTTTTGAAAAGCAGCTTTTATTCATTCACATAATCTGCAGTGCCCCTGGCCACGCCTCTAGCCAGCATGTAATCAAACTCCACATAGTATCTGTACAAAGCCCTGTCATCTGAAATAATGGAGAAGCATAAATGAAAGCAGTACAAGAAGGCTTGAAAGAAATATTTAACTACTGAACCCAATAGCCTAGAATGAAACTCAGTGAAGTCATGAAAAATACAGATTTTATTTTTTTTTATTTTTTTTTCCCAATCTGTTGTTTTTATTCACTTCTAAGAATACAACTATTTGTTCAAAGGTGTGTGGACTTGGATTTTCATTTAGAAAGCCAATAGCACCCAAGGATTAATGATCACTATATGATCAAATGCCAATCAATATTTTAAATATTTAGAGGGCATCAAGCCATCTTTAAAATTTTGTTTTGTTTTGTTTGTTTTTTTTAATTTAATTTTTATTGATGGTTTGTGCATTTCGTACATCTTACATCCTCTACAGGTTAGGAGATGTTATAAGCCACAGTAAGACCCTGTCATATTTATCAGGGGGTAAAAATGTAATTCATGGATTGACATATCATCCAAACATATGTGTCTATGCCAAAGAAAAATACAGATTTTAAACCAGACCTATCAGACCTAGAAACCATCAATTGTCATTTGAAGAAGAGAGGGAAAACTTTCTATGGTCAAAAGATATTTATGGAATTTATAGCCATGAAGTCAGGTAAATAGAGAATATTCAGTAGAAAACTTCGGTATGAGGAGAAGATTAAACATTCTTAAAGGGGAACGAAGAACAAATAACTTATCCCAGAGGGCTATGAAAACAGCACTACAACACAACATAACAAGAATCTACTTCCCCGTTAGTCTGTAATTTAGATGCCTAGTGACTCAAATCCCCTTGCTCTTTATGATACTTTGATTTAAACTTCTGAAAGCAGTACTCCTGTCTCTTCACTCTATGATTACAAGCAACCCAAGGGGATTTTCTCACTTTATACGTGTTATCAGTACTCAGAGGCCCCTGTGATTTCAGAACGATTGGGCTGCTCTGACTATCTGTGGGAGGTGACGCCTTTATGGAGAGAGTATGTTACAATGGATTGATGCCCTGGCCAGATCTAACTGCTTTATGCTGGCTTTTCATACTTCAGAACCAAGAGATAAAAAATCATTTCCTGTTTAAATGACCTCAGCTTAGACCCTTTTTAAAAATTATTTATTTATTTATTTATTTATTTATTTATTTATTTATTTATTTAATTATTGATGCTTTGTGTATTTCATACATCATTTTCCAATTCAGTTCAGGCATATATCCCTTTCCCTTCCCCCCACCCCACCCCTACCCATACCAGATCATGCATTCTGCCATAACTTTTCTGCATCTTTCTCTGTTTTTTTGTTTTGTTTTGTTTTCATTTTTTTAACAGTAAGTGATAATTTGTGAGTGCAAGCATCCTTCATGTAAAATCAATTTGCAAGCTGTTGTGCCCAAACCCACACAGTTCATGGGTCCCACCAACCAGCAGGGGGTGCTTGTATGTTCAATCAAGTTGATCAAATGTGTGTCCAGTCTATATTGTTGTAGTTTCACCATTCACCCCAATCGCAGCCCTTACATTCTACCATGCCCCCTCTTCCACAGATTGTTCCCTAGGCTTAGAAAAGGGGCACAGGTGGATGAGAAGCAAAACAGTCCACTTTCTCTGGAGCCGTTGTCTTGGTCTCTAGTCAATTCTAGCTGTTTTCTTTCATGGGCTGCCAGCTTGTCCAGGCATAACCTTTCGATACTACTAATGAAGCATATGCAATTAGGTATATAGGTATTTAAACAGTATAATATATAGCCTTTCGATCCTACTAATGAAGCACACGCAATTAGATATATAGGTATTTAAACAGTACTAATTGTTATGGTAGGTTACTTTGGTATAGACACAGATGTTTGGATGGTATGTTAATCCATGAATTACATTTTCTTCTGTTAAGTATGACAGGGTCTTCGTGTGGTTTATAACATCTCCTAACCATTAGAGGATGTAAGCTTGTGGCATCAGCCATGGGTTATTCCTCCAAGGAGAGAGCTAATAGCCAATTAGATTTGGGATATACAGACATATGGCTGCCACTGTTGCAAAGTATTTCCAGGCAGGTGAGGTGTAGCTGGTGCTGATGGAGGAGTCATGCTTGACTCAAGGAGACCTATATTTGCTTTATTGGTTTAGTGACCTTTGGTAACACTCTCTGGCATTCCAGAGAGCATCCGTATGCTTGCAAGTGCAGTCTCCATACATCTTTCCCATGTTTACATCAGGTCTTCAACAGCAGGGCCTTATCGCCTCTCTTCCTGCAGATATCCCAGTTTGGAGGCAAGGAGCCTTTACCTTTTGTGGGGGCTTGGATCCTCTGGCCAACATCTCCTTGGTAGAATAATCCATTGTTGATGTCAGAACTCCTGTATTAATATATTTTGCTTAAGTGCATAGCTTAAGGAGACTTTAGCATTGTATTTGGTTCTGAATAGAGAATAATCCTTTTCACAGTTTCTATGTCTATTAGTCAATTAAAGAAGACAGTTTTACCAATTTTACAAGAGAATACCTCTATAACAGCTGGCTCCAATCTACAGCTGGAGAACGACCTCATCATCATCCTATTTCTCCTTATTCTATGGGGGGGGGGAGTTAAGAAAGTCTGTTGTATTAAAACCTTTGCAGCACTAGAAGGTAAGCTTCGTTAGGAATCATTAAAAATAGTTGTTACTAGTAGGATCCACAGAGGGGCCTGATGTCTGCAGCAATCTGAGGCTTTTCTTCCCTTCAATGCCCAGAGGAGTCAATCCTTCTGCACGCACTTTCTGGTACATCCTACTCACTGCAAGGCTGCATTTTCTTTCTCAGCCATTAAGTTGGTGATACTCTGGCCTGTTGGAGCATACAAATCCTTTCCCATAGTTAGTTTTAAGATTTGGATTGCAAATTTTTTTGACAAAAAGTTTTCATATCTATCTGTATCACCCTTTTTTATTTTAGGTTTTTATTTTTGACCCATGAGTCTCAAAAAATCAGTTGTATTATACATACCTATAGGGTGGAATCAAGGCACAGATTTCATCAAATTCACCCATTCTGTTTTGGGTTACTGTAAGTGATTAACTTGGGAAACAAACTTAATTTTTTAAATTAAGTCATCCAATAGGTGAAAGAGATTGCTACAAGGTGATACTATATGACAGCAAAATTATAGAGAACATTTGTGTATGCCAATCCCAAAGTAATTGTTATACAGTTTTTAATTAAAGCTAATGTGGACAACAGCAATTTATATCACCAATTAACTCAGATGCATTACCGTTTTTATCAGCCTTTAAGCCAATGTTGTTTAATATACACATATTTACTTTTCCTAAGTCCTAAAACACCATGTATCCTGTAGACAGAGTCTGGGAAAAACTGTATACTTGTTGAACTCATGCCAATTAAATATGCACCAATCAAATATACACCAGTGTCCCTCTCCCACCCCTCCCACCCTTCCTGAGACCCTCTATGATAGCAGCAGAGCACAGTCTAAGACAAAAACTTAAACTTTTATGGTAAGCTCTAAACTCATGTGGGCCTTCCACCTAGGCTTTCTGAACATTAGTGTTTTACTTTATCTTTCAAGTTACTGCCAGCTTTTGGAAAAGAGTGTCAACATTTCATGAAGAATCAACTATCAGTGACAATTTATTCCCACCTGCAAAAACAGGTCATCAAGATTCTTGGGTGGCTTTCTGCAGGCTGTTCTGGGGAACCACATACTTGTTCTTTCAACATCCACCACTCAGGCCAATGGAAAAGGAAGAACATAAGAGAAATATGTGCAGAGGTTCTAAAGGAAGCATCACCAGAAGAGTGGAGACCATAACCACTGGCTTCCACTTGTCAAATGACCACGATAAATGTAAGGAGTGCTGAGAATCCGGTCTAAGTGTGGGCTTAAGGAGTCAGGACTAGACAGAGAGGCTGCCAGGTGAGGTGAGGCATACAGCCTTGCTTCCCTGCCAGGGGCTTGGGATACTCAGCAACCTCCCACCTGGGTACCAGAGAGAAGAGCAGTCTGTGTGGATAGAGAGACATACAGGCCACCTGCAACCTCAGCTGCCATGTGAGGTAGGTCAGGGTACAGAAGAAGTAAACTGCTCCCTCCTCTCCCCCCCACCACCATGCTCAAGCTACTGGTACTGTGGTGGAGATGATAAGCTGCTGGTGCTGTGGTGGTGTGGTGAGGATGATCCAGCAGATGTAGTATCAATGATTCTAGGCTGCAAAGCCAACACTGAGAAAGAAACCAGCAGGAAACAGAGTGAGTGACCAACCAGTCCTCCACATTAACATTTGCAATTAGCACCAGAATCCAAACAAACAAAAAATCCACATGCCAAAGACCCAACAAAAAAACAACAATATGGAAAAAGTTCATAATATATCCATACTGAATTCTATAAAAGATCTGTCCTATAAAAGATTCTAACAAGGAGATCTCCTTGGAAGGAAACCAAGACACAGAATTTAGAGGAACAATTGTAAATATATTCAATGTAATCAAAAAATATAAAGAACAAATCAGAAAACTAAGAAGAGAGAATGAAAAATTCAGGAAGGAACTACAATAAAAGAATGATAAACTCCAGAAAGAACTAGAGGGAGAGAATCACAAACTCCGAAAAGAAATAAAGGGAGAGAATGACAAACTCTGGAAGGAAGTGGAAACACTGAAAAGATCTCAGGCTGAAAGGAAAAAAGAAAATGAAAAGCTCCAAAAAGAACTGGAAGTACTGAAGAAATCACAGGATGAAATGAAAAAGGAAATTGAACATTCATCCAATCAGCAGGAAAGAATGGGAAAAAGCCTCAGAAGCAGAATGGATGAAGCAGAAAAAAGAATATCAGACCTACAGGATAACATGGCAAAACTAGAAGCCTCAAGTAAAGATTATGAAAAAAAAATTTAAACCCAAGAGTGGAACAACCAGGAAATGTGGGACACTATGAAATGACCAAACCTCCGCATCATAGGGATAGAGGAAAGAGAAGAATCCCAAGACAACAGCATTGATCAGATCTTCAACAGAATAATAGAAGAAAATTTCCCTAAACTGAGAAAATACAAACCCATACAAATACAAGAAGCACACAGAACACCAAATAGACAAGATCGGAAAAGAACTTCTCCATGCCATATCATAGTTAAAATAATAGTTGCTCAAAATAAAGACAAAATACTGAAAGCCACAACAGAAAAAACAACTTACATACAAGGGGAAAGCCATCAGAATTACAGTTGACTTCTCAGTGCAAATGAAAAGAGCAAGAAGAACATGGACCAAAGTATTCCCAGTGCTAAATGACTTTAGATGCCAACCCAGATTACTATACCCAGCAAAAATGTCAATTATAGTTGAAGGAGAAAGAAAAAATCTTTCATGACATAAACAAAATGAAAGAACACATGTCAAAAAAACCAACCCTTCAGAAAATACTCGAAGCAATTCAAAGAACAGAGGAAAGGAGCAACTACCCCCAACCAACTAAAGAGAGAAATTAACAAAAGTATAACAGAGTAAATAAAAACTGAGACTAAGAATGCAATCAAAAAGTAAGTTGAAAGGAAACGACACACATCTATCAATAATAACCTTAAATAGTAATGGTCTCAACTCCCCAACCAAAAGACATAGACTGGGAGAATGGATTAGAAAACAGAATCCTTGCCCCTAAAGCCATTGCAGGTGTGACTGCTGTGTCGTCACACGTGTGTCAGTTAAAAAATAAACCAACAGAATTCATCTATGTTCTGTGTACAAGAAACCCATCTTATCCTCATGGAAAGACACCACCTTAGAGTGAAAGGATGGGAAAAAATATTCCAAGCAAATACTACCAAAAAGCAAGCAGAAGTTGCTATTAAATATCAGACAAAATAGACCTCAGAGTAAAATTAATCAGAAGAGACAGAGGGCGATTGCATCCTTGTCAAAGGAACAATTAACCAGGAAGATTTCACAATCTTAAATGTTTATGCAACAAGCCCTGGTGACTGAAGTTTATAAACCTAATCCTTCAGAACTTCAAGAAAAGATTAATCCCAGCACACTCATAGTGCAGGACTTCAATACCCCACTGAGTCCCTTGGCTAGGTCAACTGGACAAAAAATAGACATTGAAACTGAAAAATACAATACACCAAATGGACCTCACAGATATCTACAGAATATTCCAACCAAACACCAAAGAATATACTTTCTACTCAGTGCCCCACAGAACATTCTCCAAAATCGGCCACATATTGGGACACAAAAGAAAGCTCAACAAATACAAAATGATTGAAATTATTTTATGCATTCTACCAGACCACAATGCAATAAAGCTAAATATTAACACCAACATAAGCCCTACTAGCTACAAGAACACATGGAGACTAAACAACCCAATACTGAATAATGAGTCAAGGGAGAAATAAAGAAGGAAATAAAATCATTCAGCATCTCAGATACTGAAAAAGCCATTGGCAAAATTCAGTATCTATTCATGATAACAATCATGGAGAATCTAGGGATATAGAGGACATATCTCAGTAATAAGTGAAATTAAGCCGGGTGCCGTGGTGGATGCCTTTAATCCTAGCACTTGGGAGGCAGAGGCAGGCAGATCTTTGTGAATTCAAGGCCAGCTTGGTCTACAGAGCAAGTTCCAGGACAGCTGGGGCTACAGGGAGACCCTGTCTCGAAAAGACCAAAATAAATAAATAAATAAATAAATAAATAAATAAACAAATAAATAAATAAATGAAATTTACCATACACCCACAGCTAACACCATACTGAATGGAGAAAAACTGAAAGCATTTTCTTTGAAATGAGGAACAAGACAAGGATGTCCACTCCCTCCATTACTGTTTAATATAGTACTTCAAGTCTTAGCTAGAGCAATAAGACAAAGGAGATAAAGAGGCTAAAATTAGAAAGGAAAGATCAAATTACCTTATCTGCCCATGTTATGATTGTATACATAAAAGATCCTAAAGACTCCACCAGAAAATCCTTTGATCTGATAATACAGTCAGCAATGCAGTAGGATATAAAATTAATACCCCCAACTCAGTAGCTTTCCTATATACTAACAACTCACTTACCATATTTTATGACCTCAAGAGCCATAAAATATCTTGTAATAAATATAACAAAAGAAAGAGAAGAACTTTAAAAATAATGACTTTAAGTCACTGGAGAAAGAAATTGAAGAAGCTACCAGTCTATGAGACCTCCTGTGCTCATCGACTGGTAGAATTAATCTTGTGAAAATGTCCATCCTACCAAAAGCAGCCTACAAATTCAAGTGACTACTCATTAAAATTCCAACAGAATTCTTCACAGAAATTGAAAAAATAATGTCAAGTTTCATTTGTAAACACAAAAATTCCAAGATAGCCAAAATAATCCTGAGCAATAAAAGACTGCTGAAGGCATTTTCATTCCAGATGTCAAATAATACTACAGAGCTCTAGTAATAACAACAACATGGCACTGGCATAGCCACTGACAAGGGGATCAGCTGAATAGAATTGAGGACCTATTTTAAATCCATGCATTTACAGCATTACAATTATGATTATGATTATTTTACAAAGGAGCTGAAAATACACACTGGAGAAAAAGACAGCATGTTCAACAAATGGTGCTGGTGAAACTGGATAGATACATGGAGAAGAATGAAACTATATCCCTGTATTAGTCACTTTTCTGTTGCTGTGATAAAACCACCATGACCAAGGGAACTTATAAAAGGAAGAGTTTATTTGAGCTTATGATTGACGGGTTCCAGGGAATTAAGAGTCCATTGTGGCAGGGAGGCATGGTGGCTGGGGCTGGAGCAGAAAGCCAAGGTTCATATCTTCCAATGAGCACCGGAAGCCAAGAGAGAGCAACTGAAGCCTGCAAGGCTTGTTAAACTCACTAAGCCCGCCCCCAGTGATGTACTTCCTCCAGCATGGCTACACCTTCTAAGACCACCCAAAACAGCACCACCAACTGGGGACAAAATGTCTGAATACTTGAAGCCTATGGGGGACATTCTCATTCAAACCACCACAATTCCTCTCATTCACTATGCAGAATACTCAATTCCAAATGGATCAAGGATCTCAACATAAGATCCATACCCTGTGACAGAGGAAAAAGTAAGGAATACACTGGAACTTATAATTAAATCTCATGATAAGTCTTTGTGAACAGGACTTTTTTTTAGCACAAGCATTAAGTTCAACAGTTGACAAATGTGAACTCACTAAACTAAAAGCT
This sequence comes from Rhizomys pruinosus, assembly GCA_009823505.1. Taxonomy (NCBI): domain Eukaryota; kingdom Metazoa; phylum Chordata; class Mammalia; order Rodentia; family Spalacidae; genus Rhizomys; species Rhizomys pruinosus. The sequence goes on from VZQC01005031.1 coordinate 2,168,598, forward strand.
TTACAGCAAAGGATACTTTAATTTGAGTGGAAGTGACCTACATAATGGGACAAAATTGTTGCCAACTATAGCTGACAGGAAATTAAGATCTATAATATATAAAGAACTCAAAACACTAAAAAAACAAAAACACAAACAATTCAATTAAAGTGTGATCAAGGAGTTGAATAGGGAGTTCTCTAAAGATGAAACACAACTGGCTGAGAAATATGTAAAAACAGTTCAACATATTTAGTCATCGAAGAAATGCAGATTAAAACCACTTTGAGATTTCATCTTAACTCTCGGAATGGCTAAGATCCAAAAATCAAACAACAAATGCTGATGAGGGTGGGAAGAAAGGAGAACTCTTTTGTTTTTTTTTTTTGTTTTTTTTGTTTTTTGCTTTATTTTTGTTTTATGTGCTGAGAGTATTGTGTGCATGTATGCAAGTGCAGCCCTGTCATGCAATGCCTGTCGTGGACAGAAGGGGGTGTCAAATCCTCTGGAACTGGAGTTACAGACAGTTGTTAGCTACTGTGTGGGTGCTGGGATTTGAATCTAGGTCTTTTGCAAGAACAGTCAGTATCACTGAGCCATCTCTCCAGTCCTGAAAGGAGCACTCTTACCCAGAAGGTGGCAATGCAAAATGATGCAGCCACTGTGTAAATCAGTGTGGAGATCCTCAAATTAACGGACCTAGCAATTGATTTACCATTTGATCTAGCTGTATCTAAGTGATACCCAAAAGACTCTGTACCCTATCACATAAATATCATGTTGCTGCCCTTTTCATGATAGGCAGGGATTGGTAACAATGTAGATGCGCATCAACTGATGAATGTTAAATACACAATGAAATTGCATTCAGCTCTTAAAAAATGAAATTTGGGGCTGGAGAGATGGCCTAGCGGTTAAGAGTGACGACCGCTCTTGCAGAGGACCCGGGTTCGATCCCCAGCACCCACATGGCAGCTGAGAACCGTCTGTAACTCCAATTCCAGAACTCCAGTTCCAGGGGAATCCAACACCCTCTTTTGACCTCTGCGGCATTGCATGACATGGGTGCACAGACCTACATGCAGACAGTACATTCATATAAATAAATAAATAAATAAATAAATAAATAAATAAATAAATAAAATTTGTTTGTAAATGGTTAGAACCAGGGAAAACTATCCTGAATGAGGTAAGCCAGACCCAGAGAACTAATGTTGCATATTCTCTATCATAGCTGGATGCTAGCTTTGAAATCTTAGATATGGCTGTTTCAAATTAAAATCCAGAGATGTAAAAAACTAATAAAATGTCATGGGTGGAGAGGCAGGGGAATCCCAGAATGGGGAGGTAGAATGAGATGATATAAAGGAGGAAAGGATAGTTGGGCATGGTGGGTGCATGCCTTTAATCCCAGAACTCTGGAGGCAGAGAGGTAGGTGGATCTCTGGGAAATCAAAGCTAGCCTGGACTACATAGAGAGTTCCAGGCCAGCTGTGGCTAAAGGGAGATCCTGTCTCAAGAAGACCAAAAAAATTAAAAACAATAAAAACAGAAGAAGAAAGGAGAATGATCAAGTAGGGAGAGTTAAATGGGGTGAGGAATAGGAGGGCAGGGCAGACGAAGGAGGGAGGGACAACTAACATTAAAGGACTTTTAAAAAGTCCTTTGTGAACCAGCACTATAGCGGCTATGTGAAGTATACACATCTATATTATAAAAAGTGATTTAAAGGTGTTTTCTTAAAACAGGAGGGCATTGCACCTATCACACACCATAGGCTTGCAAGCTACAAGCCCAATGCCAGGAACGAACTCCCTCTTTTGAAGCTGAGGATCAGTATGCCCCAAATATCATATAGACCCTCGAACAATACTGGCCATTGCCCACGATCTGGCTTACCCACCAGAACTTCACAGTAAGATCCTCTTGTTGAAGATACAGCAAACATGAACTACAGAACAAGGAGATATCAAATTGATGCTGGGTTCAAAGTCTCATCTCTACTGCCTAGCTTATACTCGAAGAGAAAATTCAGCAAGAACCCTTTCCAGTTATGAATTTTGTGAGCTACAACAACTGGCCTAGAAGATACATAAAGTTGTGAAATAGTGGCATGAATATTACAGGAGTAAACAGCCACTTTCTAATTCTATTTAAATTCTGTTTCATTGGATGGAGCCCACACCTTACAGTGATATTAGGCCTAGAAGCCTGAGGCTAGTCAACCCACGGGTCATGAGAGAAAACTTAATATAATTATTCTGCAAAATAGATGTAATGACCTAGAAATAGATTTCTAATGACCTAGTAATATATGTATAGAGTAATGCATCTCTCAACTTTCAGTATAAAAGATGCCTTATTCAATAGATGGTTATTAATGGAGAACCACAACTGGCCAACATGGAGAGAATGAGGCTTCAGACTGCTTATTTCTGAATAGGACATCTATATGAAATTTCTGTCTCCCAAAGCTCAAGGATTATTGTGAAAGAGGGTCCATAAGAGGGGAGTGAAACACTAAAAGGGCTGGAAGAGGTGGATGACCACAAGGAAACAGTTCTCCAATTACTCATATTAACTTACAGTAACACTGACAACATAGACGCACATCCCACGCTAAACAAAACTCCAACATAGACTTGAAAAAGTGGAAATGAACCCCCACCCCTATCTGTAGAACGACAGCAGCTGATGACCTGTGGAAATTACAGATTCAGACTCTTGCTAGTGTGAGAGTCTTAGTAAGTTGATCAGGCTCCAGGAGGAACCCATACTGAAGGGTATTTGGAGAGACAAACTGATTTTATAAGCAAACAGACAGACAGGTGATAGATGGATAGATAGATATTTCTGAACTCTAATATATATTATAAATTTCATGGGTTATTGCAAATGGGGGTGAAGACAAAGGAGGGGATCTAAATATGGTCAAAATATATGGTATGAAATTCATAAAAAATTTAAACGCAAAAGTTCTATAGATTTACATTATTGTATAGTGCATAACACATCAATAATGTACTATTAAATATGATATATAGATTAAAAAAACTGTTTACTCCTAATGAACATTAAGTAAAAGCCTTGAAAGTTAATAATGACTTCTATCCATCACAAATAAATATCTTAACACTTAAAAATAAAATTGTAATATTGATAATTCATTTAGCTAACATATTTGCATATTTCCATAAAATACATTAATGTATTTTAATATAACTTCTTGTCAACATCTTTACCTAGAAATTGCTATACTGGCCAATCTTTTGGCTGGAAAGATTGTACAGGGAGAATGTGGAGTGTCTATATTTGAGGTAAGTAAATGATTGAAAAAATCCATGAAGGAAAATTATCCTTAAAAAGCAAAAATGCTGGGATTAACTGCACATTCCTGTAAGCCTAGTGTGCTGGATAGCTTTGGTGTCAACTTGACACACCTGGGTTGAGGGAGCCTCGGTTGGGGAATTGGCTCCATTGGATTGGCCTGTGGCCACATCTGTGGTGTATTGTCTTGATTGTTGAGCAGTGACAGTATAAGAAGGCAGGCTGGGCATGAGCCAGAGAGCAAGCCAGTAGAGAGCAAGCCAATGAACAGCAGTCCTCCATGGCCTCCAGGTTCCTGCCCTGAGTTCCTGTCTTGGGCTCCCTAAGTGATGAAATGTGACCCAGGAGATGTAAGCTGAATAAACCCTTTCCTCCCCAAGTTGGTGTCAGAGTGTTTTGTCACAGCAATGGAAAGACAAACTAGGACAGAAATTGGTACCAGACGAGTGGGGTATTGCTGTGACAGACCTGACCTTGGTGTTTTGGGGAAGGATTGTGGAGGCGTTTGGAACTTTGGGCTGGGAAGATCATTGAATGCCTAAAGATTGTTGCTGTGGAGCTTGGAGCAGTTTTGCTGAAGGAGTTGTAGAAGATGGAGGCCTGGCTTGTGAAGTTTCTAGTTTCAAAGGAGAGCAGAGATCATCAGGACTGTGTAATCTGTGGGTTCTGGTCAGCTGGGGCTGTGGAGAATCAGCTGTAAGTAACAAGAGACCAGAACCTGAAGTGAAACTTTTGTGGTACTGGGGCAATTGATGCTGGTTAGCTGGGGCTGAAAAATCAGCTGTAAGTAACAAGAGACCAGCATCACTGAGGTGAAATCTTCTGGGGAGAATATCTTCAAGGTCAGCACACAGAAGCTGTGACCCAGAAAGGGCCTGAGCCTCCATCTCGAGCCAGAAGCCGGACTTGGTAACGTGTAAGAGTCTCCTATATGGTTCCGGTGTTGAAATTTGAGGGGGTCACAGAGAGCAGCCGAGGCTTGGCACTGTGAGAGGTCAGGAAAGACCATTGGTGGAAGTGCACCTCGGTTGCTGTGAAGACCCCAGGATTGCAGGGGTCATGGAGAGAAGCTGAGGCTTTGCACCAGGAGAGGTCAGAAGAGACCATTGGTGAAGGTGCTGCCTCAGTTTCAGTAGCGACCCCAGCTTTTTGGAGATGCCGGTACCCTGGGACGACCACCAAGAGCAGCGGTAGGTGTAGAATGGAGTCGGCCTGGGCCTGCGAGATGAGTGTGCCACGGACGGCAGAGTCGGAGAGGGGGAGCTGCCGAGACCCTTTGGAGCCCAGAAGATCGTGAGTGAATCCCAGGTGTCCAGCCTTGAGCTACTTGCTGGACTTAGGTTTTGTTTGAGAGTGCCTGATTCTTCCCTTTGAAATAAGACAGTACTTGTTTTGGATTTTACAGCAGCCCACAGTTAAGAGACTTTTAATAGACTGGACTTTTAAGTGTTTGGACATTTTAAGGACTGTGGGGCTTTTAAGGATGTACTGTCTTAGGTTGTGATTAGTGTTAACATCATACTTTGGGGATAAGAACTGGAAAGGTGGTTTAATAGTGATGTGTTTGTGTGTCAAGTTGACAAGGGGTCAATTGTGCTGGATAGCTTTGGTGTCAACTTGACACACCTGGGTTGAGGGAGCCTCGGTTGGGGAATTGGCTCCATTGGATTGGCCTGTGGCCACATCTGTGGTGTATTGTCTTGATTGTTGAGCAGTGACAGTATAAGAAGGCAGGCTGGACATGAGCCAGAGAGCAAGCCAGTAGAGAGCAAGCCAGTGAACAGCAGTCCTCCATGGCCTCCAGGTTCCTGCCCTGAGTTCCTGCCTTGGGCTCCCTAAGTGATGAAATGTGACCCAGGAGATGTAAGCTGAATAAACCCTTTCCTCCCCAAGTTGGTGTCAGAGTGTTTTGTCACAGCAATGGAAAGACAAACTAGGACACCTAGCATCAGGGATGGAGACAGATAGAGCCTGGTAGCTTGCTGGTCATCTGCCCTCACCAGGTGGGGGAATTCTGCTTTACTGAATGATGCTGTCACTGTCTCCATGCAATAAAGCAGAGGGTGAAAGAGAAGACATTCAGATGTCTTCCTCTGGCCTTAGCATGTGTGTGCACGTGTGCACGTGTTAAAACACACACAGTCACATACATACACCACATATGTATACATCACATACAAAACCCCCAACCACTTCCTTTTAGCCCCCATGCTATCAAATGAGAATACCATCTCATCCGAGTGTTTGAATGATTGTTTTTATAATTTCTTGATACTTTCTGAATGTATACCTGTATTTTTGAAAACATGTTTATTTCATCTTAGTTTTCATCAATTGTGAACTTTTCATAATGTCATTGCATGGTCTTCTCACATACTTCAATGAGAAAAGCATCTGAGTTCTTAAAATATTTTCCCATTCAGACTTTTAAGGTTCTATTAATTTTTCTAACTGACATGTGTTCATTGTAAATGGAACAGAGTTATAGAAGAACATTTTCATACAAGTGTACAGCATACTGTGAACCACTTCCCCAGGTCCCTGTACCATCCTCTTTCTTAACATTCCCATTAGTTCATACACATTGTTTCCCTAGAGTTTCACTGCTACTTTCACCAAACACATACACACGCACATACACACACACACAAATATATACACAAACATATATATAAATGGACACACATATGCATACATGTATTCAAATATACACACATAAGCACACAACACATACACATACTTATATACACATGCAAACATGCACACACATATGTGCACATACATGTAGGAGCATACATATATACATGCACACACATGGATACACACATACATCCATACATAAAAATGCACATGTACAAACATAGATACAAGCATATCTATGCATCCATGGGCACATACATATGCACACAAAATATACATATATGTATATACATGTATAAACACATGTACACACATGTATATATACACACATAAACATATCTATGTATATATACACATGATTTAGGGTATCTATATTAAATGTAGGCATCACAAATGAGAAAAGAAAACATGATCCCTATCATTGAAGAACTGATTTAGCTCATTTAATTATGATTATCCCCAAATGCATACATTTTTCTGTGAATAACATGACTTTGGAGAGAATTCCATTGTGTCTATTCATCAAATTTACTTTATCCATTCCTCTACTGTGGAACACCGAGGTTTCATCACTTTGCTACTGTGAACATTGCTGCAATGGACACTGTTCTTCAGCTATGTCTGTGGTATGTCGACTTGGGATTTGGAGGATAATACCCAGGTGTGGAATAGCTAGATCATAGGGTTGATCCATTTTCAGTTTTTGGATAAAAATCTGTATTTATTTCCATGATGGCGGAACTAAATTATATTCCCTCCAGTAGTTTCTAATTTCCGCATCCTCACCAGCATTTGTTGGAATTTGTTTTCTTTTTTATAAAGCTTAAAAAAATCATACATATGTACACTCTATTTACATCATTTTCACTTCTTCCCCTTCAATTCCCCCATCTCATCTTAAATTTATTATCTCTTCTTTCATAATTATTGTTACATGTACTATATATGTTGTCGTGAGTGTATTGGTATTTGATAACCTATCAGGCGTCTCATCCTTGGAAAAAAAAAGTGCATGCACTTCTATATGCAAGTGTGGGGAACTTGTGAAATTTCCTCATTCACACTGGCATTTCGACTGGTGTGGTGATGGGTCTTGTTTAAGTCGTCGTTTTGCTGACATTGCATTATTACAACATTCTTCTAATGTCTAGAAGACACTAGCTCCCATCAGGTATCCTAGGCTGCTGGCTCCGACAATATGTGTGTCCCCTCTTCTGCAATGTTTCCTGAACCTTCTATGAAATCGTTTCCATAATGACTGTCATTATAAATTGGTTGAGAAGGAATCTTGAAGTAAGATTAATTTACATTTCTCTGATGGCTACTAAGATTGAATTTTTGCCTTATGTTTACCAGATTTTCATATTTCATCTTTTTATAAATAACTAAATTTTACTACTCTTTTATCAATTGGGGTTGTTGTGATTTCTCATTATTTAGTGAATGAAGATTGACAGGTATGATTTTTTTTTGTTGCTTATTTTTATAAGTTTTCCTATAGTTTCCTTTAGTTCTGTCAGATGTATAACTAACAATGATTTCTCACATTCTATAGATTATATCTATACTTAAATGTTTTCTTTACTGTGCAGAAGGCTTTTATTTAAAGAGGTCCTTTTTGCCAATCATTGATATTATTTCCTGAGAGAAGAGTCCTTTTCAGAAAGTCCTTGCCTACGCCTACATCTTAAAACATTTTCCCACTCTGGTTGGGACGATCCAGCAGGCATTGTGCCAGTGATTCTAGGCTGCACAGCCAATGCTGAGGAAGAAACTGGCAGTAAGCCCAGTGAGTGACCAACCAGTCCTCCATATTAACATTCGAGATTACCACCAGAATCCAAACAAACAAACAAACAACAGCAACAAAACACAAATCCACATGCCAAAGTCACAACAGGAAAACAAAAATATGGAAAAAGTTCATAATAAATCCCCACCGAACTCTATCAGTCCTGTAGAAGATCCCAACAATGAGATCTCCCTGGAAGGAAACCAAGACACCAAACTTAGAAGAATAATTGTAGACAAATTCAAAGAAATCAAAGAATATAAAGAACAAATCAGAGAACTAAGGGGAGAGAATGAAAAACTCATGAAGGAATTGGAAGGAAAGAATGATAAACTCCAGAAAAAAACTACAGGGAGAGAATGACAAATTCCAAAAGGAGCAAGACGAAGAGAAATACAGACTCTGAAAAGAACTGGAGGAAGAGAAATACAAACTCCAAAAAGAACTAGAGGGAAAGAATGAAAAACTCTGGAGGAAGTGGAAACACTGAAAAGATCTCAGGCTGAAAGGTAAAAAGAAACTGACCAGCTAAGCAACAAGCTACAAGAAGAGACTGAAAAGCTCCAAAAAGAAGTGGAAATACTGAAGAAATCACAGGATGAAATGAAAAAAGAAATTGAACATTCTTCCAATCAACAGGAAAGGATGGGAAAAAGCCTCAGAAACAGAATGGATGAAACAGAAAAAAGAATATCAGACCTACAGGATAATATGGTGCAACTACAAACCTCAAGTAAAGATTATGAAACATTTTTTAAAAACCCAAGAGTGAAGGAAATGCAAATGAAAACCACTTTAAGATATCATCTTACTCCAATAAGACTGGCTAGGATCAAGAAAACAAATGATACCAAGTGCTGGCTAGGATCAAGAAAACAAATGATACCAAGTGCTGGATGAGAGGGGAACACTCATCCACTGCTGGTGGGAATGTAAACTCATACAGCCACTATGGAAAGCAGTGTGGAGAACCCTTGGAAGACTTGGAATGAACTTGCCACCTGACCCAGCCATACCACTCCTGGGCATGTACCCTCAAGACTCACCCCACCGCAGAGATATGCACAGCCATGTTTATTTCAGCTCTCTTCACAATAGCAAGGAGCTGGAACCAACCCAAAATCCCCTCAGCTCATGAGTGGATAGAGAAAATGTGGTACATCTACACAATGGAGTTCTATGCAGCAGTAAAGAAAGACGACCATGAGCTTTGCAGGAAAATGGCTGGAGCTAGAGGACATCATGCTGAGTGAAGTAACACTCCCAGAAAAACAAACGATGAATGATATCCCTCATATGTGGATGCTAGTGCCAATTACCTAGTTGTAAGCATTTCCTGTGCATGGCCCCTTGAGCTTTTGTCCAAAGCAGCTGGGAGTGATGTATATTGGAAACAACAGCAACAACAACAGAAAGGACTGCATCGAAGAACTAACTGAGACAGTGAACTTCTGCTCAAAACAGTCAACTTCCTCATGGAGAATATTGAGAAAGACTGAGAAAGAGATGAAAAGCATGTTTGGCAGAATGCATGAGCTCTGGTGGGGTGGGGGAATGGGGGGGACACAGGTCTAGATTTGATAAAAAATATTAAAAAAAGAACTATTGTATGAAATACACCAAAACCCAATAAAGTATTTAAAAAAAAACCCAAGAGTGGAACAACCAGGAAATGTGGGACACCATGAAAAGAGCAAACCTCCACATCATAGGGATAGAGGAAGGAGAAGAATCCCAAGACAACAGTATTGATTTGATCTTCAACAGAATAATAGAAGAAAATTTCCCTGAGAAGAGACAAACCCATACAAATACAAGAAGCACATAGAACAGCAAAAAGATAAGACCAGAAAAGAAATTCCCCATGACTTATCATAGTTAAAACACTAGCTACTCAATACAAAGACAAAATACTGAAAGCCACAAGAGAGAAGCAACAAGTTACATATAAGGGGAAAGTCATCAGAATTACAGCTGACTTCTCAGTGCAAAGAATGAAAACAAGAAGAACATGGACCAAAATATTCCCAGTGCTAAATGACTTTAGATGCCAACCCAAATTACTATACCCAGCAAAAATGTCAATTATAGTTGAAGGAGAAAGAAAAATCTTTCATGACATAAACAAAATGAAAGAACACATGTCAAAAAAAATCAACACCAGAAAATACTGGAAGCAATTCAAAGAACAGAGGAAAGGAGCAACTATCCCCAACCAACTAAAGAGAGAAATAAACAAAAGCATAACAAAGTAAATGAAAACCTAGACCAAGAATGCAAACAAAAAATAAGTTGAAAGGAAAGAACACACATCTATCAATAATAACCTTAAATATTATTGGTCTAAACTCCCCAATCAAAAGACATATACTGGGAGAATGGATTAGGAAACAGAATCCATCTATATGCTGTCTACAAGAAACCCATGTCACCCTCAAGGAGAGACAACATCTTAGAGTGAAAGGATGGGAAAAATATTCCAAGCGAATGGTACCAAAAAGCAAGGAGGAGTTGCTATTCTAATATCAGACAAAATAGACCTCAGAGTAAACTTAATCAGAAGAGATAGAGGGCCATTATGCCCTTCTCAAAGAAACAATTAACCAGGAACATTTCACAATCTTAAATGTTTATGCACAAACTCTGGTGCACCAAAATTTATAAACCCAATCCTTCAGGACTTCAAGACACAGATTAATCCCAGCACACTTATAGCACGGGACTTCAATACCCCACTGAGTCCCTTGGATAGGTCAACTGGACAAAAAAATAAACAGAGAGACATCAGAACTGAACAATACAATACACCTAAAGGACCTCACACATATTTCAAGAATATTCAAACCAAACACCAGAGAATATACTTTCTACTCAGTGCCCCATGGAACATTCTCCAAAATTGACCACATACTGGGACACAAAAAAAATCTCAACAAATACAAAAGGATTGAAATAATTTCAGACATTCTATCAGACCACAGTGCAATAAAGCTCAATATTAACACCAGGATAAGCCCTACAAGCTACAAGAACATATGGAGAGGAAACAACAAAATCCTGAATAATGAGTGGAAGGGAAGAAATAAAGAATGAAATAAAAATATTCATGGAACTAAACAAAAAAGACAATACAACACAAGAAAAACCTGTGGGTTACATTAAAAGCAGTCCTAAGAGGGAAATTTATAGCCCTTAGTGCCCACATTAAGAAAAAAAAAAAAAAAACAGAAAGAGAACAAGTAAACAATCTAACACTGCAGCTAAAAACACAACAAATGAACCCTAAATCCAGCATACAGGAAGAAATAACAAAAATCAGAGCAGAAATCAATGAAATAGAAACCAAACAAATACAAAAAAAAATCAATGAATCCAAAAGCTGATTCTTCAAAAAGATAAACAAAATAGACAGACCTCTAGCACAGTAAATCGAAAGAAAGAAAGAAAGAAAGAAAGAAAGAAAGAAAGAGCAATTCCAAATCTATAGCATTTATGATGAAAGAGGAAACATCACAACAGATAAAAAAAAAGATCCAATCATTCCAGAATACTTCAAAAACCTATACTCTACTAAATTTGAAAACCTAAGAGAAATGGATGAATATCTGAAATCCAGGGATTCACCACAGGTTAACCAAGAAGAGACAGACAGCTTAAACAGACCAATCATACTTGAAGAAATTGAAGATGTAGTAAAAAAACCTCCCAATTTAAAAAAGTCTAGGCCCAGGTGGTTTCAGAACAGAATTCTATAAAACATTCTAAAGATCTTATAACCATTACCACTCAAACTGTTCAGAAGAATACAAACAGAGGGAAATCTCCAAAACTCTTCCTATGAAGCCACATCACTCTCATACCAAAACCAGGCAAAGACACAAACAAGAAAGAAAAGTATAGACCCATCTCATTAATGAACACAGATCCAAAAATTCTCAACAAAAAACTTGCAAATCACATACAGACCCATATCAAAAAGATCACCCATCATGACTAAGTTGGATTCATACCAGAGATGCAGGGATGGTTCAACATATGTAAATCAATAAATATCATACAACACATAAATGGACTGAAAAACAAAAACCACATGATAATCTCAATTGATGCAGAAAAAGCCTTCAACAAAATCCAGCATCGCTTCATGCTTAATGCCCTAAAGAGAAATGGACTGGAAGGAACATTCCTCAACATAATCAAAGGCATGTATGAGAAACCCACTGCCAACATCATCCTAATCAGAGCAAAATTAGAAGCATTCTCCTGGGCTGGAGAGATGGCTTAGCGGTTAAGAGCGACGACCGCTCTTACAGAGGACCCGGGTTCGATCCCCAGCACCCACATGGCGGCCGAGAACCATCCAAAACTCCAATTCGAGGAGAACTCCAGTTCCAGGGGAATCCGACACCCTCTTCTGACCTCCGCGGCATTGCACGACACGGGTGCACAGACCTGCATGCAGACAGTACATTCATACACATACAGAAATAAATAAAATTAAAAAGAAAAAAAAAAAAGCATTCTCCTTAAAGGCGGGAACCCAGCAAGGCTGACCCCTATCGCCACTCCTCTTCAATATAGTGCTTGTAATGCTTGCTAGGGCAATAAGGCGAGGAAGGGAAATTAAAGGAGTACCAATCAGAAAAAGAGGAAGTCAAACTATCCCTTTTGCAGATGTTATGATAGTTTACCTAAGGGATGCTAAAAACTCTACCAAAAAACACCTAGAAATGATAAAAAGTTTCAGCAAAATGGTGGGATACAAAATAAACCTAGAAAAATCAGTAGCCTTCCTTTACAACAATAAACAACTGGAGAAGGAATAAAAGGAAACCTTCCCAATCAAAATAGCCTAAAAATTACCTGGGAATAAACCTAACCAAAGACACCAAAGACCTCTACAACAAAAATTTTAAAACCCTGAAAAGGAAACTGAAGACAACATCAAAAGATGGAAAGACCTCCCATGATCATGAATTGGAAAGTTTAAAATAGTGAAAAATGTCCATTCTACTCAAATTAATATACAGATTCAATGCAATACCAATAAAAATCCCCATGAGCTTTTTCACAGTCTTGGAAAAAATCCTTAAATTCGTATGGAAAAACAAAAAAACCTCGAATAGCTAAAGCAACACTGAGTGAAAAGTGAAATACAAGAGGGCATTACTTTACCGGACTTCAAGCTATACTACAGGGCTATAGTCATAAAGACAGCCTGGTACTGGCACAAAAACAGACCCATTGACCAATGGAACAAAATTGAAGATCCAAACTTGAGCTCATATAACTTAAGACACCTCATATTAGACAAAGAGGCCAAAAAAGCTCAATGGAGGAAAGATAGCATCTTCAGCAAATGGTGTTGGCAAAAGTGGATCACCATTTGTAGAAGAACAAAATTAACCCCCTACATCTCACACTGTACAAAAATAAACTCCAAGTAAATCAAAGATCTCAACCTGAAACCCTGAAGGTGATAGAAGAAAAAATTGGCAGCCACCTACAATACATAGGCAAAAGACTTTCTAAACCAAACACCAGCTGAGCAGGAAATAAGGTCAACAGCAGACAAGTGTGACCTAATCACACTCGAAATCTTCTGTACAAAGAAAGAAACAATCAAGGAAATGAAGAGAAAACCCACAGAGTGGGAGGAAACCTTTACCACTGATACATCTGACAGAGCACTAACACCCAGACTACTTAAAAAACAAAGAAGTAAGAAAACAAATGACCTACTCAAAAGATGGAGTAAAGAGCTGAATAAAGACTTCACCAATAAGGAAGTAAAGATGGCTGAGAAACATCTTAAAAAATGCTCAGCATCTTTAATAATTAAGGAAATGCAAATTGAAACCACTCTAAGTTATCACCTCTCAACAGTAAGACTGGCCAAGATCAAGAAAACAAAAGACAAGGAGTTCTCAGGGCTGCCAACCTTACAGTAGAGGTTGAATGGCAGTATATTTCTCCTACATAAAAAAAAAAAAGAAAACAAAAGACACCAAATGCTGGGGAAAGGGGAACACTCATCTACTGCTGGTGGGAATGTAAACTTGTACAACCACTATGGAAAGCAGTGTGGAGAATCCTTAAAACACTCAAAATGAGCCTGCCACCTGACCCAGTCATACCACTACTGGTTATATACCCACAAGACTCATCCTACCGCAAAGATACATGCACAGCTATCTTTATTGCAGCTCTCTTCACAATAGAAAAGAGCTGGAAACAACCCAAATGCCCCTCAACTGATGATTGGATAACAAAAATGTGGTACATCTACAAAATGGAGTTCTGTGCAGTGATAAAAAGATGATATCATGAACTTTGCAGGTAAATGGCTGGAACTGGAAGCCATTAAGCTAAATGAAGTAACACAGTCCTAGAAAAAAAAAAAGGCAAATGGTTCCCCTCATATGTGGATGTTGACACCAAATCTCTAGTTGGAAGGCAAACTGAACAACTTTATTATTATTCTTTGTATCTGAAAGCAACTGTGCTGTCACAATGTGAATCTCTTAACGGGATCTAGAATTGACCTACCACTTATATTCAGACATTCTAATACAAAATTAAAAGGAAAAAAGTGAATCTAAAAACATATTTTGGAATTAACATGCAGTTTATTCCCAAAGGTCACAATTTTGACATATAAGTGTTGTTTAAACAGGCATAATTTGGAGCAATACAAAGGGGAGGGAACCACAACAACATAAGGACTGTGTCAAAGAACTGACTGATACAGTTAAATTCTGTTCAAAACAGCAAGCCTCTGAAGAATAAATCCTTGGAAACAGTGAGAGAAAGATGCAAGACATGTATGGCAGACTGCATAAACTGGGGAGGGGGGAGGGGCAGGGAGAGGAGAATGTATCCAAATTGGACTGAAAATGGTGTATGAAATATACAAAATGTCAATATAAAAGAATATAATTAAACAAAAATATTTTCCCTACTTTTTCTTCTAGCAAGTTAGAGTTGCAGAACTTACACCAAAGCCTTTGGTCCACTAAAGATTGATTTTTGTATATGATGAGATATAGATATCTAATTTCATTATTCTACATATGGATGCATAATTTGTTCAGCATCATTCCTAAAAGGAAGCTCCTTTTCATATATACATATGCATATGTATATATGTACATATGAATTTCTGTCAAGAGGCTGTCACTCTCAAGATTATACATGGGTTGAGTGTTCTATTCTAGTAGTCTACTACATACCTCTGTTTGTTCCAGAACAATGCTGTTTGGGGTATACTGATAACTTCAGCATTGTTAATTTTGTTCAAGATACTTTATGGATATTATTATTATTGTTATACTTCTGTGTGAATTTTAATATGTTTTTATTTCTCTGGAGAAAATTGATAAAATTGGAATTTAAATAAAGATTGTACTGATCTATAGAGTTCATTTAGTAGTATAAACATTTCATTTTCATAATACTAATCTATCAACATGAGAGATATTATTATAAGGTGTTCGATGCAGAGCTCTTTTGCTTCCTTAGGATTATTATACATTATTTTTGAGGCAGTTATAAATGGGATTAGAGGACTTATTTATCTTGCATAACATGTTATTGATATATAGGAAGGCTACCGATTTACATATGTTTAATTTTCTATCCTGGCATTTTGTTGAAAGTATTTCTGAAGCCTTTTAAAAATTTCTGTGTATGAGTACTTTACTTGCATGAAGGTACATGCATCACTGTCATACGTTGCCCTCGGAGGCCAGAAGAAGGTGTCACATCCCCTGTATCTGGAGTTATGCCACCATATGGGTGAGGGAAATCAAACCCAGGTCCTCTGCAAGAGCAGCCAGTGCTCTTAATTACTGAACTGTCACCCCAGCCCAGTGAACTCAGTGTAAGAATTTTCTAGTGGCCTTTTTAGGACTTTCTATGAATATGATCAGATCATCTGAAAATAAGAATATTTTGTTGTTTGTATATATTTCCTTTCCTTTTCTTATGTTACTGTTCTGTTTAAGACTTCAAGCTCTGTAATGGATCAAAGTGGAGAGAATGGGCACATCTCTCTTATTCAAGGTCTTAGTAGAAATTCTTTGAAGTTTTCTCCATTGTTGAGTGTAAGCTTTATTATGTTGAAATATGTTTCTTCTATTCTTAATTTCTTCTGGACATTTATCATAAAGAGATGTTGGATTTTGTCAAAAGAATTTCTGGCTGGGCGTGGTAGCGCACACCTTTAATCCTAGCACTTGAGAGGCAGAGGCAGGTGGATCTTTGTGGGTTCAAGGCCAGCCTGGTCTACAGAGTGAGTTCCAGGGCAGCTGGGGCTACAGGGAGACCCTGTCTCGAAAAGATCAAACAAAACAAAACAAACAAACAAAAAAAGAATTTCTGGACCTATTGAGGTGCTGTTTCTTTTGTCTTTGAGTGCCTTTCTGTGATGTATTATTTTGATTTCCACATGTTTAACCGTCTTTGCATCTGTGGAATAAAACCAACTTGATCACAGTGAATAATCCTTTGCATTTAATCTTCAATTAACCGTGCAAATATTTTACTGAGTATTTTTGTATATACGTCCATGAAGAAGATTGGTGCATAATCTTTCTGTTGTGTCATTTGATAACAGGCCAATACTGACTTTTTAAACCCACTTTGAAAGCATCTTTTCTATTTCATGAAACAGTTTGAAGAACATTGGTCCCAGTTCTTTGTCATATGCCTGGTAGAATTCAACAGTAAATCCTTGTAGACTTGGACATTTTTTTTCAGTTGTGATTTTCTAAATTATTACTTTAATCACTTTGCTTGTTATAGAACTATTGATTTATTTAGCACCTTGCTTTTTTTTCTTTTTTTGTCTTTTCTTTTTTTTTTTAATTTTATTGATGCTTTGTGTATTTCAACCTTCACAGCAGATACATCTGACAAAGCATTAATTTCCAGAGTATACAAGCTACTCAAAAAACAAAGAAGAAAAAAAACAAATGAATCACTCAGAAGATGGAGCAAAGATCTGAACAGAGACTTCACAGAGGAGGAATTAGAAATGGCTGAGAAACACCTTAAGAAGTGTTCAACATTGCTAATAATTAAGGAAATACAAATTAAAACCACCTTAAGATACCATCTTACTCCAGTAAGACTGGCTAGGATCAAGAAAACAAATGATGCCAAGTGCTGGAGAGGGTGTGGGAAAGGGGAACACTCATCCATTGCTGGTGGAAATGTAAACTTGTGCAGCCTCTATGGAAAACAGTGTGGAGAACCCTTAGAAGACTCAAAATGATCCTTCCATTTGACCCAGTCATACCACTCCTGGGTATGTACCCACAAGACTCATCTTACTGCAGAGATACATGCACAGCTATATTTATTGCCACTCTGTTCACAATAGAAAAAAACTGGAATCAACCCAAATGCCCCTCAATTGATGAGTGGATAGAGAAAATGTGTGTGTACACAATGGAATTCTATGCAGTGGTAAAGAAAGACAACATCATGAGCTCCTTGCTTTAATTGTGGTAATTCTCATCCACTCATCAAAAAATCCATTACTCTTGCATTTAAAATTTAGTAGAATATAAGCTACCAAGGTCTATCTTAAAGATATTCTGAATTTCACTACCATTTTAATTTTCCCTTTTATTTTTTAATATTATTAATTTATATCTTCTCTCTCTTCTGATTAATTTGCTAAAAGTTTGTGAAATCTGTTATTCTAACAGATGTGCCTTTATTTGTAATTTGGTGTTTCCCTCAACAAGGTTTAAATCTATTTTTCTTTATTCTGTATATTTAGTGTTTTGTCTATAATTGGGCATGGGAAGGTTCTTTTCTGGTCTTGTCCGTTTGATCTTCTAAATTCATCTGTATTTGGATTGCCATCTCTTACTTTAGAATTGACAGTCTTTCTGCTATAATTTTATTGAAAATGTTTTCTATGCCTTTAGCATAAAATTATTATCTGCATACTCCCACGTTTCAAAGATTTTCATCATATTCCATGTATATACTTTGTATTAATTTATCTTGGTTATTGTTGAGAGGTCCCAATCCCTTTACCTTGTCTTCAAACCCTGATATTGCGCCCTTCCCTGGATCCATACTATCAGTAGTGAGGTTTTCCACTTAATTTTTTATTTGATTCATTGAACTTTTAATTTACAGTTTTACAGTTATGTTTTCTTCAATATTTCCATCTCTTTATATTGAATTTCACTTTTTATTCTATATTAATATCCTTATTTTCTTCAGCTGCTTCTTTGTGTTCTCTTCAAATTAAGAGCTTGTTCATTTACCTGCTTGACATCTTTGAACATATTTACAGTTGTTCTTTTGAATTTTTTTCTGGGAGGTCACTCTCACTGGAAGGTGTTTCTGTGGGATTAGTCAATTTTAAAGAAGTCACGTTGCTGTGATTTTTTATTGAAGTTTTCTTTTTTAATTGGACTTGTGCATCTAGAATTAGGTCCCGTGTTGGATGCTCTCCTAAAATTAGTTTCATTCTTTCAGTGAAAATGTTTTCAATGTTCAAGTGTTCAAGAGGGATTAGTTTGTACTAGGGTAGATTTGTCATTTTCTTTCTTTAAAAAATTTTTGACATATATATACATATGTGTGTGTGTGTGTGTGTGTGTATGAGTGTACTGTCCAAATGTAGAGGGTGTCAGATCCCCCCTGGAACTGGAGTTAGAGTGCTGGGAATAGAACCCAGGTTCTCTGCAAGAGCAGTAGGAGCTCTTAACCACTGAGCCATCTCTCCAGATTTGTCATTTTCATCCATTGTCCTGAGAATCTAGTTCAGCAGTTAGATACTCAGTCCACATGCTATGATGCCAAGCTCAATCCCCAAAACTACCGTGGAGGAGTACTGTCTACAAAGACAATTACTAGCAAAGACCAGTTCCTCTATTTAAATGATATAGAGTGATACAGAGGTTAATTAAAAATAATTTCCCTTTCAACTTCAATCATTTTTTTTTTTGGTCTTTTTGAGACCCTATCTTGAAAAGTCCAAAAAAAAAAAAAAAGGGAAATGCAATCAGTTAACCTAAACTAACCCCACCTCTCAGGAGGTTAAGGCAGGGGGACCACCACAATACTATGTATGGCAGCCTGCCTTTCAGAAAGCCTATCAAAAGGAAAAAAAATTAAAGTGAACGAAAGAAGAAAAAGAAATTGAAAAAAAGAAGGAAAAAAAACAGATACTCAGAGCAGAGCAGGATATATCTGGCCCCCTTGATTGATATTGACTATTAAACAAGGGAGGAATTAAAGCAAAGGAAGAAAGCTGGGTGACAGTGAACAGGCTGAACGTGATCGTTTATCTGGGTTTTGGATCCAGTAGTTACTATTATTGTTCCTTCCCAAGGTGGAATTCTGGTTGGAGCTTGAATCTGCTGTAGAACACAGACACGGGTCATAAATAGATGCTGGATATTGAGAACTACCAAGGAAGGTGAGCAGAATTTGTAACCTGACCCTTGAAGGACTGCATTGATGGAGTTCAGCATCTGTGAAGAGACCTTACAAAAAACTGCCCAGAGGCAAGAGGAGTATTGCCAGCACAACTTATGAAGAAGAGAGCCCAGAGGTAGGACTCGCATTCCTAACTTTACCACTGAAAGACCACCCAGATGCCCAGAGGTGTGAACAACATGTTCCATCAGACCTGCAACAGACTGCCCAGGGATATGACTGACATCCAAGATTTTCTTTCTCTGTTTTTCAAAGGTTTTAATTATAATGTAATGGGACATGGGTTTTCTTTGCATTTATCCAATTTGAGGTTCACTCAATCTCTCAAATGTGCACATTGTTTGTCTTTTGGAAACTTTGGGATCATCCCAGGCATTGATTTTTTTAATCCTTTATGTATAAATTCCACTCCCTTCTTTATTTTTATTACTCTAATGATATCATTGTTAACTCCTTTGTTATTCTACAAGTCCATGAAACTGTTGTTTCCAGAATTTTTGTTACTGTTGTGCAGTTTGTATCTATTCTTTTGATCACAAAGCCCAGTGATTCTATCCTCTGTGATTGATACTATCCATTTTTGTTTTGTTTTGTTTCAGTATTTTTACTTTTGAATTCTAAAATTCTGATTTTTAAAAATTTTCTTTTTAATTTTTTTTATCATTGTGAGTCTTTCATTTTAATTTATTATTTTATGTGTATGAGTATACTGTCTGCATGTAAGTAGGTGTACCCTTGTAGTGCAATGCTGCGGAGGTCAGAAGAGGAGTGTCAGATTCCCCTGGAACTGGAGTTAAAGATGGTTCTTAGCCGCCATGTGGGTGCTGGGAATCGAACCCAGGTTCTCTGCAAGAGCAGTCAGTGCTCTTAACTGCTGAGCCATCTCTTCAGCCCCCTGATGTGATTTTTTTATTTTTTGAGACAAGGTCTCCCTGTAATCAGC
Source organism: Rhizomys pruinosus (assembly GCA_009823505.1). NCBI lineage: Eukaryota > Metazoa > Chordata > Mammalia > Rodentia > Spalacidae > Rhizomys > Rhizomys pruinosus. The sequence goes on from VZQC01005031.1 coordinate 2,188,748, forward strand.
TGGTTGGCCTGGAGTTCACTATATAGGTCTCTGTCTCAATCAGAGATCCAACTCAGCAGAGTGCTGGGATTAAAGGCATCTACCATCATATGATTCTTATTTGGAACATTTCATTAATTTCATAACATTTTTTTCTAATTTTTCATTTGTCTCAGAGGATTTTTAAATATTTGTTGAATCATTCTTGAGATTGCAGCCTGGTTTCCTTGTCAAAGCATTCCAAGCTCTGAATCTTTTGTGCAGATTGTTGGATCTCTGGCTGTGATTTTCATGGTTCCTGTCATGGTGGGTTATTTTCTGTGGCATCCTGGATATCTGGGTATTTTATTATGAAACTCTGGATCCTACTGAGTCACATTTTTTTACTAGGCATTCTACCTGCTGCACTGTAGCCTGAGGAGCATATGAATGAGGTAAAGACTAAAACAGAGTTTTTAACACGTTCCAAAGTGCTGCTGATACTGCTCTTCTGGGGCCTCCACACTAAAACAGGGAAGGAGGGAGTCCTGGGTTAGAAAGAAATAAGGTGAATTTCTAACAGAACCATAAGTCTTTCATTAGTTTAGTTTCCCTGGGGAATCCTGACTTGTGCATTTCACTGTCTTCTCTTATTCTGATAAACCTTTAGATGCTCCACTCAAGTTTTAGAATTGTGCTATAAATATTTCTATAACTTGTTAATTTGCTAAAATCATATTCGATTTAAATTAAATCAGTTGACTTCAACATCTTTCAACAACTACCACACAGATTAACTGAACTCATGATTCCTTGCCACCACTTGAGTTACTTCATCAGGCTCAGCCTTACTGTCTAAGTCACAGATGTGGGATATGTTTGTCGAGACTCAGGGCCAATTAATGTAGACACATATATTTCTATTATGGTCTCTGTTCTAGAGCATGCTTAGAGAACATCTTTATATGGAAGGTCAACCCCTTACATTATAAAAATTATAAATTTGGGTAGTGAGAGATGGCTGGAACTTTTCATTGTTGATGGACTAAGAGGAAAATGTTCACTGCTATGTTATCCTCTTCTATAATCACTTATGGAGCCCACCATGGAGACAGCTTAGCATTGCTAAATGAAGAAATATGTGAAAAATTGTTCCTGGTCTCTCTTTTTCATCTGCCAAGAACAAAAATAACTCTGTAATTCATCATAATTCAGGAAACTGAGGCAGTGGGCCTATGAATTCAAACCTAACTTGAGCTTCAGAGGGAGACCTCATATCATAACAATGAGAGACAGTGGAGACATTGCAGAAGGGAGGTTAAGAAGGCTGTAAGGACCAGAGATGGTAGATGAATACGAAGAAACTGAATTTTCTGGACACTATAGGATAGTTACATATATGAACAAGCAAGGCTTATGATGGATGGCATGCGCAAGACCCTGTGCGAACCCAGGCCAGACAAAAAACCATGGGAGGTAGATAAGAAGTCCTAGCCCCACTGAGATCCACTGCCCAGAGAAGGAAGGAGAGAGTTTTCCTTACTGGTAGGCAGCCTGGAAAAGTTGAGGACTCCAAGAGCATTTGGGGAGCAGAGATTAGACTCCGTAGACCTTTAAAAGATAAAGGACAAATAATAAGAGAGGGCATGAGATCCAAGGATGGTAAGGAGTGGGAGTGGAGGGGGAAAGGCATCTAAATACAATTTCATATATTGTATCAAATTACCAAATCAATACAATGTTTTAAAACAATTTAAAAAGATTCATTAATGTATCTTTGTTGGTATTTGTGAAGATTTTTATGGGGGAGCCATGAGCATGAACAAAGCAATTGGAGAACAGCTTGATGAAGACTATGTTAAGTGAGAAATGAGTTTACATGTACACTGGAGTGTTAGGAAGGACATTCTGTATAGGACCAGAGTGAGTGCATACACTTCACCCTTCATTTTAGGGCAGTGATTCTCATACTTTAATAGATACGGGAATCACATTTTGTGTAACTCCATTGCCAAATTTTCTGATTCAACAGGTCTCAGGAGCAGCCTGAGAATCTGCATTTCTCAGGGGCTGCAGGTGCTACTTGTCAGAATGCCACATTTTAAGAACTGCTGACCTATCCAGAACGTTTACACTGTCTGGTTCTGTTAGCACCTTACACATTTCAGAGATCATCTAACAGCTGCTGCTAAGTTTGAGCTTCTGATTTTTTTTCCATCTTCTTGAATTTCATTGTTCTACCTGCAGTAAATATATCCTAATAACAAACTCTAGGCTATGCTACTTCAAAGGAAACCCTGGTGGGACAACAGAAAACTGACTCTCTGGATGAAACCATCATTGAGTTCTGTTTGAAAACAGTACCATCTTTGATACTTTCTTATACAAATCCAACATCAAAGTGAACTCTCAGGTACTGCCAGATTTCTTCTTTCTAGTAAGAGATGAAAAGATTCCCTGTTGTCATTCTCTTAATGTGGTAATTAGACAGTGTGATAATACAGCTTTCCTGATGTTTATAATCCTTGATCATGTATTGTAATTATAAATACAGACCACAGACTCAATGACTTAATTACGACCTTGATGGTAGACTGATAAAGCTTCACACTATCCTCAGGCTAGAAAAAATAGTCCTTTGAACATATTTTAGGATCAATCTATGACAAAAATTTAGAAAGTTATTGAAGTGCTGATCCTCAGTCTCAACTGTGATTTGCATATGCCTGATGTTATCATGACATTATCATGGCATTAGCATGTGCTCTCAATTCATTTCATCATAGCAGATTCTTTGACTGGTTCTCAAAGCTCAGATCTTCTTTGCACAGTGAATTGAACCATTATTCTTCTCGTTGACACCCATGACTTATTAAACACATTCTATATGAAAGTTAGGCAAGACAGTGAGGATGCATAAGTATATTAATCAAAAGAAGAGTTATTAGAATTATAAAATGACTCATGCAATAAAGTACTAGAGGGGCAACCATACAAGTATAGAATCCACATTTTGACTCAAAAAAGAATAGTCAGTTCTGTAGTGTTGTAGTGTCATTTCTGTTTTTGTGATACTAAGCAATTTAAGAGAGCAACAGGCTTACAACTCAAAGATAACAGCCAATCATTAGGAAGACGTCAAACTACTAGCTCCATCATATCTACAGTCAACAGCAGACGGAAGAGAAAGAGTCCATGCACCGTTCTTCCTTGCTCATACTCAGCTCAAGTTGTCAAGTTTTATACAGTTCAGTACCATCTGCCTGGGGAATGGGGCTGCCCACACTGCCAATATCAAATAACTTTATGAAGCCAATCCCCACAGACAAGCACATAGACCAACCTGATGTAGACAGTCCCTCACTGAGACTCTCTGAGTTGGTTGTATCAAGTTGATAAAGTAACCACCACACACATATAGATTCTTACATTATCCTAAAATGCTAGGTAAGAGTCTTTCTTATGCTAGTGTACATTTTAGCAAATCCAAAATAGATCAATAAACTTGAAAAATTAATACCATTTAATTTTAAACTTGTTCTAGACAAAGCATATTTAGAAAGCTATGAACATTGGAGTGTGAGCATAGAAAAATGGCAGGAAATTCGAAGTAACTCTAAATTCCAAGTCCGAAGAGTTAAAGATATAGACATGCTGAAGAAATAATAAATACTTGTCTCAAAACATAAAAAATAACAATAGGTGTAGCAGACAGGAAGTTAGTTGATGGATAGTTATTTCCTTAGGATTGCCTCCAACATCCCACCAAAAATTAGAAAGAAAATGTAAAGCTTTATGAGATTTTTTTCCAGGATTCATCAGTGTTGATTCTATTTTCCATGAGATATGGTACCCTGGAGTGAAGAATGGCTTATCTACTGACTCTTCAAGATGACAGACTCTGCACTGAGGTCGAGAAATGGGTCCTCCATGCCCCCAACCCTACCAGACATCTCTAAACCCTCCTGGAATCTCCTGCATACTCCTTCAATCTTCAAACACAGGAGCTAATGTATTCTTGATGCCATATCAACTCCCTCTACTCCTAGTAATGCCATGACTAAAATTACCCATATTTAAGATTGTCTGTGTTGTCCATTAAATGGAGAATGCCCCCCCAAAAAAAGAAAAAAAAATTTTCCAAGATTAAGATTGGTTGAGATTAAAATTTTTGAAGATCCACAGGTTGTAGATCTGGATACATGGAACTGGCTACATGGCTCAGAAATGATAGAACATGTTGGAACCCAAGGGATACAAGCAAAGCTTGTTGTTGGGACATCTGTTTCAGCTCTGATCATGGTGGACTTTCTGAACAAAAGAAACATATTAGTTTGCACAAGGCTAACTGCATCCAACTGTCATCCTAGTTTGTTCATGCTGCTAAGCAATTCACACTGATAGGATGTGTCCTGACCTAGCTGGTCAATGTCCAGGTCAACTGTGGTGGTTTACTTCCAGCTTTGATGATCATGGTAAAGCAGATTCTCAGGAGTCTGACTCTGGCTTGCATCTGTCTGAAAAGGACATGTTTCCAGCTGTTTCTTATAATGCTTTTATTGATGTTTTATGTATTTCAGATATCATTTCTCAATTCAGTTTGGACATATTCCCCTTTCCCTTCCCCCCACCCCACCCCAGATCATACACTCTACCATAAATGTCCTACATCTTTCTCTCAGTCTTTTTTAATGTTTAGGAATTCATATTTTACTCCTTTAATTTTATATTACTCTAAACTATGAGTATATATTTTCCACTCATATACAGTAATTACAGAGTCTGAAAGTAAGTGGTAGATTGATTCTAGAGCCCCTTAATATATTCACATTATAACAACATAGTTGCTTTCAGATAAACAGAAATATAACAATATTGTTGTTCAGCTTGCCTTTCATCTGGGGATTTGGTGTTAGCATCCAGGAATGAGGGAGACCATTCTCCATTCTCTGTTTGTCTTTCTGGGACTGTGTTACTTCACTCAGCATAATGGCTTCGATCTCCATTCATTTACCTGCAAAGTTCATAATGCCATCTTTCTTTACTGCTGAGTAGTACTCCATTGTATAGATGTACCACATTTTTGTCATCTACTCGTCTGTTGAGGGGCATTTGGATTGGTTCCAGCTCTTTATTGTGAAAAGAGCTGCAATAAACATGGCATATATCTTTGTGGTAGGATGAGTCTTGTGGGTATATACCCAGGAGTTGTATGACTGGGTCAGGTGGTAGGCTCATATTGAGTCTTTTAAGGGTTCTCCACACTGCTTTCCATAATGGTGGTACAAGTTTACATTCTCACCAGCGGTGGATGAATGTTCCACTTTCCTCACAACCTCTCTAGCATTTGATGTCTTTTGTGCTCTTGATCTTAGCCAGTCAGTGGTATTGGAGTGAGCCAATATCTGAGAGTGGTTTAATTTGCATTTCCTTAACTCCACAGCTGCATATGAGCCCAGGGTACCCACTTAGGCTCTTGTTTGGATTTACTCTGAAAACACAAAAGAGGTTCCCTGCGGGGTCCCTTTCCAACACTTGGTCAATCTGTCTCACATGGGGTGATTTCAAACTCTCCCAAGGACAGTGATGCCTGCCTACATTGCTGGTGTCTGACTATGTACGTATGAACTCTATAGTAATTTCATGGTGAACACTAATGTATGCAAGTATAACTTTCCATATGAATAGTTCCTCAGTGATAAGAACTCTTGTGATGGAAGAATGCTTAAGTATCATGAATTATCACAGTGCCACTTGCACATACCTTTCTGGTCTCTAGAATATTTCAAGACAGGCAAAACTTGCCTAATGGAGAGTAGTTGCTGGCATGGATCAATTCCTCTTGGATACATACTATACCTCATATAGTAATAACCCATGTCTCAAAAGAAATGCATTATAGAAATATGATTTTAATCAGAATCATATCTTTCTCTTTGTAGTGGTCTGCCACTGAAATGCACAAGCTTAGTATTCCTTCTAACATTTCATAGACTCTTCTTTGCAGATGAATTCTTGTTCTTGGATAAATGCTGCATTTGATCTGATGATTCAGTTACTTAATAGATAACCAATATTCATATACTTCAGTCTTTTAGTTATATGCACTAGTGTTTACCTTACTCTCTTTCAAATACTTCATGAATGCTTATGAGAGCCTGGCTTTGCCAGCCACTGGTTACTCGGCATGGCAGAAGGAATAAGTAGAAAATAAATTAGTTCATGACAGCTATTCAGTTTATTTGTTTAAATGCTTTGTATCCATATTGGGTTGAGTAAAAACTGAGATTAGTCTGGCATAAGGAACGATATTATTAAAAAGCAGAATGGCATCGGCTGAATTTTTACAAAAGTCGAAAGAAGGATGGGAAGAATCATTGGGAGCAAGAAGGAATGAAGACTCATTGGCTGAGTATAGACTTTCTGTAAAAAGTTGACTTAAACCTTAAATTATGTGCAGGGTTGGAGAGATGGCTTAGCAGATAAGAGCACTGACTGCTCTTGCAGAGGATCTGGACTTAATTCCCAGCACCCACATGGCAGCTAACAACCACCTATAACTGCAGTTCCAGGGGATCTGACACCTTCTGACCTGTGCAGACACTGCATGACACATGTGGCAATACACATAAAAAATAATAAATATGAAATAAATAAATAAGTTATGTGCAATAAAAAAAGGCCACTTTCTCTCACGGCAGTCACTTACTTCTCAAAAGCCATTTGGTTTTTGAAAGTTACCGCTTGTCTGCCGCTTTGGGATGTGTGTTCTGAGCCAAGCCTAGCACCTGCCAATCTCCCTCCCCTGGGGGCTACCAATGAGCAAGGGCATCTTTGCTTCATTTCACTACTTATAAATTCAAAAGACTGAACATTTCCTCATATGGGAGGCACATGACACAGGAAAGCTGCATGTCGCCTTGTTAATCATAATGAAGTCCTGCTTCTGGGCCAGTCTTGAGTATGTCTCAGTGCATAACTACTCCTAGAGATCCCTGCTATGTTTCGCATCATATATATGCCTGCAGAGTTACTGGTGCTTACAGACAATTATACAGCTTCTATAAAAGACCATGATGTTTGTCTTACATGTTTTCCACAATCAGTTGGTGAATTAGGTTAGAAATGTCTTTGCGTTTCCCGCCTCCTGCTGTCTTTGTTCCTCCCTTGCTATATTCCTCCCCCACCTGTGACTACAAGCTCTTTATGAAAAGGGGCCAGAATGCCAGGGTGGTCCACATGCCTTTGATCCCAGCACTTTGGAGCCAGAGGTGGGAGAATTTTTGTGAGATTGAGGCCAGTCTGATCTACACAGAAAATTCTAGGCCAGCTGTGGCTACAGGGAGAACTTGTCTCAATAAAATAAAAAATCAACCAAACAGGCAAACGAAAGCAATGGATCCAGTACAAAGGAAAGTAAAACAAAACAGAAGTTTGTAAAAAGAAAAACGATAACAAAGCAAACAAGAAACTCTTACACACTTTATCCATGAGTTTTAAAGAATAAAAGAAAAAGGTAAGAGCTTTTTCTCTACTCTTGATAAAGATGGTATAACTGACCAATAAATGATATATTAAGAGCAAAACTCCATCTACTCAATGTACTTATTTTTATCTTTTTTTTTTTTCTTTTCTTTTCGAGACAGGTTCTCCCTGTAGCCCCAGCTGTCCTGGAACTCACTCTATAAACCAGTCTGGCCTTGAACTCACAAAGATCCGCCTGCCTCTGCCTACTGAGTGCTAGGATTAAAGGCTCGCGCCACCACGCCTGACTTACTTTTACCTTCTTAAAACTTCAAAGGATTTAGGAATTAAAATGAAATGTTTACTCCTTTTAAAGAACTAAACCAAGTGGAGAATTTCCTATCACATGCCAACTTGATTTAAATTTCAAGGTCTTGGAAGTGATAAAGCATAAGCTGCTAACAGCAGTGGGTGTGGAACAGCAGCATGAGTCTGGAGGCACTGACGCAACATTCATTCTAGCAAAAACTTGGACCTGAGAAATTCCCTTTATTTGAATTTCCCCAATGTACAATGAGTCAAAAATGTTTACAGTTCTGGAGGCTGGAGAGATGACTCAGTAGTTAAGAGCACTGACTGCTCTTTCAGAGGACCTCAGTTTGTTACCCAGCATCCACATGGCAGGTAACAACCGTTCTTAGCTCCCATGCCAGGAAATCCACACCTTCTTCTGACCTCTATGGGCATTGATAGCACAGATAAACCTACCTACATGTGGGCAATATACACATATATATCAAAATAATACATCAAAATATATATTTTTACCACTTCTTTGAGGCCCCAACTTCTGCCTGCAGGCGGTCAACGCTGTGGTTCATCTCAGAGCTTTCCATTTTGTGCGGCTCAAGTCATCTGCTTGTTTCCCAGTCAGTGTCTCCAGCTCTCATACTTAATCTGGTACGTGCTCTCAGCCTTGGTCTGACTGCGTTTGGTGATGTTCTCATATTGAGCACTGGCTTCAGAGGTGATGTTGTCCATGTCCAGGGAGCGGCTGCTGTGCTTGTTCTTGAAGTCATCCCCCAGCCCCTGCATGTTGCAAGCTCTGCCTCCTGCTGCAGCTTCTCCAAAAAGCGCACTTTGTTGATGAAGGAGGTGATCTTGTTATTACAAGACTTGATCTGCTCCTTCTCCTGAGTGGGAACAGCCTGGATATTTGAGGTCCATTCCCAGCTTCAGGGTCTCAGCAGGATCTGGTTCACTGTGACCACAGAAGGGAACCCCACTCAAACACTTGCCAGCCTGGGCCCCTCCTGTGGCTCTCCAGAGCACATGGGGGAGACAGGTACATGGTGAGGTTCTCATCCCTAGGTTTCTGCCCAACCTTGACAGCAATCTACCACTTGAGTACTCCTCTAGCTGATATTCTTAACCCAAAACCAATTCAATTGTATTTTCCAAAATAAAGCCTCAGCCAGCTCTGCCAAAGGGATTCTGATGTGCTATCATCTTAATTTTCACATTTTAGAGATTAATAAACTTAAAATATCCAGTCTGGAAAGAAAGATGACTCAGCAAACACTGCTATTGCAGAAGATCCAGGTACAGTTCCCCTCACCCATATGGCATCTCAAGACTGTCTATAACTCCAGGTCCAGGGGATCTGATGACCTCTTTTGGCCTCCACAGACCCCTGTCCAGACATAGTACACAGAAACTCACACAGAAAGCACAAATACACTTAAGTCAGACTTTTAAAATGTCTATTACTATTTCATTAGTGATTTGAAAGATGAACTGAGACAAGGGCAAGTTTATGGTGTCAGAGATGTATGTGCTACGATGACTTTAGTCTTCTTTCTTTACTCAGTTTATATGGATGATGGTGAAGATTAAAATGCTAAGTTTATGAAGCTATCGGAAGAAAATAAGACAGGGCTTAGAACTCAGGTTGGATTGCTCTCATGACTTTGTTGTAATGAAGGGGCCAGTAAATTCTTACATACCTGTTCCTGTGGGTTCCTTTCCCAAGAACTCTCTGCAGGACTTAGAGGTTATAAAGCAGCAGACCTCGCCTTCTTCCACATGCATATTTGGCTCCAGGCAATATAGAGCACTAAGTTTACCCAAGGTCCCATGATCACAATTCACCTGGGGTTTTGAGTGCTCTGGTTCTGAAGTATTGCCACCCATGATTGTTATGTTGTCTTCCTTATTCACTACTGGCTGCAATGATTTTGCACTTGTATCTGACCCAGCTGTCCTTTGCTCTTTGAACCAACCTGCTTCTTTACTATGCCTGGCCTAGTAGGACACCAGGGGTATCAATGCACAATTCTTACTATAGCATCCAGCAACCCTTATTCTCTGTACTTATCTAAAATAATTGAAACCAGCTTCCAAATTATGTAGTCCCAGCTGGTGCTGAATTCATGATCCTCCCATCCCCACCCCAGAATGCTGGGGTGACAGGTGGGCACATCCATGTCCTATATTATGTTTTCCTATTAGGACTTTAAGTGAATTCCCTCCGTGGTGCTGGGGCTTGAACGCAAGGCTGTATACACCACCAGCCACAGACTGCCAGCCACATGCCCTGTCTAATCACTGCTGCACTGTTCGTAACATCTGACATGTGGCACCAACCAAAATGCCCACAAACATAGGAGTGAATCATGAAAATTTCAGATATAAATGAATGCAGTATACACTCTGCAGTAAGCACCATGTACAGTAGAACTTGTGGAAATTATGCTCAGTGACATGGCCAGCCAACACAAAGACAAATACTGCTTGATTTGATTTGTATAAGTAATTAAAATATTCAAATTCATAGAAGCCAAGAGTAGAGTGTAGCAGCCTGAAATAGAAAAGAGGGAATGGGAAACTACTAATCAACAAGTGTAAAGTTTCAGTGATGCAAGATGAATTAGCTTTGGAGATCTGCTGCAAAGCACTGAATCTTCAGACAACAATTTCTTAAGTAACATAAGAGGATAAACCCTATACTGTATGTTCTTACCAACACAGTAAAAGAAAACAAAACCACTTAGGGTGGCTGTGCTTCCTGACAAGATAGCGAGGATGTTCAAAGCCATTTATATCTCCTTTGTGTTCATTTAACTTCACAGTGTGCTCGGCATGCACAGATCCTCTCAGACACTGTCTACAAGTAATGCAAGCTTCTGTACTACTGTGTTCTGCTTCAGTATATAAGGTGATCCTTTTGACCTATCATGAACAGGCTGTATGTATTGTACTGTTTTGCCAAGTATATTTGCTAATTTTAAGGACCCTTTAATTCTGATAATTATATGTAAAAAAGATGAGGTGGTGAAGGAGGGAGATAAGAAAGAGGAGAAAGAGGAGGAGGAGTAAGAGGAGGAAGATGAGGAGGGATAGAAAAAAGAGGAGGAGGAGGAAACTCAGGATTTTAGAAACAATAAGCAGTCATGTTAAAAGAAATAAGTAAAGCATGTATGATGATGTATAGCTATAATCTCAGTCATCAGGAGGCTGAGGCAGGAGGATCACAAGTTGGAGAAAAACGGGTTAAATAGTGAGAACCTGTCTCACACAGCAATAACAATACACACACACACACACACACACACAAAACACACAAGAATTCAGATGGAATCTTTTTATTAAATTTCAAAGTATTTCAGAAGATATAAAAATTATGCATGGAGGTATTGTCCCCAAGGTGAAAGTCTAACATCAACAGCAAACAACTGTTTGAAACTGGATGCCAAGTCAGGCCCGTTATCTCCACAGCCTTAGCTTTCACATGCACTTCGGGGAGGGCTGTGCCATGTCTACACCTCAGATGTAGCTTGGAGGAACCATGGTGTTATTAGTTAGCCAGGAAACACTAGGTTGTCTTTGTGAGCCTAAATCATGCTGAGATCTTGCTCAGGCTGCTACGACCAAACATGATTCCTCTTGCTAGGACAGTTTTACTGTTGTATGACCACTGAACCACTCACCTCTGCCATGAGCCTTACTTCATGCAGACCTTCACTCCTTCTGATGGAGAAGAAACACAGGTCCTTCTGAATGGAGGCCATTTGTGATAATTTCCCAAGAGCTTGTTCAGTAATTGGTTCTTTGTTCTCTCTACAAGAAAAAAATGTGGTTTTAAATTTTTTAACAACTTCATATGCTATTTTTATTGCATGCCCTTCCTTTATGGCTGGGCACTTGAGATTTGAAAACCCATCGATGTTTGTCCTTGAAGTAAAGTGCAGTCACTCATTGTCTGTAGCTGTTCATATAGAGGGAGGATCTTATGAAATTGATTGTTTTTCTCCCTTGGCAACTTGCATAGTTTCTTACTATGACAGCAAATATTCTGGGAATGGACTTCTAGATTGATTTCATTTCAATTTCTCCACATCCTATGCCTGAAATGTTGGGTATCTTCAGCAACAGGGTCTTACCTTCAAGTTCAGAGAGGCAACCAAGAGCTCTGGCAATAGCCTACATTGTTTTGGGAGTCTCATGGTCTAACTACCCTCACAAACAACTCAAAGAGATTTTTCCCTGGCATAGAACTTAGAACTGAGATTTTTGTTGGATAACCTCTAGTTACACACACACATACATACACACACACACACACACACACACACACACAAACACATATTACATATATATTTTAAGTAAACACAAAATAAAGAGTATATTCCTATCTAGAAAGTCCATTTCTAGCTATGTAACTTGAAGTCTTTTGCATCCTGCCTTACTATGGATGACACATGGGAAGGAATTATAGCTTTGAAGGCTATGGGTTTTAGGACATGCAAATCTTGCCACCCCAGAAAGTTTTATTGCTAAAGTTAAACAGTTCCATTTAAATATGGCAACATAAAATCATTTTAAATTTTAAAAAAACTTCCACTTGCTTGAAAAGCCAGTTGGAGAGGGCATGGTTAGAATCTTGCTCAATATTCAGAAATAACTGTTATTTGTTTTAACCATGAACCTGTTATTCATTATTTGTGGAAATATATATTGAAATTATTTTACATTCTGCTTGAGCAAAAATTAATCTAAAATGAAAATACAGCAAGGGGCTGGAGAGATGGCCTAGCATTTAAGAGCGCCGACTGCTCTTGCAGAGGACCCGGGTTCGATCCCCAGCACCCACATGGTGGATGAGAACCATCTTTAACTCCAGTTCCAGGGGAATCTGATGCCCTCTTCTGACCTCTGCGGCACTGCACGACACGGGTGCAAAAACCTACATGCAGACAGTATATTCATACACATAAAAAAATAGAAATACATCAAGAAAGAAATGTAAAGAGGACTTTTTTGTTCTGTTTTCCCTTATTTTATTCAATCTGTTCCTGTAAGGAACTAAAAATCTAAGAAATTTGAATTATATGGTTTACCTCCCCACCACAGCTCTCCTAAGTTAAAGACATGAATGACAGTAGGATAAGGTAAATGTGCAAAGCCAGTCTCTTTGATGTATTGAATGTGCAACACACTACAACATAAAAAGTACTAAGTATGAGACAGGAAAACACTGGTATACCAGCATGTCAGCTTCATTTGAAACCATTAAAACAGTAAAAACAACTTAAGTGAAGTTCATTTAGAACACAATAGATAATTACTCAAAATTATATAATATACTATTAGCTCAATTATGTCAGGTATAATATTTTGGAACACTCTGATATATAAATGGCACTCATTTGAACCTTGGGTTCATGTCCTGTAGAAATTAAAAGCTTTTACCCTCAGAAGTGTTACAGAATTTCTTGAGACTTTTATCTTTGGGGCAGGAGCTCCCTTTCCAAATTTTAGATTTTATATTCTGAGTCCTTGGAGCTTTTTTCTTTTCTTAACTCCATATAAAATGAAACTATTTTCTTGGCACATATCCAGATAGCCCAACCCAGGTATCCTCACCGAGACAGCATGCAGGTGGATCATATGCCTGTCTCATATAAGGAAGTCATTTTGGTCTCTATGTGACTAATTGAATTAAAAGAAGCAATGTCAGAGACATGCCAGCAGATCACTGTTTCATTTGTAGCTTCTCTGCATTCCACGTCTGACTGTCCCTAGTTATCCAATAAGTTGCTGCTGTAGAAATAAGAATATGGCCCTTTATCTGCTCCATTCTTGCTTATAGATTGGCCATGTGAAAAACAAAGGTTTCAGGGCTGGAGAGATGGCCTAGTGGTTGAGAGCACCGGTTGCTCTTGCAGAGGACCCGGGTTCGATCACCAGCACCCACATGGCAGCTAAGAACCGTCTTTAACTCCAGTTCCAGGGGAATCCGACGCCCTCTTCTGACCTCCTCGGCATTGCATGACACAGGTGCGCAAACCTACATGCAGACAGTACATTCATACGCATAGAAAAATAAATAAAATTTTTAAAAAAGAAAAACAAAGGTTTCATTGACAAGCAATGCTTTAACTGAAAGACAACTTCCATCCTGTGAGTATAAGGAAACAAGTTGCAAAAGTTCTACCTCCAGGAGAAATTGAAAGAATGCTTATGACTCAACTAGTATTTAAATGTTAGTTTATGGAGTTCTACATAAAACTTTTAATAACAGAAATTTCACTCCCATATGAAATTCTGATATATAAAGATGGTAATAGAGAATTAAAAAAAAATTGGAAACATGGCTGGGCCAATATTCCTTGGTACTTTGCTAGCTCTAAAGCCAAAATAATGTTCAATGGGCCTTATTTGGAAAGCAACCAATCTAAGCTAGGTATGGGTAATCTGGTAGGATAGTTTTCATTGTGTTTATATTTTATAAGAATCTCATAAAGGTGGCCACTCTTCCACTCCAAACCTCCACTGAATTTCTCTACCATCCATTAAATTCACATTTTACTTTTCATTCTGTGAGCACCTAGAATTGACCCCAGCACTGCTTTGGATCCTCTCCCAAGACACATTTTTAAAAATATTTGTTAATTTTGGTTCACTGTACAAAGCAGGAGGGTTTTTTTTGGTATTTTTGAGACAGGGTCTCCCTGTAGCCCCAGCTGTCCTGGAACTCACTCTGTAGACCAGGCTGGCCTTGAACTCACAAAGATCCACCTGCCTCTGCCTCCTGAGTGCTAGGATTAAAGGTGTGTGCCACCACACCCGGCAAAGCAGGAGGTTTTATATGAGCAACTTGCTAAAGCAAACTCTGGACTGGGATCATATTCACTCATCCCTCCCATAAGTCTCATCCCCCTTCCTGAGCAATACTCCTATTTTCATGGTTCATGTATGTGTGTAAAGTATGTATATGGAAATATACATGTACAACCACACACATCTGTGTACTTGTATATCAACATGTATATATTATAGGCTCTACATATGAGACAAAATTCTTGGATTGGGTGATTAATATGATAATATTTAATTGAATCAATTTTCTAAAATGACAAAACTCTTTTTTTCTTTATGGCTTAATGAAACTCCATTGCATGTTTAGACTGTGTTTTCTTGTTTTATTTTATTATTTTTATGAGGGTACTGACTGCATGCATGTGAGTGCACCTGTGTGGTGCAATGCCAGCGGACAGAAGAGGACATCAGAGCACCTGGAACTGGAGTTACAGATTGTTGTTAGCCACCATGTAGGTCCTGGGAATTGAAACCTAGTCCACTGCAAAAGCAGCCAGTGATCTTAACTGCTGAGCCACCTCTCCAGTCCCTAAACTGTATTTTCTTTATCCATTCATCTGTTGATAAACACCAAGGCTGATTCCATAGCTCAGGCATTGAGGATAGCATTTTAGTAAACATGTATGAGCAGGTGTCTCTATAGTACACTGAGTTTGATTTCTTTTAAACAACAGTGCTATGGTGTATCATCTTATGGTTCTGTTTATTTTTAATATTTCAGTTATTATTTTATTTTCGGCTACTACTGTTTTGCCTCCATGTAAGTGTACCATGTCATGCAATGCCTGTGGATGCCAGAAGACAGCATTGGATCCCCCTAAAACTGAAGTTAAGAATAGTTGTTAGCCACCATGTGGGTGCTAGGACCTCAACCTGGGTCCTTATGCAAGAGCTTCCAGTGCTCTCAACCACTGAGCCATCTCTCCAGCCCCATAGTTCTTGGTTTTTATAAATTGACTTTCCTCCTTCTCCCTCCTCCTTCTCCCTCCTCCTCTCCCTCCTCCTCCTCCTCCTCCTCCTCCTCCTCTTTCTCCTTTGTTTTTCACATATCATTATCAGAAATAAAGGATCCTTAAAATTAGCAAATATACTTGGCAAAACAATACAATGCATAAGCCTATTCATGATCGTTCAAAAGGATCACATTACATACTGAAGCAGAACACAGTAGTACAGAAGCTTGCATTAGTAGCAGACAGTGTCTAAGAGGAACTGTGTGTGCTGAGCACACTGTGAAGTTGGACAACAGGAGGAGACACAAATGTTCTTTGTGTTGAACATCCTTGCTATCTGGTCAGGAAGCAGACAAAGTCACTCAGAGTGGTTTTGTTTTGTTTTATTGTGTTGGTAAGAACATACAGTATAGGGTTTACCCTCTTATATTACTTAAGTAATTGTTGTCTGAAGATTCAGTGCTTCGGAGCAGATCTCCAAAGCTGATTCATCTTGCATCACCGAAACATTACACTTGTTGATTAGCAATTTCTCGTTCTCCTTTTTCTATTCCAGGCTGCTACACTCTACTCTTGGCTTCTGTGAACTTGAATATGTTGAATAACTTATACAAATCAAGCCAAGCAGTATAGGTCTTTGTGTTGGCTGGCCATGTCACTGAGCATAATTTCCACAAGGTCTACTGTGCATGGTGCTTACTGCAGAGTGTCTTTCTCTTTAAGGAAATAATACTGCACTCATTTACATCTCAAATTTTCATGATCCACTCCAATGTTTGTGGGCATTTTGGTTGGTGCCACATGTCAGACGTTATGAATAGTGCAGCAGTGATTAGACAGGGCATGTGGCTGGCAGTCTGCGGCTGGTGGTGTATACAGCCTTGCATTCAATCCCAAGCACACAGAGGGTATTCACTCAAAGTCTAAATAGGAAAACACAGTATAAGACATGGATGTGTCCACCTGTCGCCCCAGCATTCTGGGGCAGAGGAGGGAGGAGCTGAGACTAACATAGCAAAGAAAGCTTTAAAAAGACTGAGAAAAAGATGCAAGGCATGTATGTAAGAATGCATGACCTCAGGTGGGGTGGGGGGCATCGAAGAAGAAATGACTCTAAACCGGATTGAGAAATGTTGTATGAAATACACAAAACTTCAATAAAATATTTTTTAGAAAGACTGTCTTCCCTTCCTTGCCAGCAACAATGGGTGGGTAAATATGTATAATTTATTCCTCTCAGTTCTCCTAAAAGTTAGTAATGAATTAGTGGATTCATTATCAATGAATTAGTCCTTAATTAGTGGATTCATATTCATAGAGCTATTCAGAGTGTATTCACTGTATTCACTGTTTCAAGTGTGAGACATGAAATAAAACACTCTATCTAGTGGTACCCAAGAACCAGAAAATAGACACAAAGGCATTTGTTTGGTTATTGGTTTTTATGTTTTTGCTTTGTTTTGTTTTGGTTTTGAGAGAGGGTCTCCCTGTATCCTGAGCTCAACTATAACTCACCATATAGACCAGACTGACCTCAATCTCAGAGATCCACCTGCTTCTCCCTCCTGAGTACTGGATCAAAAGCAAGTGCCATCATGACCAGCACAAAAATGTATTTTGGAGAAAAACATATATTTGAGTCACTAAAGCCAAAGTTCTTTTTTGTTGTTGTTGTTGTTTTGTTTTTAAGCCAAAGTTGTAAAGAAGTAGATGATCCCAAGTAAATGGTACCAAAAAGAAAGCATGAGTTGCTATTTTAATATCAGGCAAAATAGACTTCAAAGTAAAAGAAATCAGAAGAGACAAAGTGGGCCATTACATCTTTATCAAAGGAACAATTAACCATGAAGATTTCACAATCATGAATATATATGCACCAAACTCTGGTGCACCAAACTTTATAAAGACAATTCTCCAGGACCTCAAGGCACAGATTAACCTCAGCACACTCATAGTAGGGGACTTCAATATCCCACTGAGCCCTTTGGACAGGTCAACTGGACAAAGAATAAACAGAGAGACATCTGAACTAATGATATGACACACCAAATGGACCTCACAAGCATCTACTGAATATTCCACCAAATACCAAAGAATACACTTTCTACTCAGCACCCCACAGAACATTCTCAAAAATCAACCACATACTGGGACACAGAAAAAGCCTCAACAAATACAAAAAGATTGAAAAGGTTCTAGAACTAAGCTATCATTTATTTTCAGACTTAGTGGTATATGGGTGGAAGAAATGTATGCATATTGTAGAGTTATGTAAGATCAAAAAAATGAGGAAAAAACTAGTGTGCCATTACATTATGTCTAACCACAGTATTTATTTTATGGTAATGCTTCTTAGTATTTCTTATACAAAGCTGCTTGAGCTTTTTTCCAAGCATTTTCTAAAATATTACACAGCAGTTAAAGGTGTCAGGCTGATGTAACTTAGCCTTTCTGGATGCTTAATGACCATATACAATGTCCATACCAATTTGGCCAAGGGTCTTAAGGGATAACTTTGTTCCTTGCCCTCAGAGGTCAATTAAGTCCCAGGGGACTATGCATAGGAGAATCTCTTGAAATGTCCTGCAAATGTGATTCACCAATCTTCCTGTGAAGGGAGGTCTTGGAGATCCACTAATGGGACTTCAGCCAGTGTCCAGTCTATAAAGAGGAAAGTCTGCTCATGCTTCAAAAATGGAAGCCTGGTCTTAGCAAGACCTGACTTTGTCCTCAAATGGATGGAACTAGTGATTGAAAAGCCAAAAGGGGCCAGCCCCCCCCCCAAAAAAAAAACCTGAGTGACCTTTGAGGACCAGATCCTCAACTGACCTTGAGAAAACAAAAACCTTGGTTAATCTGAGTTGTGTGGCCTTAAACATCCAAAAGGAAAGTATAACCATAAATAAATAAATAGTAAGGCCTGAGAAATTATACTTCAGGTATAAAACTTAGTAAAAAGACAAAAAGTAAAACAAAACAAAACAAAACAGTTGTTTTGCCTGTCTTACTGGCAAGTGCAGCTACCCTGTGGCTGCCACTGCTTTTGCCATCCTTCAAAGACATGAGACACAGCTTTTCAACATTCTAATATGGACTGAAGACTCGTGTCTCTCCAAGAATCCTCTAAACCTTCAATGCCAAATGGAGACTGCTGAGACATCCAGCTTGTAGACTGAGCAGCTACTGGGATTTCAGCCTCTTCAGAGTATAGACTGCCATTGTTGGACTACCCAGGCTGTATCATGAAGAACAGTACAGGAAGATCAAGACAGGATGCGATGCTTACTGAACCTCATTTGGTGACTGTGGGAAGGGAAAACACCAGTGTGGAGCACAAGTGCAGAACTGATGGTGGTTTGGGCTTGCCAACGAGGAGCCTACAAACATGACATCTTTCAGCATAATAAAGAAAAAAAATCATAAGCTGAAGATGTTAAAACCTATGATATGTGGCATGCATGTGCATATTTTGGAGTGATGCATATTGGAAGGAACAACAACAACAACAGAAAGACTGGGTCAAAGAACTTACTGAAATGGTGAACTTCTGCTCAGTACAGTAAACTTCTAAATCAGTAATTTTGAGAGAGACTGAGAAAATGATGAAAAGCATGAGCTCTGGTGGGGGGCATGGGTCTAGATTTGATTTGAAATTTTGTATGAAATGCATAAAGCTTCAGTAAAAATTGCCTTTGAAAAAGAAGTAGATTACCACCATGGGTCTATGGAAATGACTACAGATATTAGCACATTTCTTGTTGTTAATAAAAAGAATACCAGAACCTGGGTATCTTCACAGTAATGAAGTTTACTTGGATTTTTTATTTAGTTTTGTATGTTATTATTTAGTTGTAATTTAGTTTTTAGTTTAATTTAATTTTTAGTTTGGTCTAAGATTGGGTGGCCCCACGTGTTCAAACTCTGGCAAAAAGGATCCTTTCAGCTGCATCACAACAAAACAGAGATCAGGAAGGGAGAAGGTTGTGTACAAAAGAAGCCACAGCCTCAGTTTATAACAACTTTCTCCTTCGAAAACTGACTGGGTTCCTGCAAGGGTTATTTTAACCTCTTCTAGGATATTCCTGCGATGACTTAACTACCTCTTTCTAGGCTGTGCCTCTTTTTGGTATTTTTTATTTATTTCTGTTGTATGTGTATGTGTGTCTTGTCTGCATGTATGTAGGTGCCCCACATGTGTCCAGTGCTCATGGAAACCAGAAGAGGGTGTTAGGTGCTCTGGAACTTGAATTATGGATGGTTGTTAGCTGCTTTGTGGGTTCTGGAACTTGAACCTGGATGGTCCACAAGCAGCTAGTACTGTTAATTGCTGTGCCAACTTTCTAGCACTGAGGCATCACTTTTAAAGGTGCCATCACTTCTCAATATCATCACACTGGAGACCAGATTTCAACACATAAAATTTGGGGACAGAAACCCATCTAAATCATATATAAGCCAGAGAAACAGAGAAAACAAGACAGTTTAATATATTTAATATAACTCACAGGCTGCAAAGACTAGTTCAAGACATATAGTACCTGTGCTACATATGCACTACTAAAGAGGCACACTTTAATGTGTATGGATATGTTTAATGAACCGTCATTTAAGAGAATTAGAGTAACATTGTTTTGTTCGTTGCCATTGGATACCTGTAAGCGCTCTTGTCATTTGGCAATTGAGGAAACACAAGTACCGTAGTTGGAGTAAGGAAGGTGGATTGCTTTTCTGTTGTTGAGATAAAACACATGAACCAATGAACAGATTATATGAATAGAGTCCCGTAATAGGTGGGGAGACATGTGGCAGAGGTGGCAGGGGCAGAAAGCCAAACAGACTCAGGAATCAGAGAAAGATTGATTCCTTCCTTTCTTTCTTAACTTTCCCTTTACTTTCTCTTCCTTCCCTTCCCGTCCTTCTTTTCCATTCCCTTTCTACCTTCACCTTTGCCTTCCTTCCTTCTTTTCCTTCCCCTTCCTCCTTTCCTTCCTTCACTTCCGTCCTTTTCCTTTCTTCTTTTCCTTCCCTTCCTTCGTTCTTTTCCCTTTTTTTTTTTTTTTTTTTGTCGTCTTCTTCTTTCTGTTCCTGGTCTTTCCTTCCTTCCTTCCTCCATCCTTCTTTTCCTTCCCTTCTTCCTCCTTTTCGTTCCCTTCCTTTCCTTCCGTATCTTCTTTTTTCTCGGTTTCTCAATCTCTCTCTCTCTCTTTCTCTGTCGCTCTCCGTTCTCTCTCTCCCTCTCTTACTTTTTCATTTGGTTCCTCCCTTTTGGTGAGTTGAGTCTATACATGCATAGTGAGAAAACCAGCCTGGCTGCCCACTGGCAAGGCTTAAGAACTTCTCAATCCCACCCCTAGTTATTGGCTTTCTCCAGCAAGGCCACACTTCCTAAATAAGGACTAGAGACAAAATGCTCAAATACTTGGAACCTATGGGGACATCCTTATTCAAACCACTTCATGGAATGAATTTGAGTCACCGCTTCTGCTGCTGTCACCCTAAGACAGAGCAGCCCTCCTTGATTTGATGGTGAGGCCAAGTCACACTATTCCAGTTTGAAGGTATTGTTTCCTACTAACCTGTGCAGTTGTACCTCATATTGCGATGCATTATGTGGTAGCCAACAGCATCATGTGTTCTTCAGGAACTTATATCTTTCTGATAAAACTGTTCTGAGAGGTATATATTCTCTCTCCAGATTATTACTTTTGTTTTTACACTGTGTAAGTTTTTAATTGATGATTCATGTTAAGGTTTAATTTGTTCCACTGAATTAACATGTGGAGACTGCATGCTCTAGAGATGTTGGAATACAGGTGTCAAACAGTTCACGTGAAAATAACTACAACATTAATCCTACTGTAAAATGTTACAGTCTTTAATTTGTTGTTGTTGTTTGGTTTTATTTTGACAAGGTCTCCCTAGTCCCAGCCTGTCTGGAAGTTACTCTGTGGACCAGGCTGGCCTCAGTCTCACAGAGATCAGCCTGCCTCTGCCTCCCAAGGACTCGGATTAAAGGCAAACACCACCACAGACAGTTTAGTATTTATTTATTTATTTTTGGTATTTTTTGAGACAGGGTCTCCCTTTAGTCCCAGCTGTCCTAGAGCTCTCTCTGTAGACCAGGCTGGCCTTGAACTTACAGAGATCCACCTGCCTCTGCCTCTCAAATGCTAGGATTAAAGGCATGCGCCACCACTGCCCAGCCAGTTTAGTCTTTAAAATGAGTCTTCTTTTTTTTTTTAAATTTATTTTTGTATGTGTATGAATGTACTGTCTACATGTAGGTTTGTGCACCCAT
The DNA here is from genome assembly GCA_009823505.1 of Rhizomys pruinosus. Taxonomy (NCBI): domain Eukaryota; kingdom Metazoa; phylum Chordata; class Mammalia; order Rodentia; family Spalacidae; genus Rhizomys; species Rhizomys pruinosus. The sequence continues at coordinate 2,210,582 of VZQC01005031.1, forward strand.
GTCATGCAAAATGAGTCTTCCTTTGATGGAAAATCCTGTCTATCTTTGTTCACTGAAAGCCAATTAAATTGATAACTAATAGTCTACCAGTATGAAAATTACAGTAGATTTAAATAAATGTGTTATAATTTTTTACAGAGAAGAAACAAAAAAATCATGTAACATTTTCTTACTAAACTTATTGGATATATATGTTTTAACCTCAAAGGTAGAAGAAACGGTAACATTTAAGAAAGTTTTTAAATAAATAGTATTTGTAAAATAGCATCAGGTCTTTTTGTTTGTTGTTGTTGTTTTGGGTTTTTGTTTTTTTTTTAATTTATTTTTTTATGTGTGTGTATGAATGTACTGTCTGCATGTAGGTCTGTGCACCCATCATGCATTGCCGTGGAGGTCAGAAGAGGGAATCGGATTCCCTCTGGAACTGGAGTTTAAGATGGTTCTCAGCCACCATGTGGTTCTGCGGATGAACCGGTGTCTCTGTAAGAGCAGTTGTTGCTCTTAACTGCTAGGCCATCTCTCCAGCCCCACATCAGGTCTTTTATATAAATTATTATATATGGTATGTACTTTCATAGTAAATTACCATATAAGATCTTCATTTTTATAAAAATGAAAAATATCAGTATCCTAGCATTAAGTCCCTTTGTCGAAGATCTGGTGTGAGCATGAAAAATTTATGAGACGTCACTTGCTAGCGTACAACTGGCCTCTGAAAAGGCTAGAGAGCGTTACCAAAAGGCCACTTAATAGCATACAGCAAAATATTGGTCTCCTGAGACAGCAAGACTCCTCCGTCATATCAGCTACACTCAACAGCCTGGAGATACTGGTGCAACAGTGGCAGCCAGTGTCTATATATACCACATCTATTGGCTATTGCTCTTCCTTGGAGGAATAACTCACAGCGGAGCCCAACTTGTGTCCTCTGGTGGTTGGGCGATGTTGTGAGCCAAAGTAAGAACTTGTCACCCTTTATAGAGAACCCACAGTTTGCGATTAGCATACATCCAAAGTCTGTGTCTATGCTCACAGCTAGCTTATACATAATAAGTGTACTGCTTAATGCCTGTACATCCAATCAGCTTGTGCTTGTGTTATGACTAAAAACGGTATCACGATGAAAGCTGTCAATCCCTGAAGTGAACAACTCTAAACAGACTGGAGTCCAAAATGACAATTCCAAAGAAATTGACTGTTTTCTTGTCTCACCCATTGTGCCCCTTTCCCAAAAGCCCAGGGAACAAACTGTGGAAGAGGAGGTGTGGTAGATTGTAAGGGCTGTGGAGAGATAGGGGAATCATGAGAACTACAGGAATATAGTCTGGATGCCTGATTGATCAACATGCTTGTGATATACAAACTTCTCCAACTGGTCTATGGGAACCTGGGTGTTCAAAATTTGGACAAGATACTTGCAAAATGCACCAATTACCTGATTGTATGACCATAATGAGTGAGCATCAATGCTACTGCAAACAACTGTGTCATTGTATTGTAAAATCCCTTAAAAAAAAATAAATAAATAAATAAAAAAAAAAAAGAAATAAAAGTGAGAGTAAAGAATGCAGGACAGTTATGGCAGAATGCATGATCTGGGATGGGGTGGGGTGGGGGGGGAAGGGAAAGGGAAATATGCCTGAACTGAATTGGAAAATGATGTATGAAATGCACAAAGCATCAATAAAAAAAATGTTAAAAAAATAATGAAAAATGAATCAGAGATTATAATTCAAGCTTTTTATCTTAGAAAGTTTCCTTTCTCTGCTCTGAATGGGCTGATGAAAGTAAAAAATAAAAAAGAAAGCTTTCTTTCTTTCTTTCTTTCTTTCTTTCTTTCTTTCTTTCTTTCTTTCTTTCTTTCTTTCGTTTTGGCTTTTGTCTTTTGGAAACAGGGTCTTGCCTGGAACTCCCTATGTAGACCAGGCTGGTCTTGAACTCACAGACATCCACCTGCCTCTGCCTCCTCGGTTCTCGGATTAAAAGCGATCGCCGTAAGGCCCAGCAGAAAGCGTCATTTCTAAATGTAAAAACTCCTATGTCTTTTCTCAGAAATTCACAGTGAATGCTTTAAAAATGTATAAAAATAAATGTATGACAATGATAAACTATAATTTGAAAGCACAATTGTACAACTGTAGCTGCTGCTATCACAGGTTAATTCACACAAAGTTGTTTCAATAGAGGAAAAAAAAAGTTATTGAAGGTTCCTTTTAGAAAGTCTCAACCGTTATGTGGTCTTTAAATCTTGTCATGAAACCACTACCACACTCCTGATTTTTGCTGCTCATTTCTAGTTTGTTCAAAAAACATGAAATCAATGAGGAAGCAAGCTCCCAGCATCACGGCTTTCATTTTCACGCCAAGGTCTAGTGGAAACTGGATCCCAAAGTTGTCTGCGTCAGTGAATGCCTCTCTCACAAAAATAGACCACTGCTTGGAAATTTTGCCCAACTGTAGATTCTTCATTTGGCGATTTGATCTCAAAATCAATATCCAAACAGCAGCTGCAGACGGCACGGGGACCAGGAACTCTGAGAACATCCTCTTTCTTCTCATTCTGAAGTGTAAACTTTGGTGGACATGGGTGCCAGGTCTGAGTAACATAACCTACAGGCGCACCAGGAGGTGCCTGGATTTCAGTCTCCTGCAGGCCAGCAGGGGAAGCAGCGGCTGCTGCACCTCAGGGGTCTCTGCAGAGCCGTGACTTCTCGGCCCAGATTATCCAGGAACTTTATGGTGAAAGGCCGAGCTCCTCCACAGCAGGTTCGAGTACAGCAGTCATCTTCCACTGCAAAGTAAACCCTCAGCCCGAGGCTGTTCTTGACTTCATATTTGTTGTTTGTTTCAAAGCCTGTTAAGACTTCCATTAGTTCAATTTGCTGATGAATCAGAATCTGATCAATCTGAGTTAAGTATTCCAGCCCAGGTGGGCAGTTCAGTGGAGGTGGTGGTGCGGGCATCCAGGGGGTCACCTGACTGACTGTATACTGGCTGACTTTGGACAGTAAAGCCACCTGGGCCAGCACCTGCATAGCCTCCTGATGGGACTGGATAGGCTCCTTGGGGCCCTTGATAACCAGCCTGGGGTCCTGAAGTAGGAGGGCCATATCCAGCTGGCAAACGTGATCCTGGGTGAGGAGCCTCCATTTGGATGTCTGCTGCTTCCTGGGAGCTCGCAGGGGCCAACACAGGGGTTCCTGGGTGCCTCACCAGACCAGCACGCAGCGGCAGCGATCGGGGTGATTTGAAGTGATTCAGCATGTGGCTTGCGCGGCCGGGATCCCTCTGCTGCGACAGAGGCTGACGACCCTCCTCCTCCTCCTCCTGCAACTCCTCCTCCTCCTCCTCCTCCTCCTCCTCCTCCTCCTCCTCCCAACCTCTCCAGATTATTTTGAGCCAGTCCAAAGGCACCCTCCTCTAGAATTTTTGTGTCACAAATACAACATCCTGTTGCTATTGCTGTCCCCTCCTGTAATTGTGGGGTGTGTGTGTGTGTGTGTGTGTGTGTGTGTGTGTGTGTGTGTATGCCTGTGTTGCCAATGGATGTGATCAGTTTTACTTTGGAACCAATTTACAATGCAAAGATAGAAAGGGAAGTGACCCACAACTCTCAGAGCTTCTATAAATCAAACATTCAAGGTAACAGTGTGGTAGTAAGAGCAGAAACATAACTCTTCTCGGCTTCCTGAAGCCATCATCCAGATTTTCTGCTATCATCAATCTTCTAAATATTCTCCAACAAGACGTCCATCACGTGCCACATGCCCAACTTAGGCCATGTCTCCTACAGTGATTGAATAATTAAACTGGGTACTGTTTGATCCATTTTAAATTTCAATAGTGATCTTCAATCCAAACTGACTAATTTCAAGAATAGTTCCTTCCTAATGTGTGCCTGCCTTCCTCTCTCTCTTTCTTTCTCTCTCTCTCTCTCTCTCTCTCTCTCTCTCTCTCTTTCTTTCTTTCTTTCTTTCTTTCTTTCTTTCTTTCTTTCTTTCCTTTTGATACATTTGAGCCTGTACATGGATTGTGAGAGAAGCTGAGATGTCCCTGTGAAGGAAGCAGGGAACACACTAATGATTCTGTTCCACCGCCCATGCCTATGTTCACATCTCATCTCTCTAACATGCTATAGATCTTACAGACATCCTCTTTTTTCTTTGTAAGGCTGAAATCATTTTTCATTCTTCCTGATGAATGATGCACTACAGTAGGATTACACAGGCTCAAGGAGCCAGTTATACATATGCCTACAGAGGGAATGTTTGTATAATACAGTCAACAAATCTGTAGATCTGTGGATTGCAATATTTTGAGCTTCTGTTGCAAACCATGTTTCTTTTCCAACATACTTTGCTTTCCAGCCCATATGAGGGCTCAAGAACTATTGAGTCTCCTTATTTGTTCTACCCTTGATCCTTTGCAAAAAATAATCAACACTCACTTTTCCAAAAGGATTGAATGAGGACTCTACCTTACAATTTATCCAAGAATTTAAAGACTTTACATGACCATGCGCTTCAGGATCAATATGTTTCTGTTCTCCACAGTGACGAGGACATATTTGGGGCACCTGCACCTGAATCACTGCTGCCAGGGGATTGGTCAGACTTTGCCATATGCGTTTCCCTTTTATAACTGTGAAGGATGATGTCATGGTAGATAGACATTTCAACTGTAGCAAACACAGAAGCTAATAAACGCCCTTGAGCAAGCTCTAGTAAAGCCAGTAGAACAAAAATCCCTTAAACCACTCCATCTTGATAAGTAATAAATCCTTGTTTTGCTGCATCAAGTCTTGGGGTGGTTTGATGTATTTCAGTGAATAACTGATAGAGCATCTTTGTACTCTTCAGATTTACAATGGAATCATAAGCAAGTCTCTAGCTGCTCACTTTGGTTTGGGGGATATCACCTTTGCTTACAGAAATCTTCCTGTGGAGATTCAATCACAGGGAAAGGGAAGGAATGAAAATCCCAGAACAGAGCCTGGATGTCATTGAAGAGAACCTCAGCCTAGGAGAGACAATTGAGTAAGCAGGGAATGCTTAAAAAAGTTGCCAGTCATGGTGGCGCACACCTTTTTTTTTTTTTTTTAAATTAGTTTTTATTGATGCTTTGTGCATTTCATACATTTTTTCCAATTCAGTTCAGGCTTATTTCCCTTCCCTCCCCCCCCACCCCCACCCCATCCACAGATCATGCATTGCCATAACTGTCCTGCATCTTTCTCTCGGTTTTTTTTTTTTCATTTTAGCTATAAGTGATAATCCATGAGTCAAGCATCCTTCATGCAAAATCTATCTCAGGTTGTGTGCCCAAACACCTACAGCCCACATCCAGTGGGGGGTGACAGGTTGTTTGTTCAATCAAGTGATCAAATGAGTGTCCAGTCTACATTGCTGTAGTTTCACCATTCACACCCATCGCAGCCCTTACATTCTAACACGCCCCCTCTTCCGCAGTTGTTCCTAGGCTTAGAAAAGGGGCACAGGTGGATGAGAGGTAAAAACAGTCCACTCTCTCTGGAGCTGTTTGACTTGGACTCTGGTCAATTTGGCTGTTTCCTTTCATGGGCTGACAGTTTGTCCAGGAATAACCTTTTGATCCTACTATGAAGAACAAGCAATTAGATATATAGGTATTTAAGCAGCACTAATAGTTATGGTAGGTTACTTTAGCATAGACACATGTTTGATATGTTAATCCATGAATTACAATTTTCTCCCCTGTTAAATATGACAGGGTCTTACTGTGGCTTATAACATCTCCTAACCTGTAGAGGATGTAAGCTTGTGGCATCAAGCCATGGGTTATTCTCCAAGGGGAGAGCCAAAGTCCTAGGGCCTATGCACTCAGGCAAAATATATTAATACAGGAGCTTGACATCAACAATGGATTTGTCTACCAGGGTGGATGTTTGCCAGGGGATCCAAGGCCCAACACAAAGGTAAGGGCTCCTTGCCTTAAGTTGGGAATACCTACAGGAGGAGAGGCAATAAGACCCTGCTGCCGAAGACCTGACGTTAACATGGGAGGGATGTATTGAGCCACACATGCAAGTGTACAGATGGCCTTGGAATGCCAGAGAGTGTTACCAAAGGCCACCTAAACCAATAAAAGCAAATATGGGTCTCCTGAGTCAAGCAAGACTCCCCGTCAGCACCAGCTACACCTCACCTGCCTGGAAATACTGTGCAGCAGAGGCAGCCATGTGCCTGTATATATCCCAAATCTAATTGGCGCACACTTTAATCCTAGCACCCGGGAGGCAGAGGCAGGTGGATCTTTGTGAGTTCAAGGCCAGTCTGGTCTACAGATGAGTTCTAGGAAGACCCTGTCTCCAAAGACCCCCCCCCCACAAAAAAAAGGGCTGGAGAGATGGCCTACGGTTAAGAATGCCAGACTCTCTCTGCAGAGGGACCTGGGTTGATTCCCAGCACCCACATGGCGGCTGAGAACTGTCTTTAACTCCACTTCCAGGGGAATCCAACACTCCTCTCTGACCTCCACGGCATTGCATGACATGGGTGGCACAAAACCTACATTCAGACAGTACATTCATACACATAAAAAAAAAAAAAATTTTTAAAAAATTAAAAAAGTAAACACACACACACATACACACACACTCACACACACACACACACACACACACACACACACACACACAAGAAAACGCACACATGTGCAGCCGGCCAAGGGTGCCCTGAACAAAATTCTTAAGCGATTCTCAGGGACAAACTCCATCTCCAGGGAATATACTAGTGTGGATGCAGTCCCAGCCTTGTGATTTTGCTCCCCAAACCATGAGCTAATGGAAGGTTTTGCTGTGTACATTTGATGTTCCTCTGGAGAGTATTAGAATACTCAGTAGCCATTGAATGTCTTGAAAGAATTATTTCATAATAATCTACAAAAAAAAAAAAAAAAAAAAAGGAAGTAGAACTCAGAACAGGAAACTCAACTTGTAGAGGCAGAAAGCTCTTTGGTTTCCATCACAAACTTAATAACTACAAGTATGTCCCAGATACCCAGTTGTTGATGTCATTCTTTTGAGATTCAGACAGCATCACCACACTTGCTAGACAAATCATTCTAGAAAGAATCCTAAAGGAAGCCCTTCCCTCAATACCCATCAGCACTTGTATCTCCACTGTGGCCAGAGCCCTTCAAGATTTCCCATTAGTCATTCTCAACCATATCTTTGCAAAGCACTGCTTACCCTGGCAGCATTCTCTGACTGATGGCATTGAAGTTGAATTAAGGGTACAAAAGAGCAACAATTCCCTTTGGGCGCTTAGCAAATCCTAAATGGTAGGAAAGTAACCGACCTGGAATTTATAATTCTCTTCCTATGTTACTGGCTGGAGGATTATTGGTTATTAAAACTTATTGCAAAGCAGAATTGTGGTTTTTCTTGCTCCCCCGGCCTCTTGCATGTTTCTTAGCAGCCCCCATAAAATGGGCCTGAGCAGGTTCCCATTAGCTGTGGTCAGTTCTAATTCCCGGTTCTCATGCACAAACTCATGTGTGTAGGTTCCCAGTCCTGGGAAGAGAATGCCACAAAACCATTTCTAGGCATTGCTTAATTAAAACAAAAATTACAGTGTGTAATTTACACAGAAAAATTAAGATAATCATTTACCTCATGTGAACAAATTTTTTTTACTACATAATACTTTGTCCTTAAATTATTTGTACATATCCTCTGAATGTTTTCATGGAAGAAAAGTCATGGAAGATTTTAGACATTATTCTTTTATAATATATTTTTACCTACTCTTTTAAGATTTCCAAGAAGTAAACAATGTATTTTGATCATATCCGCCTCACTCTCTCCTTCAACGCCTCTCCTCATTTGCTTAGAAGTGATATTTGTACCTCTATGTTTATGGTATTTTTTTTTCTTTAGGGAGAGGATTTTTTACTGAATTTTTGAGAATTTTATGCAATATATTTCAACATATTTAGAACCCCTCTTCTATCTGTGTCCCTTTTATAGCCTCTCCTATCTGATCCTATGTACTCTGTCATACATATTAAGAGCTATGGAGCCACATTTGTAACCACAAATGTTCTGTGATATGTGTCCATCCACCAGAGCCTGGTATTCTTATCCTGCATCACACCTTAAAGAAAACAGACTAAAAAAAAAAAACCGACTCTCCATCCTTCAGTAGTCCATAGCTGCCAAATAGTTCCTCATCAAAGGTTGGGACTTCTTATCCACTTTCCTAATTCTATGCTGGGGTTTCGTCCGCCTTGACCTTGCAGGAGTCTTGACCTTGCAGGAGCCTTGACCTTGCAGGAGTCTTGACCTTGCAGGAGCCTTGACCTTGCAGGAGCCTTGACCTTGCAGGAGCCTTGACCTTGCAGGAGCCTTGACCTCGCAGGAGTCTTGACCTTTCAGGAGCTTTGACCTTGCAGGAGCCTTGACCTTGCAGGAGCCTTGACCTTGCAGGAGTCTTGACCTTGCAGGAGCCTTGACCTTGAAGGAGTCTTACGTGTGTTATTACCATTGCTGTAAATTCATATCAATAACTTGGGCAGCAGTCCAGAATACACTTTCCTTGTGGTCACAACCACCTCTGGCTCTTACAGTCTTTCTGCCCCCTCCTTCTGCAATGGTGCCTGAACCTTGTGTGCCAGAGGGTATTTTTTTTTCCCTAGGTGTCCTACTCAGAAGTAAGTTCTCTGTAGTCTCTTATTATCTGCAGTTTGGCAAGTTGTAATCTTCTGGGTGAACCACCATCTGTTGCATGAGTAATCTGCTGGTGAGAGTTGAGAGCTACATTAATATTCTTTTGCCCTTTTGTTTCCAAGTGTTCCCTGAGACTTAGGTATAGAGGTTGCATTGTAGATGTATCATTTAGTACTGAGCACTTTACTGAAACTTATTCTTTGTGTTTGACTCACTCTGGAAATTTGTAATAGTCTCCATCTGTTGCCAAAAGAAGCTTCTTTGGTGAGTGGTGAGAGGTAAACCTATATCTAAGTATTTGGAGCTACAATCTATGTCCTTACTAGTTAGGGATTTGGAAATCAAAACTACTTTAAGATTTCATTTTGTCCTATCAGAATGGCTAACATCACCACCACTAGAACAAATAACAGCAAGTGCTGGTGAAGATACAAGGAAAGGGGCACCTTCATTCACTGTTAGTTGGATTGCCAACTGGTGCAATGACTGCAGAAATCAGTGTGGAGAAATGTAAGAACTAATAACAAATCTATCATATGATTAGGTATATACCCATATGATTTTGGTATATACCCAAAGGATTACCCCTTCTACTACTATGATACTTGTTACAGGATTACAGGATATTTGTTGTTGCTCTTTTCATATTAGCTAGGAAATGGAAAGCATCTAAATGCCCCTCAATGAACAAATGCATGAGGAAAATGTGGTACATTTACACAATGGACTTCTACTCAGCAGTAAAGATAAACAAAATCATGAAATGAAAGAAACTAGAAACAGTTATACTAAGTGAAGTAACAGACTCAGAAAAATAAGCAAATAAATATATATATATATATTTGGAGTCTGCTCTTTCTTAACTTTTTAAACAAAAACAGAAAACACAAATTCTGGAATCTTCAGATGTCAGAACATATGCCTCCTATTCAGCATTGCTACTGGATCTCCACACATGCATGGCAAATCCAGAGACTTTGATATCAACGCCCCCTTCTGCTGGCCAATAATGGGTTGCAAGCAAACTGACAAGGAATCTTTTAGTTCATGTGTTACTAATTATACTTAGGACTCTTTAACAGAAACTTAATCTGGCTTGCTTCATAAATGGTGAGATGTGAGCTTACATTGTTGAAAACTTTAGGAGAAAGGATGTGGGCTTATATAATTAAAAACAGGTAAGTCAGAATGTCAGGTATGGCTGAATAAATGTAGAAGAATGCTCCTTCCCTCTTCCCTCGATGATCTAGAATACTGGCTGGGTTGTCTTGAAAGGATTTTTCTTATGAACTAAACAAAGTTAGATACAGTGAAAGCTTTTTCACATACTACCCCATCCCCAAAGGAAGGAAGTACATCTTATCTCATGGTTTCTGGGCAGAGCCTAGGTCTTTCCACTGGTCTGATTTGGGTCAGACACTGGACCAGGAGACAGAATGGTGTCAAGTCACAGACTTTAGTTTTCTCTTGATTTGGGTTCTTCTGGACACAAAGCTTGGGCCATGGATTCCAATACAAAAAACTGTTGGATGCTAAAAAGAACCTTGGCAGGCAACACGTAAGTCAGCCAATGCAAGGAATGTTGTTAGACACTGCTGAGTGACCGGTGCATAACCTTGCAGAAAGAGTCTCTTCCAAACAAATATTTACAAGTTTTTCCCAGTCAAGGAACGAGAGATGTGGGATGCTCTTCCTGCCAAAGCCACCAGTAATTAGATAAGTGCTTCCTCCAGGGAAATTTTCCCTCCAGGTACTTTCTGAAACCTGCCTTGTGTTTGGGTCAAAAAAGTTTCATCAGCATGAATAGACTTCCAGCAATCATACTTGTTCTGGATTCCAGGAGAACAGTGTTCATGGAAATAGAGAAGGGATGAGGTCCTGTCTTCATCCCATGTTGACGGGATCCAGAAGTTTGTACAATGGTCACGTCCAAACCACATCTAATGCAAATGGATGTGGCCTACCACTCACAAGTGTAAACCAAACTTTGGACCCAACAAAATAGAGGAGAATTTTGACACATGAAACAAAGAGCTATTTACTTGACTAACTACAACATGAAGTTTGCTTTCTCTGTTTAATTATGGTGATTCACAGGAGATTAAGAAATAATGATATATGAGTTTGATTTTGATGGAGATCAGAATCCTTATTCTTATGAGCTGGGATCTTTGAAGTGTTTTTAGTGCCTCCAAGAACAAGAAGATAGGGACTGGTGTGTTCACAAGCTTCCAAGATCAGAACCGAATTGCACTATAACTGTGGAGGTTTAGCAAGCATTATTCAATACACAACAATGTAATTATACTTTCTGGGATAAAGTTATCAGAAGGAAAACATAGCAAAGGTATAAGATGATATCTGCAAATGGCTTTGTGAAGAACTTTGGTGCTGATAGGTGGTTATCAGATTGTTTCAGCCCCTTGTTTTGCTTTTGTTGTCACTTGGTAATACACATGTTTGATGCTTGGCAGTTCATTCTTTTAAAAATTATTTATTGCCAGAAGCTCATCCAAATGAGGAGCACGATATGAACAGCAGGGAGATATTGGTGAAGGAGACATTAATGAAGTAGGGGGCAGTTCTTCCTGTGGTGAACAGTATCATGCCAAACCTGCTAGCTGTTTGAATTTCTGGCTGCCTAATAAATATTTCCTTTGTGCAGCCTGTGAAGATTGGCACATGGACTTCTTACATCAGGTTGGCTCTAAAGGGGCTCACTAAAACTGACCCCCACATCTCCGCACCCTACATTCAGACACACTACAGTAAGACCTTTTCATCAGTTAGTAGACAATTGCCTAGCAGGGCTAAATATATGAATTTCACTGTTGTGTTTTTATTTGTGCAGTTTTGGTTTTGATTATTTCTTTTAAAATGGAGTAGTTTCATTAGCTTCAAGATCCCTGGAATCTGCTGGAAACAACAGAGATGATGTTCCCCCAGTACTGAAGTCACAAATATGCTTTAATTCTCAGTCTCTTCTAACTTGCATTCTACCTCCAAGTTTCTGTGGCACTTCTCAGTTTTGATACTGGCTAGCTGACTCTGTTTAATGTATGCAATGGACTCTTCCTTTTTCACACAAAAGGAAAACGGTTAAAATGCAGTCAAAATATGATCATCTCAGCATCAGCAGGGGATCTTGGGCTGGCATGAGACTTGAAGACTACAGGCCATACACTATTCACTGGGAAAGATGTCATCTAATGAAACACATCGTGATGCAATCCTGAGATTGGATGACTAGGAAACAGTACATTACACATGTTCGTATTCTACAGACTGCAGATGTCTGCATGAAGGAAGAGTGAAGAAGTGACTGCTCATGATGATCCATGTGTTTAGGCTCCTCCAAGATGCAGTTATCTTCAATAAAGATCTCAAAACTTTAGCAGAAACTATTAGGCTACTGCTAATAACTCCTTAAAGTGTGGTGATCTACTTTGTACAGTGGCAAAGCAGTGCACTTACATTTAACATTCTTAAATTTTGTAGCCTTGAAGGAAGTTAACATGTGTTTAAAAAAAACTCCCTCCAAATTATAATCCCAAAGCTATGCAGCCACTTGAAAGAGAGAAGTCTTAAAATGGAGAGGCTCTTCTTCAACCAGAAGTCTGTTTCTTTCCTAAGCAACGGTTTCTTGGATATGAAATAGACTCAAACTTGATAGTAGATACTGCAGGAAAGGCCAAGAAGAAAATGTCAGAATCCAAAAGGGTGCCTCTTAGCAGCCAGCTCTAGGCAAAGAACAAAGGGAAAAGAAAAAAAGACTGGACCTTCAGCCATGGCAAACTTGGCCAGGGAAGAACATGGAAAGGGGGAATGAAAGGTTTGGGTATTTTTCTTCTTTTTTATGTGTTCTGTCTTGTTGGCATCTTATTGCCAGAAGATATTGGAAAGCCAACAATGTGCAATGCAGAACTTTAAAAATAAACCCCATGTTGGAACCATCCAAGCTGCTTGCCCTGAAAATGATATTTTCCCAGTGTGCCAGCCCTGAACAAATCTGAAACTAAGCCACTCCTATGCCCAGATTACACATAATGTGTGAGAAACGTAGCAGTGGAGAAGAGGCACTGTACTGCCACATCGGCAGAAGAGAAAGCAGAGTGGGAAGGAAGGTGACAGCCTGAATACCAGACCATGTGCTAGTGTTCAGCATGGGAAAGGATGGGCTGTGAAGAGAGAGAAGTTTGTGATCTGTAAACAAAGCCACTTGTTTGTGAGGCAGGCACTAGTGCAGAGTCCAGAGAAGGTGGATTTTAGTAGGTAATTTTCTTCATGGTACTTCTTGCTCTATAATCATGAGTCTCCAACCTTTTAGTCAATCCACCATGAACCTTCTCTCTTTTGTAGTTTTCAGTTTACTCTTTTGTTGAAATATCGAGTCTTTGAACAATGTACTCAGTGTACACAGTGTTAGATCACTGTGTACATTCTTGCTTCTTTTTTTTATCACAGGTGCTCTCTTTATTCAATTTCGGTTTTCATAGATGAGAATATTATGCTAAATTTATAATTTTCCTGAAATGAAGGAGAAAATTTAACTTCTGGTTTAAACAGTTCACACATAGTAACATGCACTTTAGAAATCACAAACTATAGTTTAATGTGTTAGCATCACTCAAATTGGGCTGCTTTGCAAAGTGGCTGCTTGTCCAGGAGCCAAAAAATCCCTGTAGTTTCCCTTCCCATTCCCAGTTGAGTTTCAGCAACAGACATACAGTGACCCAGTGATTGAGGGGTTTAGAAATACAATAGAAATATTGCCTTCCACCCAAATATGCCTTTAAATTTGTATGAGTATGTGTGCTAACCCAAAATTCACAGACAAAAATATTTTAACAGTGTGCTATTGATACCATTTTACCAGTAGTTTCTTTTTTTTAATTTAATTTTTATTGATGCTTTGTGCATTTCGTACATCATTTTCCAATTCAGATCAGGCATATTTCCCTTTCCCTTCCCCCCCACCCCCACCCCATCCCTTAACTAGTCTAGAGTTATAGAATTTATGCAATGTGCTGTTCCCAAAATACTCTTGTCAGAAAAAGTAATCTTACCATTAGAAATAAAAAAGAAATAAATGTAAATGGCAATATACACTGAGAAGAACCACCCATGCTTTGATTGTCTCTGATTCAGCATCATTAGAAATGTAATAGTTGGGACCATGCTCTTGTATCTTAGCCCATTTAGACTTCTCTAAAATGAGTGGTTTATAAATAAAATATATTTATCATATGCTGGAAACTGAAAAGTCCAAAGCATGGCATCAGCATGTGTGAATTCTCAGAGGGTCTTTCCTTCCCATCACACACCATGATCTCCCTGCTGCTCTCAGAGTATAAGGAAGAACCAGCTCCCTGAGGCTTTTTCTAGGTCGCTAATGGCATTCTCAGGGTCTCCATTGCTATCGCCTATTCACCCCCTAAAATGCTCTGTATCCTAGCTCTACATACAATACATTGACTATTAAGCACGTGAGCTTTGTTTGGGGTAGAACGTAAACATTAGATGTGTTAGTTTGTAGGGATTGGTGATGAGGACGGGAAAGGAGGAAGAAATCTACAGACATCTTGATTTTTGTCAGAAATTTTTTCTTTAAAAGTACGTAGAGTACAGACCTGAGGGAAAATAAAGTGCTGGGAATTCTACAAGAGAGTCCTACCAAAGCCCAAACACCTTCAATAAAGGGCATCTTAATTTGCTGAGAAAACACTGTGACTTTCCTAAGCAATGGTTTTGCCCAAAGAGTTCCATGCCCCTTTCTATCTGTGGCAGAGCTGCAGTAGTGGGGCGGTAGCAGCAACTAGGACCCTGGTCCTGACTCCTTGTCGGCTTGTTAGTGGAAAGATTTTCTTATACACGTTGCCCTTCTTTCCTCCTCCTCTCCCCCCATTTCCTTCTTTCATTTCTCTTTCTTCCTTTCTTCTTTCCTTCCTTCTTTCTTTTAAGACATAGGATCTTACTAAAATGTCAAAACTGGTCTCATGAATTCAAAAGATCCTCATATAGCTTAAACTACATGGAGCTTGTTTGAAAATGCCATGCTTGCATATGCTGGTCATCCCTGAGAAGACAGAATAGGCATTGAAAACTGTTCCCCATGATCCTTCTCTTCTTAAGCTTAGACAACAGTAGCTTTGCAGTTTGGGAGTGACTGTAGACAGTTTCAAGCCAAACACACTCAGTGCCCATCTAGGACAAGACACAGCAGAGAGGAAGAACAAGGCTCTAGGTCTAGAAGATGAAAATTGCCTGAGGGCTTAAAAGAGCCACCAAGGTACTGGAGATGACAGAGAGAGACATGTGTACCCGGCAGGAAATATGCCAGGTTCCACCTCTGCAGATATAAGGACACCAGGTCAGCATTAGGGACTGGCAAAGGCGATGTTCTTGGTAGCCTTTAAGGACATTTCTACTAGGCCACTGCTGACTACCAAGATCACACAGCAGGGACTTTAATGACCACACATGATAACAAAAGCAGTCTTCTAAAAACTCTCAGATGACAGCAGCAATCAGAGATCAATAAGAGCAACCTACATGCAGAATAACCTGCTCATATGTGTTACTGGATTTCTTATGGTACACCCTAGGATCACTCTACTAAGGTAATTAGCAAGCATGCATAGAGGATATGAGGAATTTCTGATGGGAGTTAGTCCATCAATTCATATGCAGCAAATGGGACTGTAAAATGATATGAAAACCATGGAAAACAATTAGCAATTTCATCCTCAAACTACACTACATACACGCGTGTGTGAGCACACACACACACATACACACACACACACACACACACACACATATCACCAAATTGAGAATTGGAGGTAAAGGAAATATTCATATTCTTAGAAGCCCTACTCACAATAGTCAGTGTGAAAATAGCCCAGACAACCATGAGTGAACAATATGAAGTATGTGTAAAAGATGGAATGTCAATCAGCCTTACAAAGGAATGAAGTACCCATATATTTGAAAACAATATGCTAAGGAAAAGGAACCAAACACAAATGTTGCACATTTTCTTATCTGTAAAGTATATGAAATAGGTAAACCTATATAGACAGATAGCAGATTCGTGGTTTCTATAGTTTGGGGAAACTGAAAATTGGGTACATGACTTTGTGTAAAGATGCTGAATGTTTGGGTACTGGGTAAAGTGATGGTTGCTGAGCATTGCTAATGTGCAAATATCCTCTGAATTGTTCTGGTTGATCTTCCTTTTATGAATTAAACTTCAGTAATGAGCTATCTGAGAGGAGAAGTTGTCTTGATCGAAGAGTGAACTGGAGGGATGGTAATGGGTTAACTGGTGTTTCAGGAGGATGCTGTTTTTGTTTTGTTTTGTTTTGTTTCTAGTTGCTATTACAGAAGTGATTTGAATTTGGTGAACTGCTGTTTAATAGAAGTCAGAAGCCAACAGAGTTTAGGGAAGTGAGGCAGAAAAGAACAAAGCAACAAAGGCAGCTGCAGGTATTATTATGGATTTGAAAGATGGCTAGAGGTGGCGGTGGTTCACACCAGAGGAGACGCCCTCGCAGGGTCAGAATGAATGCACAGAGTTCAGAAAGAAGTATTCGTGAATATTCCAAATGGATCCTGTAGAGAAGTCGAGCTGCCTACACAATTCCATGAGAGCTGAGGCCCCAGTGAGTTTTAAGATCCTGCATTTAGAGCTCTGCTCTATTTGCTCATACATGGTGTGTTTCATGAAGCAATACTCAGGCTCAACATGAACATAAAAATAATTTTATGGGGGGCTGGAGAGATGGCCTAGCGGTTAAGAGCGCCGACCGCTCTTGCAGAGGACCGAGGTTCGATCCCCAGCACCCACATGGCGGCCGAGAACCGTCTGAAACTCCAGTTCCAGGATAACTCCAGCTCCAGGGGAATCCGACACCCACTTCTGACCTCCGCGGCATTGCACGACACGGGTGCACAGACTTGCATGCAGACAGTTCATTCATACACATACAGAAATAAATAAAATTAATAAAAAAAAATAATTTTATGGAATGGTCCACCTTCATGACTTAGTCAGATGATTGTTATAGAAGCCAATGAAGGAGGCTGGAGAGATGGCTTGGAAGAGGAACCCACAGAAGCACCCTCATCAGGTGGCTGGCAACCATCTGTAAATCCAGTTCCAGGGGATGCAACACCCTTTCTGGCCTTCTGGAATATGGCATGCATGTTGTGCACATATGGACAAACAAGTGAACACACATATATACACATCAATAGAAGTAAATTTATGAGAAAAAATGAGGCAGCAAGCCTTGATTATGGCAGACTTGGCCAAGAGAGGCTGAGATGGAGGTAGGTAGGGGGGTGAGGTGACAGAAAGGAGGTCCTGGATAGTCTCCTCCTTAAGGAAGATGGAGAAGACAAGGTATTTCCTCTTCACTGTAAGGGTGGAGTCCCCACCCCTTTGTGGGGACAAGCAAGCCATACAAAAAACAGTGCTCTCCCCAAAGAAGAGGACGATTCCTACAGTTTGCCTGGACCACACTAAAGTCACTGTCCCTCCTCGCATCTCTGTCTCTGATTCCAGAATTGCAGAGAGCGCAGCTGACTAATTCAGCTTTCCAGAAGCCTTGGTGCCAGAAATCAGAGAACAACTTATACAGCCAGATAGATGCTTTCAAGCTCAGTATAGATACATGAGAAATGCATGCTCCTGGTTGTAATTCAATGTGTGTGTGTGTGTGTGTGTGTGTGTGTGTGTGTGTGTGTGTGGTGTGTTCTCTTGTCAATTGATGTCTCTTAATCCTGGCTAACTATACATGTATACATGTATACATGTATACATGTATACATGTGTATGTATTCATTATCAAACATCCTATGCAAAATGACATTCAAGACAACACATTTATATATGATGTGATCAGACCAGTTAATATTTGGAAATTTGAATTTAGCTTGACTATATAACAATTTTGGTTCAGGTCCAGTTTATTTAATGCCACATAACCAGAGGCTTTAGTAATTTTATCTCCACCTAAGATTGAGATTTTGAACTGAAAACACCATTCACTCAACTTGTCTGCTTTGAAGTAGTCTTGTACCAGGTAAAAAATATGCACCTTGAAAGGTCTATCATTATGTGGTATTGTAGAACAGAGAGCTGACTTAACTGTCCACTGCACAGATAGGCAAGAATACAATGCTAACATCCTAAAATTTACTCAAAATTCAATAGTAACTTCAGAGGTTATAGATGGGAGTCAAAGGGAGGAAAAGACATGATTTTACCAATATGAATATGAAGTTGATAGAAAAATGTCTTTTGAATTGTTTATTAGTGAATTAAAGAACATTTATAAAGATTTCTAGGTCATTATTCCATCATGCTTGTTAAGCTTAATCTAAAATATTCCATTCTTTATATAATGTGCATTGACTGATTTCAATATACCCTTATCAGTTATTGAAATAACTGTTTTCCTGATACCAGACTGATCTATTGTTATCCATCTCTGCTTATATATCTTTACTAGAAAACACAACAGAACCATCAGAAGCCAAGTGAAATGAACTCCAAAGTTGAGACAAACAGCCTGTTTGAGAAGGAATGTCTGCTTCCTATACATGAAAATTAAACTCAGTGCAGACACCCTGGAAGCATTAAGAAGAAAAAATGATGACAATGACAGAGTAAGCAAAGGCCACAGACCAGGGTTTCATGAGCAGTGTTTCTGCTACCTCTCATTAGCAATGGAGCCCCCTTTTACATAGCAGATTTTGCTGTATCTGACCCAAAATTTAGTTTCCTACAATATAGAACTCTAAAGAAAACCTTATTGATAACATCATTTTGAAACATAATTTTACATAGCCTATATTTTAATTTCAGGATTAGCAGAAAAAAACTGCAAGAATAATGTACTAGTCTCTACATTTTGTATAGCATCAAGTATGAAGATTATTGTGTTCTATCTATCCAATATCACTGTAAAATTAACCATTCGATATATCATATTTCAGGTATCTTCTGAGTCTCTCCTTCATTGTTTGTTTGCTTCTCCAGGAGCCTATTTCTAGGATATTACATACAATAATTTCACATTACTGTCTATAATTTCACAATATGAAAAATGGCTGCTGTAAACTGGTGTCAGAGGTCCAAAGAACACCTCTAGGTTTTACTTTTTAAAATATTTTTTGGTCTTTTTGAAACAGGGTCTCCCTGTAGCTCCAGCTGTCCTAGAACTCACTCTGTAGACCAGGCTGGCCTTGAACTCACAAAGATCCACCTGCTTCTGCCTCCCGAGTGCTAGGATTAAAGGTGTGTGCCACCACGCCCAGCAGGTTTTATATTTTTAAGAGGATTTAGAGAATTCAGCATGTAACTGAAATCAAAGCTATGACGTATGATAGCCCAATCATACAAACAAAATTCATTGAAAAGCAATATATTTGGGTCAATAACCCCAAGAAAGCAGAAATCAGTACTCAAGAACCCTGTCCCAATTGTTGGGGAGATGGCTCAATGAGAAAAAGCTCTTACTGCTATCCTAGAAAAACTGGGTTCAGTTCCTTGCTCCCACCTGGCAGCCATTCGAAACTTCACTTCAAGGCTACTGCCTTTTCTGACTTCCCCAGGTGCTGTGCTCACATGGTACTTACATGCATGTAATAAAAACACTCATACACTTAGAATAAAAATAAATAAATAGATAATTTTAAAAAGTCCTGTCCCAGCTGGGCGTGGTGGCACATGGCTTTAATCCCACCACTCGGGAGGCAGAGGCAGGAGGATCTCTATGAGTTCAAGGCTATTGCTACAGGAGCCCCTGTCTCCAAAAAAGACCAAAAAAAAAGTCCTGTCCCAATACAGTTATGCAGGGCCAACTGATGTTAAATAAAGGAGAGAAAACCACCTGGATGTCCTGAATCTTAGAGATGATTAAGTTTACCTCTTGATGGCTATCTTCTCACTGAACAAACTGAATAAAAGCCGTTATTTTCCAATATCCCACAAATAGTAAAATTTTAGAGCCACAAGGGTCCTTTAATTCACAGCTAACATTTCATAAATAAATAAGCCAAGAGCCAGAGAATACAAGTGACTTTCCA
Source organism: Rhizomys pruinosus (assembly GCA_009823505.1). Lineage (NCBI taxonomy): Eukaryota > Metazoa > Chordata > Mammalia > Rodentia > Spalacidae > Rhizomys > Rhizomys pruinosus. Next base: position 2,230,386 of record VZQC01005031.1, read on the forward strand.
AGACCCCCTATTAATTATGGTTAAACTAGCAGAATTAAGAACTCAGCTTCTGTGAGAGCTCAAACATCATCCTCATAATTAGAGAATAAAAGTCTCAAAAATAAAATAAAAGGTTATTCAGAAATTCCACGCTCTAATTTTTTGAGAATTTGATCCAATCCATCAATCCTACTAGAAGAACTGGAAGTAGATGCATAAATCAAAAGCTGAAAAGAAAAAGGTAAAGAAGGTATGACTAACAGTGAACAAATTCCCCAGCTTTTAGAGTAAAGAATTAAAATAATACAGTTTAAACAAGGAACATGTCAAGATGTATAAGATTTCTCATTCATAAAGGCAGAGAGAGAGAGAATACTAGGAACAGGACGAGCCAAGGTAAGCTGAGGAGGAGGAAAGACTATTTATGTGTATGAATGTACTGTCTGAATGTAGGTTGGTGCACCCGTGTTGTGTACAATGCTGTGGAGGTCAGAAGAGGGCGTCGGATTCCCCTGGAACAGGAGTTAATGATGGTTCTTAGCCACCATGTGGGTGCTGAGAATCGAACCCAGGTCCTTTGCAAGAGCAATCGGTGCTCTTACCCGCTGAGCCATCTCTCCAGCCCAGGAAAGACTTTAATATGTCTTACAACATCTGAGTGGTTTCATTCTTTAAATTTTTGTTTATTGATTCTTTGGGTATTTCATCCAGGGTGTTCTGATCATATTTACCCCCCTATCTGCACTCTCACCTTATCACACCTCCCAACTGCTTGTCCTCTACTGCTATTTTTAAATACCTATTGAGTACATTTTGTGCCTGCCCCCCAATGCTCTTGGATGCGGGTCCATCCTCCAGAGCTTGTAAAGAAAACTTATTCTCCCTGTCCCAGCAACTATCAGTTGTCAATAGTTCCTCAGCTAAGACTGGGAATTCCTGTTCAGCCCCCCGCCCACTACCCCTGACTCTATGCTGCAGTTAAGTCTGACTTGAGCTTGCATAGGTTTTAATTATGCTATTAGGGTCCCTGTGAATTCATATGTGAATCCTGAAGTTGTCTGTCACCTCCTGCTCTCTCCATATTTCCACTCCTCTTCTGCCATGATTCCTGAGATCAATATAGGAATCCCCTTTAGGAATGTGCCATTAAGTTCTGAGTTCAAAACACCACTTGCTTTCAGATGGAAATCAGTGTTCCCCATGCATGTGTGCAAGTACAGGTACTTTTGTAGTATCCTAGTTCTTTCTGTCATAAGAATAATCACAATTGAAATTTTATATATTCTTTAGACTTTTCATTTATTTTTATTTTATATACATGATTGTTTTGCTTGCATGTGCATAGGTGCACCCTTGTCATGCAATGCTTGCAGCAATCAGTAGAGAATGTTGGATTCCCCTGGAACTAGAGTTACAGCTGTTAGCTGCCATGTGGGTGCTAATCAATTTCCTCTCCAAAAGCAGCCAGTGTTCTTAACCACTGAGCCATTTCTCCATCCCCATAACTTTATATTTTCATAGTTGAGTACATCTCCCTCCCTCTAGCCCCCTAGGTTGCAAATTCTGTTAAGATCCCAAACATTTTATCCCATCCATCTATGTACCCCAATGTCTAGTAAGAGGCTGAGCATGTAATCATCATTGAATATGTTTTTGTAATATAAAAAGCATATTAATAGTTAAGTCTAAGATAGTGTAAATATACTCTCCGATGGTATTATAGCAAGCATCTAATTAAACGTATTATTTGAAGTTTAATGTAGGACTGTAGTAAATCTGCAGACTCAGCCTGCAACCTTTCTAAATACATTGTCTCATTGATGGACACAAAAAGCTTTGAGATGAAATGACTCTTGGTGCACAACCATCAATAATTACAATAATTTGTTAATACAGAGTTTGTGAAATTTATCATACAAAATAGAGGAGACAGGGGTTGTTTTGTTTTGTTTTTGAGACAGAGTCTTGCTGTAGTCCAAATTGACCTGAAATATTATATAGACCAGGCTGGCCTCAATCTCACAGAGATCTGCCTGCTGCTACCTCCTGAGGGCTGAAATTAAAGGCATGTACCACCATGCCCAACAAAGAGATATATTTAAAGATGAGATATTTTTAGCCCAGTGATGGGCTGTGTGATACACCTATGTTTTTCTAAAAGGCTCACCAAACTTTTATATATATTATACATTATATATTATATATGTTGAGTTTTGTGCATTTCATACAATAGACTTAATCAAATTCAGAACCCTTCTCCCATCTGTGCTCCTCTTAGGTCTCTCCACCAAGTTCCATGCATTCTGTCATGCATGTTAAGTCCCCTGATGCAAGTTCATCCACTGGAGTCAGACTATGTAGAGTCATTCACTTAAATATTGACTCTCCCTCACCCAGAAGTCATCAATTGCCAATAGTTCCTCAGCTAGGGTTGGGGCCTACTGCCCATCTCCACAGTTCTGTGGTAGGTTCTTGTCTGATTGAGTCAGCACGGGTGTCGTGCATGTCGTCACCATTGTTGCAAGACCGTATGGAAAAGTTCCCAGTGGAACTTTGTTCCGTTTCCTCATGTTTGTGTCCCGACCCTGGCTCTTATAATCTTTAGCCTCCTTGTCAACAATGGTCCCTGAGACCTGGATGGGTGAGGTTTAATACAAGAATCCTATCCAGGGACACACACTCTTCAGTATCTACCTCTCCAAAACGTAGCCAGGTGTGGCCTTCTGTGTGCATGACACTCTATTGTGTGAGGAAGCTTCACTGGTGAGAGTTGAGGAGTGTGTGATACCCCCTGTTTTGCTTTGTTTCATTGTAGATGGTATTACTTAGTGTTGGGTATTCTCAGACAGACAGATATTCTCTGTCTTTTGCAGGAATCTTTTTAGATGAGTAGTTTACAGTATATTTGGCTTTAATATAAGGATCCATATTTAGTATATAGTAAAAATTTTATTCGTATAGAGATATAATGAGATCAGATTTACCCTGTACGTTTTCGTCTGTATTTACAGTGCCTCCCATGAATTTCCTCCCGTTGAGGGGGCTTTAAGTCCAGTTAGGTAGCTGTTGATTAAGCCTTGGTAAAAGGGCAACTAGTGGACTAAGTAGAGATAATTCGCTCTGCCAGTCATTACGATTACATAAAATATGAAAAGAAAATAAAGCAAATTTCACCTTTTACACACATGATTTCTGCTTATATTGTAAGCAGAACACACAGTGACCATCATTACATCCTTTATAGGTCAGAATATTGGGAAAGTGAGAGGTGAGCAAATGGATAGAAAGAAAGAAGGATCTATTAAAAAGCATTTTTAATGTCTGAAAAAAACAATTTTACAGCCATTCAATTATTTACTCATTTATTCCTTTCACAAATATAATGGCCTCAATTTATCAATTCTGTACCTTCTTCTTAACTAACCAAGCACAGAAAATATTTGGAAATATTTCAGTACAGAACATTTAAAATGATTTTACTCATCATTTCTTCAACAGCAAAACCATCATTTATACAGCATTTGCATTTTATTAGATAGTGTATGTAGCTTAGAGATTAAAGTATGCAGGCATATGAATGTGATTTATACACAAATACTATACAATTTTATACAAAGGATCTGAACACCACTGATTTGCATGTCCACGGGGCCCTTCTCTACTTACTGACGGATGACTGCATGTATTAAACTCCCATCTTGCCGTTAGTAAAATTGCAGTGTTCAGAAGAAAACTTACATTCTCTCTTATACTTTGAAAGATCAAAATCCAACCAGAAACTACTAGAAGAACGTGTGTTATAAACCCTGGTAAGGTTCTAAAATTGTTCTTAATTGTTACTGGAGACTGAATCTGATTGGACTATTTTCCACTCTCCAGCAAGCCACTGCACTGTGAATGGCTGAACTATTTTGTTTACAAGGCCCCTTCCTTTTCTGCACTTTATGTGAAAAGTTCCTGAATTCGTTGTACCTAAGGGTAGCCTGTTCCAAAAGTGATCTCCCATGAAAGATTTGTCAGAGTAGAAAATGTTTTCAGACACTGAGTTTAAACAAGGAATTATCTGATGATGCTGAGCCCATTATTTTACAGATTCACTGTGCAAACTCCTGTAGGAGGAACAATTCTTATAGTCTATTGTCTTATGGGCCCAGAGCTATGACTCATGGGTAAAGGTTACAATATAAGACTTTAAACTCGGGGTTGGAGAGATGGCTCAGCAGTTAAGAGCACCGACTACTCTTGCAGAGGACCCAGGTTCCATTCCCAGCACCCATGTGGAGGCTAAGGACCATCTTTAACTCCAGTTCCAGGGGAATCCGACATCTTCTGACATTGCACGACAGGGGTACATCAACCTGCATGTGGACAGTACACTCATACACATAAAAAATAATAAAAAAATAAAGCTTGACTATACATATTTGAAAAATGCTTTTAAAAAATAAAAAAGACATTAAACTTTGAAGTCCCCTAAATGAGGGGAAAACTCTGCCTTAAAAATGTTTATATAGACGTATTCAAATTGTTTGCCTGATATTGTCATATGAAATCACAAGATAACTTTCTGTATTAAATTAGTCACACTACTTGATTTGTGTTAAAAGGTCTGAGATCAATTTCAAGACTCATTGCTTTTGTAGTTTATCTTCAGGAAGCAAAGCAAGCTTACTCCTTTAAATGGAATCGAATCTCTGCACCCTACAGATGGAGATCTACAGTTAAGAATGATCTTTTCATGGAGATATTTTTTGAGCATAGACTAAACCACTATTTGATCTCAAACAAAGTCATGTAAGGCTTTTGGGCTCCATTCACCATTCACTACCCTTGTAGAGAAACAGAGGGTTAAGATGAGAGTCTCTTCCCTGGATACTTCAAGGCCACATGGTTGAAAATCAGAATGCCCTAGATATAATAATGACAAAAGTGGACCTTGTATACATCATACAACCCTGCCAGTGGGACGTGAGCTAGTACGTGGTAGTCAAACTCAATGATGATTCTTGATTAAACCATTTGAATATTCCCATGACTTCAAAGAAATAAAGCTTATAAATTAACATATTTTTATATCAGATGTTGTCTTGAAATGAAAAGGAAATTTTATCCCCCCGCCCCCAATATAATGGTTCCCATACATTGGAAGTGGCAGTACGGGGCCTCCTGAACAGCTTGTGCTGTCCTGTCACCTGGACTCTGCAGAGTGCCACAGGAGGAGCTCTGTCCTGGCCTTTCACCATCCCTCAGATCACCTGGGTGGCTTTTATGTAAATCTTAAGATTTATGTTTGTGTTGTGCAGCCACGATATGGCTGGAGACTTTCTACTATAGATAAGGCAGAGCAGCATCTGCTTTCCTGATTTGAGTCTTTGTCCTGACTACTCATGTCATACCCAGGCTCTAGCTGCCAACTCACAGCAGCTCTTTCCTTGACGAAGCAGACCTTGACTGGGAGACCACCTCTACTCCACACTGGAGGCCAACTCACAGGAAACAACTTCTGGGGTGTGAGCTCCAAACTTCTCTCTTCCAAGTAGTAGCTTTCCTTATTTTTCTTTAGTGTCTGTGCATGTGTGTGTGTGTGTGTGTGTGTACATGTGTGTATGTGCCTGTGTGTGTGCATGTGCATGTGTGTATTGCATGTGTATAAGGGTATACATGTACCAAGGATGAGGTCAGAAGATGACTTTTTAGGAGTCAGGTCTACATTGTGCCTTGTTGCAGGGTCTCTCTCTGGATTTGCTGGTGCTCTAGTTTCTGTATGACTCATCTGTCTCCATCTCCCACTTGACCACAGGAGTGCTAGGATTGCAGATATGCTCAACTTCACTGGGCTTTTTAAATGAATTCCAAGGACTGAACTCAGATCCCCAGGTTTACAGAGCACTTTTCTTGGCTGAGCAATCTCTCTGTCCCATTTTACTATTCCAGGGGTTCAGCTCATCACATCAAAAGTTTCACTAGGGACAATGGTGTCTCCACTGCAGGGGTATAACAATCAAACATGAGGTGCCATATGATACCTACCAGATAACACAGAAAGTAAGTGGACGTCTGTTCACACTCCATGCGGTCACTGATGGCTTTTGATATTCTTAATTTTTATCCATGTTTGCTTATCATCACATTCCTTCCTGTCTATGGGCAGAATGAGGTCTGGAGTTGAAAGGACCATAAGATGGTCCTTTGCAGGTGCTTTCTCATCGTTTCACAGCCTCTGTTTGGGATGGAAGCATCTTCTAAGTCTTCCATTTGGGGCCATTTGCCTTTGAGCTTGCACCTTGCAGTGTATAAATATTTTATGGAATACATGAGTACTCTTCTGACTTTCTGACCTCATTTTAAAGCTGAAACTTTTCCATGCACCAAAAGAACTCTGTTCATTCTAAAGGGAGGCTGACGCAGACCGCCACGCCACCTCAGAAAGGACAGAGGAACAGCTGTGTTTATTTGCGCTTTACTCTGCCAGGTCTCAGAACCTCAGCAGGAAGAGCCTTAAGAGCGAGCCAACAGCACTCACATGGCCTATGTCACCCCTATTCCAGAGGAACCTCATTCCATTTGTTTCTTGTGACAGAAAGGGGAAAGAAACTAAAAACAAATTTGCATATGGAAAGCATAGGAACTAGTAAGGAAAAGACTATGACACTCTTATTTATTGATCATGTTTTACTCTGGATGATTCTGCAAAATGATCAAGATTAACTGAAGATTAAACAGACCTAGGGAGCTTCAATACTCTTAGCAAGCCCTGTACTAGGCAAGAGAGGGATTTCTAACTGCACCCATAAGTGAATTAAGTTTCACACCATCTACATATATTGGCCATACAAATTTTCAAGATATGACAGATCCTCCAACCTAATAAGTTTATATCTTCTTCCAGGATAGGTCAATTTGATTCAGAAGATAAAAAAATGCAGCCTCTGTGGCATATGAAAGGGAAATAAAGCATTGAAACTATACTCGTAGTTTCAGAGACATTAAAGGTTTAGGAATCATAGTGTATCTAATGAAAACTAGGTTTAGCTTTAATTGAGTAAAATGATACACCTAGAGATAGACGATTTGTCAATCAACAGATAAGATTTGGGACCAAGTAGATAGGCTTTGCTGCCTTAAAACCACAGTACTGATACTATAATTTACCAATGCAAAAACTTTTGCACAAATAAACTCTGAAATTTTAACATTTTTAGTATTGTCTACACAGCAGGAATTTATACCCATGAAGATACTCTGTAGCATGTTAGACTGGAGGAAAATTTGATGGGGCAGTATGTCCATTACTGTTACATGTATGTCATGAGAATTTCACTAGAAGGAGCTTTGAACAGATGTAAACCTTCCTATCTGAGGATAGCAGGTGGATTTCTAATAGCCTTTGAGGAGTAAATGGTACCTTACAAAATATAAAAGTGTTCAGGCTGCAGCCTATATGCCTTTAAGTATTATGAGTATATTGCATATCAGTATGGGACTTAATCTGAACAAATTCCCTTTAGGCTGCCTTATATGCTAAGGACTTCATTTGTTCTTGAATCTTAATCCGGTCTTCTTCCTGAACATGTCTTCCATCCATATTTTATTATTTGGCTTCCATCTTCTCTCTCTCTAAGGATGTTATGGGCTTATGCCCCAGTTTCTGTTGCATAGACAGTGCTGGAAAGTACTTTTTTGACTGAGTTACTGCTGACTTATTTCTCATGTCACCTTGCTTTATTCTTTAAGCATTTTCTTTGGGGATCAAGAGACAGATAATTAAATCAAAGCCAGGATTTGAATAAAGTTGCCAAAAATACAGAAGCAGGAGTATTCTCTTATGCATGCTCAGCAATAGTGTTTTAAAAGCTTTAACACAGATAACACACTCATTTAAAAAATAATTAACAGCTTGCCGGGCATGGCGGTGCACGCCTTTAATCCTAGCACTCGGCAGGCAGAGGCAGGCGGATCTTTGTGAGTTCAAGGCCAGCCTGGTCTACAGAGTGAGTTCCAGGATAGCTGGGGCTACAGGGAGACCCTGTCTCGAAAAGACAAAAAAATAAATAAATAAATAAATAAATAAAATAAAATAATTAACAGCTCATATATAGTAAAAAGCACTGCTTGAGTGGGGCATGGTGGTGGTGCACACCTTTAATCCTAGCACTTGGGAGGCAGAGGCAGGCGGATCTTTGTGAGTTCAAGGCCAGGCTGGTCTACAGAGTGAGTTCCAGGACAGCTGGGGCTACAGGGAGACCCTGTTGCAAAAAGACCAAAAAAAAAAAAAGCACTGCTTATCAGACACTGTGAGAAATATGCTATGACTTCATGAAAAATATTGCGAAGCTGAGTTCAGAAATGTTACTGTTTCCCAAAGTCTTTGGTAGCTATAGTTACCAGTGGGCAGAACACTTTGTGATAAGAAGAAAGGCTGCACATAACCATACTACCAAGTCTTTACTACCGAGTCTTTGGCACTCTACTTTGTAATCACTAAACTGTGCCTTACATGCAGTTTAGATACAGTTGATTTCAGGAAGAAATGCTAAAACTAAATACCAAAAAAAATGGAAATGAAAGTTTGACATTGAGTAAAAAATATTTTGCAACAAATATTTCAATAATCATTTAGTTCATAATTATAAACATATCATTAAAAATAAGAGAATTGCATTAATGAACTAATTTTTAAGAGTAATGTTTATTGGAACTATCCTATTTGACCTGAGTTTCTTACATAATCTGTATTACACACCAGAAAACTAAGATTTGTACATTCCTCATGTCTTTTACTTAGAGGAAAAAAAATCCTGAGATTACTGCCCAAATGTCAGGAGGCTTCCTGAGCTGTGTGCCTGGGAGCTTTGACTACCCTCCATTGTGTGGTTAATTAGGAAGAGTTAGGGGTAATGAGAAGAGAGAGCAGAGTTAGGTGACCCAAGTAAGGGCTCTATCTGAGCTCTATCCTAGGCCTAGTTCTCAGAGAGCCCGTTATACATACAATACATAGAGCTTCCTACCCAAATTAAACAACTTCATGTAGCTCAAAATCAGTCATGATGGATTTGGAAATAATACATAGGAAATGGTAAACACTACACACTAATCCTGCTTCTGCCTGAGGCGGGTTGTTAACATTTACCACCACACCACTGCATGTAGCTCACAATTGGCTGAGTTTGGATATGAAGCTAGAGCTGCCAACTTAAGCCAACTTAAGCTTTTAACACAACTTTCAGCTACATAAATACATTTTTTCACATGAAATATGGTTAGATGTTTTGCTGACTTCTTTTAGTGAAATAGAAGTTCAATCATCAAATAGCATTAAAGTAGCTGTCCAAGAGGAGGGTTTGTATGTACTCCAATAAATAATGAATAAATCTATAAATGTATAACATCTATAATTATATTGACTGTGAATATGATAAACTTACAATCACTGAACTGGAAAAGTTCAGAAGTGAATTCATTTTTAGATAAAACTATTTTAAGGTGAAGAGTCAAAAACAAAGGAACTTAGGAAAAAAGAGATTAAAGGCATTTTTTTTCATCAGAAAAGAAGATGGAAATGGAAAAAAATGTTGTTCTGAATGCCGAACATAGAGGATATATTACTTAAAATGATCGGTAAAAGCAAGGAAAAAGCTTATAAAGATATGTTAAAACCTTTAGGGATTTGTCATGTCAAACTGAGATATAAATCAATGCAGTAACATCCAATGCCTGCTACATGTGTAGTTCCAAAGCAATCTGGAATTGATTAATCTATTGGTATCATTCCTAGTGAACATTCAACAATATTTGAAATGAAGTCTACTAACAGAAGCTGCCCCTTCTCGTTAATAAATAGGAAAATATTTGAAAAGACTTTACACTGGTGTGTAAAGAAGTCTCTGGTGTTTATTTCGTTATCTTCACATGAGTAAAGATGAATTCTACTTCTGAAATTTGGAAATGCTAAAACAATTCTTTGAGGATATTACATAAGATCTGCTTAGGTATAAAAATAATTCAGTGGATGGGGCTGGAGAGATGGCCTAGCGGTTTAGAGCGCTGACCGCTCTTACAGAGGACCCGGGTTCGATCCCCAGCACCCACATGGCGGCCGAGAACCATCTGAAACTCCAATTACAGCAGAACTCCAGTTCCAGGGGAATCCGACACCCTCTTCTGATCTCCGCGGCATTGCACGACACGGGTGCACAGACTTGCATGCAGACAGTACATTCATACACATACGGAAATAAATAAAATTAATAAAAAGAGAAAATTTAAAAAAAATTAAAAAAAAATAATTCAGTGGATAACATATTCCAAATTTTAACATGTAGGTACTATCTTATAAATATGAAATATCAGTAAGAAGTCAGAGATTGTGTACTAGCCCAGCATCCCAGGCTTCATGTTTGAGCTCTCCTATGTTCTGTAAATTCATAACCTACCATGCACGGAGCTGCATGGTAGGAAATTATTGAGTTTGAAAACAGTCTGACCTATCTGTACTGAAACTCTGTCTCAAATAAAAATAATTCTCAAGATTATAGTTAAAAACCCAGGATTACCCTGGGTTGAGGGAACTTAAATGAAAGACTTGTAATGAATTTCTCATAGCTATGACTTGATATGTTCTATAATTTTGAATTCTGTAGTGATCCAAGACTTGGGACTGTATGTGTATATGTGTGTGCATGTACTGTGCCTTCACAGCGAGTCTAAAATGTCTTTGTTAAAGGGCACTGAAGAAATGTAGCATAGGCAAAGTAAATATGTCTAGAGCAAATGTCCAAGAGCCAGTCTCTGAGAAAATAACCAGGAAGGAAGCTTTGGATTGATGACAACAAACTTTTTTCCTTCAAGTAAAGAGCTGAGAAGACTAAAAGCAAGATCAAAGAGTGAACACTGGGAAACACAGCCCTCTCCTAACTTCTTGGCGCCTTCCCCACGCTATCTCACCAGGCACAAGCTAAGACGGCCAACAGTATCAAGCCCTAAGCCAACTACTGCCTCTCCAGAGTGGAGGAAAGGATGCTAAAAATGAACAGTGATGATTATCAATGGCTCCTAAAAGAAACAACAGCCAGGGTGCCAACTCAATGCTCCCTTCAGAATACTCACTGTGCTTTTATTTTTCATTTTCTGATCCCCAAAGTATTTGCCAATAAGGATCTTAATGTTGATTCAGAACTTTAAGGAATGGGTACGGAGTATAGTCAGTTTATAAAGTCTCCTGTGAGATGGGTGTAAGAGGTAGAAAAGGTTTCAGAAATAGGGCTTGAACTGCTCAGTTGACCTCAAGAACAAACAGGAAACTTGGGGAAAAAAAAAATAAATAAGCAGCTGGCCTCTCAGCACACTGGTCCAAACAGGTGTGGGCCTCATACCTGCTTGTCCAGCATGGTGAAAGGCCAGAAATTCAAAATCTGAGTCACTGTCAGCTAAAATCCCAAATAAAATATTTTTTTTCTCCAAAGTGGGGCCTAAAGGAAGATACTTGGCAACTTGTTCCCGCAGAGCCTAACCTCAGCACTCTCTACAGAGGTGGCGTTTTCTAGGATTGCTCGTTCATTTACCTGGAAGCAATTAAGTTTGATTCAAGTTGAATACAGTTTAAGACCAAAAGAAAATATTCTAGAACAGATATAATCCCAGTTCTTCTCATGCCAGGAACTAAGTGATGTAAAATATGAAAATGGAAAATTGGTTGTAGTTTGAAGAAAACAACTACATTGTCTGAGGTAAAGGTGGGGGAATGGGGGAATCAAAGAGAAGAACACCATTCTGAGCAGGTGAAACTAGTTAGGAAATACTAGGAAACAGTGTAGATTCTGCATCCCTGGGGGTAAGTTTGTGTGTGTGTAGGAGAGAGAGAGAGAGAGAGAGAGAGAGAGAGAGAGAGAGAGAGAGAGAGAGAGAGAGAGAGAGAGAGATTCTCAGGCAGATATTTCTGTTTAAACCAATTGAAAAACTTCTTGCCCTAGAAATCTTTGGCTGCTAAAACCCTTAGGAAATCTATGACGATATGGAGACTTCAGAGAAAATGTGTGTGCAGTTTCCAACCAAAGAGTAGGAAGAGGTAACAGGAAGGATCCGACAAGGGTGGGCAGAGAGAAGCAGGGTGGGCACCAACTGGCTCCCTTGATCCCATGAGGTTGCAGCCTGGTACTGTCTGCCTTCACACTCTTTCCTGCTTGGCTTATGTTTCTGACCAAACCCTTTAAAAAGAATATGTGGAAAATACTACACAGAGTTAAACTGAGCAGAGCCGGGGGGGGGGGGGGGGGGGCAGACCTCTGGCAGAGACCTGGAAACCAGATAGTAGACAGGGGCCAGACATCTTAATAACATTCATTTTCTTTTTGGTTACCTTGTTTAATTGAGGGTGCTGTTTGCTATTTGGTTTGCTGAGGGGTATTGTTTTAGTTGTTCTGTTCACTGAAGGGAGCAAGTGTTGATTTTATTGTTTGGCTTTGTTGACATGAAACCTTACTAAGTGGCCCAGGTTAACTTAAGACACCTAGGTTCAAGTGTTGCTCCTAGCTCAGCCTCAGGAGGGTAGGAGGGAACTTATGTCTCTTTTCTAAGTCTACTAGCAACACATGAGCAAAATTTAGAAGTGATAATAAAACATAAAGAGGTAAACAGGAATCTGTTTATTATTCATCATGAAAAACTTCTTCTTCACAATGTTTTTGCGTATTTTTTTCCTGTTGGCTCTATGTCCAGTACTTTTGTGTTATAAATGCTGTCATATTGTGCTGAGAAAACTCACCATCAAGTCAGTGTTTTATAAGCATCTTTAGATAATGTTTCTCCAGGGAAGTGTTAATGGAGCCTATTAGTCAAATAAATATAATTTTATATGTTGAAATTCTCCTATTGGTATATTTAACTTTGGCTGTTATAAATGATCATATATTTTTAAATTTTTATTTTATGTGCATGAGTGTTTTGCTTGCATGTATGTAAGTACACCTGTGCAATGCCCAAAGAAAGCAGAAAAGGGCATCAGATCCTCTGGAACTGGAGTTAAGGACAGTTGCTAACCACCACATGGGCGCTGGGAACCAAACCCCGGTTCTTCGCAAGAGTAGCCAGTGCTCTTAACTGCTGAGTCATCCCTCCTCCAGCCCCATAAATAACTGTATATTTAAACATTATTTTATTGAGACAAATTCCTAAGAGTAAAATTCTTCTAAGTATTTAATGTCTATTATAAAGCTAATTTCCCTAATGATAACAGGAGTTTCTGCTTCATCTTCTTCCTCAGGGTTAGGTATCATCATTATTTTTCAAAATCTCAGAATCTGTTTGGGTGAAATAATAATTTATTATGTGCATGTGTTATAGTTTCGTTTCTGCTTCTGTGATAAAATACCTTGACAAACCAAATTAGGGAAGAAATTAAGGGTTTATTTGGCTTATAATTCCAGGTTTGGCAAAGTCAAGGAAGGAACTTAAAATATTGCGATATTTTCTGTATTCAAGAGCAGAGAGAGAAAATCTCATGAATCCGTGCTTCTCTACTAGCTTGCTAGTTCTCTTCACTTGTCTACAGTTCAGAATCCAGTCTAAAGAATGATGGCACCTACCATGGGCTAGGTTTACATCAAATAACAACAAAGACAATCCCCCCAGACATGCCCACAGCCCAACCTGGTCTAGATAATTCCTCATTAAGACTCTCTTCCCAGGTGATTCTAGAGTGTCCAGCTGAGAGTCAAATCTAACCAGGACATGTATTAGTTTTCAAGGCTTTTTCAACTACAGAATCTATGAATTTTGTACAGAACTTACTAATGTTGATAGACAGTGTTTTGAATATATTATCAGCTCAATGTCTTTTTCAAAATATCAACTACAGTAATCCAGCCACAAACCATTACTTAGAAGATTTTCTTTTCTGTAGGAAAGGAATTAATTTTCTTTTTCTAAAGTGCAATCCAAGCTTCACTATTACCATGCTAAACACAGACAAGGTATTCCAGAACTCTAAAGATGCCATATCCATCAAACATCCAAGTCTTACTATAAATACCTACACAGAGGATTGACTATGTCAACCTGGACCTAATTACCAGTCAGCCTGACCCTCTCACTAAGTTAACTAAAATGTTTGGACCATTGATTTGATTGCTTTTACTAAACATGATCACTAATTACAATTAAATTCTCCATCCATATGGTTAACTTTTATTCCTGATAATATTCTGTCATAAATACAACTATGATCTAGACTGAGCATATATACACACACAATTTTATTCAGAAACCTCTCTCTCTCTCTCACTCACACACACACACACACACATACACTACATTTCTCCTAATTCTGCAAATTTTAGATAATCTCAGAAAACTGTGTGTGCCTCATTATCTACTGGTACAAGCAATTTTCTTCATGATTCCGTATATGATATATATGTGGTATATATATACTATATATAGAGATATAATATCTATAGGGCTGAATGATTTTATTATATTCTACTGATGATCTCATATATTACACATGTATATTCCATATATACATATGTGCATATATTCACGTATATTCTAATGAAAAAAGTAAACTCTGGCTTTTTAAACTGATGTGAGAGAAAAATGGATAGTTTCACGACAGTTCATTTATATGAAAAATGCTCATGTTTCTCAGATAAGTTATGATATGATAGTAATTCCATTTATAGATCTTGGGATTTGTCGAGTACATGCTCCTTAGACCTTTGCCTTAACAATGGACCCTGGGGCAAAGTGTGCGATAGAAACTGGACAGGTGGATATTAACTCACCCAGGTCATTTTTAACTTTTTTGAATTTAATTTTTCTATAAAATACTTTTGTTGATGTTTTGTGTATTTCACACATCATTTTCAGTTCAATTTAGGCATATTCCCCTTTCCATGCCCCCCACCCGACCCCAATTCATGCATTCTGCCATACATGTCCTGCATCTTTCTCTCAGTCATTTTAAAGTTTTTCTCTGCAGAGGTTTATTGTTTTGGGGAGAATTTAACTATATCAGTCAGTTCTTTGACCCAGTCTTATGTTGTTGTTGTTCCCTCCCATTTGTATTACTCCAAAATATGCCTATATAAACATCACATATGTACCAGAATTATGTCCTCCAGGAATAAACTGTATATTAATTCCAAAATATGTTTAGGAATTCACATTTTTCCTTTTAATTTTATATTACTCTAAAATATAAATACATACCTTCCATCCATATACTATAATTACAATGTCTGAAAATAAGTGGTAAGTTAATTCTAGAGCCCACTAAGAGCTTCACTTTATAATAGCACAGTTGCTTTCAGAAAAAAAGAACTATAACTATAACATTGCTTAGCTTGCCTTTCAACTGGGGATTTGATGTTAACATCCACTAATGAGGGAAAGCATTCCCCATTGTTTTTCTGGGACTGTGTTACTTCACTTAGCAGAATGGCTTCGAATTCCATCCATTTACCTGCAAAGTTCATGATGTCATCTTTCTTTACTGCTGCATAGAACTCCATTGTGTAGATGTACCACGATTTTGTTATCTGCTCATCAGTTGAGGGGACATTTGGGTTTTATCTTATGTGTAAGCATGTTTTGCCTGAATGTATGTAAGTGCACTCATGTTATGCCTTGCCCATGGATGTAAGAAGACTTCAAATCCTCTGGAAGTAGCGTTATGAATGGGTGTTAGCTGCCATGTGGGTGCTGGGAACTGAACCCATGTCATGAGCACACAGTGCTCTTAACTGCTGAGCCACCTCACTGGCCCCACATACTCAGGTTTTTAACCATCTAAGGAAGCTATGGCTACATCCCAGTCTTCCTCTCCATGAATAATTTTCAACGGGGAAGTTGCTCTTTGGCCTGCCCTTCCTAAATCTGCGCATTGGAGCTCTGAGACATAATTAACTTTTCTATTACGTGGATCTCCTTGCTTTGCTGAAAGTTTTGAGGGAATCTCCAAGTTCATGTTCCTAAAACGATGAGAGTATTAGAATCAAGTTTGACCTGGACTTAGTGCCGTGTTACACTTCCTGAAACTTCACACATCAGAGTTCTATTGGCCTTGCTTGAGTCTTTCAGAATTACATTTGATTTTTTTTCCATTTTAGTTTTTGATTGGCATAAGGTTGGTATGATTCATAGTTATGAAATGCAATGTGGTTCTTTTGATTCATGACCCTGCAGAGCAGTAATCAACTCAGGATACCTATTATATCTCTCACCTTAAACTTTTATCATTCATTTTAGATTAGTGCATTAACATATCCTCTTTTCTATTTTGGGAAATATAAAATCCCATATGATTAAATACACTTACCCTACTAGGCCAACAAAAACTCATCTTTCCTAGCAAGCCCTAATACTGTACTCACTGAATATCCTTTCCCAACTCCCAAGACACGTTCTTCCCATTTTCTGGTAACCTCTATTTAGCTACTTTAAACTTTAAATGCAAATTCCTAGTGAGAATTAGTAAAAAGCTTAAAAGTTGTGCCTAGACCACAAGCAAGAAAAAATCCTGACAAATTAGTTAAAATTCCCTTTTGATTTTATGTCCCGTTATAAGAGCTGGTAAATCTTCTCTGACTTACAATTTCTATATGGCTTATTTTACTGAAATTGTCAGAAAAAAAAATGACAGAAGGGCATATATTATATGAAACAATATTCAGTCATTTAAAGAAAAAATATCATGGGTCACAGATGAAAATACTGTATCAGATCCTTTTGGCGTACACAACTCATCTTTGCGTTAAGTGATTTAGTGATTCTAAAAAATCACTCTCTAACTTCTGCTGGGTAAATAAAGAGTACTCAGCACTGTGAACATTGAAGTCTTTTGGAGATAGCAACCCTTGTCATAGAAAACTGCAAAACAATATTTGTGTAATGTACATTGTACTGTAAATGGTTGCTTCTGATAGAATCAGGCTCTGGACAAGTCCTCTAATAGTTTAGTGACAGTTGGGAATAAAACCATCATAGAATACCAGCCATGAAAAGAAGTCTGTTTTTCTTAGCTTGCTTATTCCTTTTCTCATCCATTTATAAAAATGTCTTTCATCCTTCATTTACAGTCCTTTAAGTTATGGTCATATAAGCAATAAATGAGATTTGTTCTCAGTCAAAATCTATTTACCATTGTCTTAGAGACAACACTGCAGATGTTCCCCAGGGAGTGCCCTCCAGTGCTGTCATTCCTAGGTAGTGTTCAATCAGAGAATGGGTGGCTGTCCCCTTACCATGCTGTGCAATCCCGCACAGGTGGCTAAGGACAGACAGGTCTTTCTGCTAAACTTGTTCCTGGAAGATGCTAGGCTGGAGCTATTCTCACCCATGTTACAGAGCCTCAGGATAATTCCAACACAGGCGTATAAAATCTAATGGTCCAGAGAGGGCAGGGCATGAGAGCATTCTGCCCCCAGCACCTTTTTTTTTTTTTTAAGCCAATGTATTCTTTTTCACCTCAATGAATTGTTTCTTCCTTTGTGTATTTTTTCTTTCTGTCATGATAAAAACAGTCTCTTACATCTTCTCAGCATAACTTTCATCGTACTGTTCTGGAAAGGTTAACTCTGCATCATTTCTCCTGTCCTCTGTTTCATCACCAAGATGTGGATTGAATAGTTTATTAAAATCGTTATTATCATTACTAACAACAATAAGAAGAAATAAGATTAAGCTAGGCACAGTGGCACATGTCTTTAATGCCAGCACTCTGTGAGTCCCAGGCCAGCCTTGTCTGCATATTGAGTTCCAGGCCAGTTAGAGCTAAAGGGAGACCTTGTCTCAAAAAGACCAAAAATAAATAAATAATAAATAAATAAACAAACAAATAAATAAAATTAACAGATAGTTTTAGCTAACTGATTTTGCTTAGTAATCTGAAGCTGGGAAGGAAGGAAGGAAGGAAGGAAGGAAGGAAGGAAGGAAGGAAGGAAGGAAGGAAGGAAGAGGTAGGGAGGGAGGGAAAGAAACTATTAACTACTACTGTTATCTCTTAAATTTTATCAGCATGCTATTGTATAGAAATTAGGGGAGAAACAAAATCTTACATCAAATGGTCTGATCTCAAGGTTCTGTGTGCATCACAGAACTGCGCTGATAGTTAACACTAATCAGAAATCATTTTCTCAGCCATAGGCGCAAAATCTTTTGCCCCGATGTTATACCTCTTCTGTCAGATTATTCAGTCATCTTTGCAGCCTCAGCCCCCACCACATAATTGCCTCTTGATGGAGTGCATGGGTCGGTTACACTGATCTGAACTAATTAGAGCCTCTAAATGTAAGCAGAGGTAGAATTCAGTATCCCTTCAATTAAGACAAAATTGATTCTGTGGGTGTACTTACTGCCTTCGTCCTGTGGTCAGCTAACAGGCAGACATGCCACGAGTGTAAGTCTTCCATACTGGAAGCTAAGAAAATTTACTAATTAGTATTAATTCTTAGTTCTTGTACCAATATTACACAATGCTATAGGACAAATAAAGGCATGATTATGATTTACAATGAAAGGACTTGTGGCTTTGTGTCTGCATCTGCTGGGCTTGCAGAGAGATGGAAGTCAATCTGTGTAAGTACAGGGCTTAGACTCATCGATGTGTCCAGAGTTAGCTAAATAGACTACTTATGTATAAAAGCTAAACAGTGAGTTTAGGGAATCCACTTAAGCTCAGATCTCTAAGCATCTAGTCTCTTGTCTGACAACTTAGGAAAAGAATAACACCAAATTGTAAAGCTACTGTGAAGGCTAATTTAAATGAGGCAAGATTCTTGTTTAGTAAAAGAATTCATATCTTATATGTGCCCAAAAAATGTTAGTTACTCACATAAACATAGTCATACTGTAAAAAAAAGAAAGAGGTAAGAGGGTGAGGAGGATAATGATGTTTATCTGTCCTTTCCAAAAGCTGGAAAAAACGTGAATCATGCTAATGACTGTTTATTTTACCAGAATAAACACAGTTTCAGACATACTGTGACTCTCCAAGAAGGTGATGATTCTACTTCCTGCCAAGTCCTCCGGTATAGATGACCTAGTAGCCCATGCCTTTTGAAACATCCTCATTAAACATCCAAGGTATCTCTCATCCTTTTCTCTCTGGGGACTTGTGTGTTCACAAAGTGGGTGGGCAGTACCCCATGCTTGGCAGAGAATGCAGAGTGAGACTCAGTGACTGCTGTTCTGCCATGGCTGCATGGTCTCAGAACCACCTTCAATATGCTGCTGGGGTTGGGTGACCTAGAGGCCTCAGACTCCATGGTTCTTGAAAGTTCTTTAGAACCCTCAGGGCACCTTGGGTACTGGTGAGATTATTAGAGAACTGTTTCAGCGGTTCTATGTGTACACTGCAGACAGTCATCAACAGTTAGGGAGAAGCTTATGTGAGAATCATGTCAGGTTTTCTCAGTAGAGCAGGTCCTAAGCTAACTAGTAACAAAAGTAGATTTAACCTTTACTCTTTTCTTATCTGTTTCAACAAATGGACAAAGTACAGTCACATATTTGTTGGTTTGTTCTTGTAAATTTTAAAAGCCTTCACACCTAGGCATACGCTTTCTTAGAAGGGCCTTTCCTTGTATAGAATGCAATATTAGTTTTCAATTTAATTCAAGACAAATCACCACATTCACCAAATTATTATGAAGCAAATAAATTCCTGAATATATTTAGTAGCTGAGTTGCGCATGTCCAAAACTATCAATTTCAAAGCAGTGTGTCCTCACAGACAGAAAGGTCGAAGTGATTAACAGGGATCAGTGAGGTGATCATCCTGTTACTGAATTTTCAGTCTGCTTCTTAAATGCTCATGTAACTGGCCCAAGACACTTAAATCTTGAAATATTCAGTATCAACATAAGTAACCATGGCAAACCATTTCTGTGATTGTGGAACTAGTGGTACATTACAGTAATGCCGCTTCATATTTTCAGTTTTATTTTATTTTTCAAGTTATTTTATCACAATTATGACATATTTTCAGAGTCGATGATCAAAGATTTATTTAAAAAAAGGTATAAGTATTTACTCACTCTCAAATTAAAGGTTAATGTGTCCACTTAAATATAATAACCCCCTTCTTAATGTTTTGCCTTTTTAAATATAATCACCTGAAATCACTATTTCAGTTTCTCTCACGTGACCCACTGAAAGAAGGTAGTACAAATATTTTCATTCTTTAGATGTCAAAATTGAGGCAAGGAAGGGAACTTCATCAAGTGACTTCAATTTCCACTAAACAACAAAGACAACAACAAAATTAACCTTGCAAGAAATTTCTACCCCAACACTCATTTTCTGCTGTAATTTTTCCAGGGTCAAATTCCTAAAGCAATTTTCTAAGTTCATAATTACCTTAGTTGCATGCACAATTTGGGTAGTTAAGTAATTACATGATTTGCACATGCAAATACTACAATCATTGGCACATAAAAACAATGTCCTTTAAACATTTGGGCCCAATGGAGGACAAACGGTCAGGCAGATCAAAATTCCTGTGGTTCCCACAAAGCATAAGTAGGAACAGAAAACACTACAAGCCAGTCCCAGGCATTCAGACAGTAAGCTCACGTTAACCTAGGGCAAAGAAAGAGCACAGAGGCATTCGACCCATACCAGCCCTTTCTCTCCAAGTATGTCTAGGTACTGACAATCTGTTGAAACCATAGAAATTATAAACTCAGATCAGGGCCCTTGGCCATAAAACCCAGCACTCAATTATGGGTGGTAACACTACACTGAAAAAGGAGGGAATGAGGTTAATTATATACCAGGATTGTGGACTCTGAAGATCTGTACAATAAATGACATGTTTTTTATTGGGTTTGAAATGTTCAGGATGCTACCTTATATCCCAATATATCAGGCACATGTTTTCTTTGTTAATGTTATTGGTAAGGAAAAATAGTAATTCAAGTACATTGTCCCTTCACAATGAAAAAGCATAGTATGAGTGGGAAGTGAAATTCCTTTGGACCCTGGTTCCATGTGGCTTTAATCTTAGTCCCGTCACTAGTTTTTGAACTTTTAACAGATAGTGGATGGCAGACAAACTGGTAAAATTCTTAATGAATGTGAAATCTGTGCTTCTTATGCTCAACAATACAAGGACATGGCATTTCTCACTCTGGCAGTTAATTCCTGAGAATTCTGAGCTTCCTGTAGTTTTGAAGGTTTGGAAGATCCTTGCCCATGAGGCTGAAGCTACAGCAGTGGTTGAAATGGAGAAGTTAGGTGAGGTAACCAACAGAAAGTTGAAGAGCCACAGATGTTCATGTCAGAGACTGCAAGCTTTGTGCAGGACACGCAGCAGGAACATTAAAGCTTCTGACTCCTGACTCCGTCAACCCAAAGGCTCAAAAATGATCTGAGAGCCAGCACTGAAAGTTAACGTGAGAGATCTGGTCTCTGCAGTGTCACACTCCGACCTGCACTCACAAGGAGAAAACGTGTTTAGGAAAGCCCAAGGCGTCTCTTTTAAAAAGTCTTCTTGAACTCAGACAGCAGGGCAGGCCCTTGGAAGGGTTTGGATATGTTGTTAAGTTCTTGTAAGTGCTGTTTGGGTACATGGACATAGAAATATACTAAAAATCCATCTCCTACGCTTTCTTGCTTGAAAATATCTAAGACAACTTCAAATTCTTCAAAGGACTGCAGAGGAAAATCGTGCACGGCTTGATCAGGAGTCCAACATGCTCAGCAAATCCTGAATTCTCTGTGACCCTCATGGTACAAGATGGCAGCCAGTGCTTCCAATGAAAAGTTGCAGGAGAAATATAAAAACAAAAACAAAACAAAAAACAAACCACATACTTCATTTCTATAAACACATATTTTATTTCATTGAGTCTGTTTGGCTCAAAGGAATTTGGAGGCCAGAAATTCAAGGAGTTATGTCTCCGCCAGAGCATACAACCTGAACGTTGGAGAAAAGACTGTATCCCTAAGGAATTCTACATGTTGCTTTATAAGACAGGAATGGAACCTGCTGGAATAAACAACTGACTTAGGGACAGATGGAAGCTTAGGGAGAACCTGTCATAGAGGGACACCGAATGGTCACTGTCCCTAGCTACAGTTCCAGAGTGCTTGTCTTCATTTTTATTATTTACTTACAGGTGAGTTTTCATCCATCCAATTTGCATCTCCTGATGCACCTCTTTCTCTTGGAAGCCAGGGAGTTGGGGTCATTTTCCTGGCCTTTCCAAGTGTGGCTATCTGATGGGCATGCCCACTTTTTGTGCTTCAGGAGTCTTCCCAGTGAAGCTGGGTGGCTACAGTTATTCAAGGGTCATGGAGAAAATGGAGATAAAGAGGAAAAGACCCCGAAGAGTGTATGAGACCACAGGTGCTGAGTGGACAAGCCCACTGAGCTAGTTCCAGATCTTCTGACTCATTTCTCAGACTCCTCCTGCCCTGATCACCATTAGCCATGTAAATGTCAGTTTTCAGACTGCCCCTTGTCTGTCTTCCAGAATTTGGATGAATTCACCAGTGCAAATGGACCTACTGCCATCTGTCTGTTGAGAGTCAATTAAATGACAACAATGTGAAAGAGGCTTAGTAACTAGACCCCTAGGGATGAATCCACCGCACTTTCTGTGGTCTTCCATAAAGTACTGAGACTCCAGGAAGAACTCATGTGAAAGATCTAAACATAGGGGCTTGTGAAAGGGAAGCTCTAGTCTAGCTAGCATAGAGGAAGTTACTGCACTAAATCCCAGCTATTCATCTTTACCAGCAAATGACGGGGTGCAGCAGTTTGGCCTAAAGCCCTTGCTATTTGACTTCAACAGCAGTCATCTCACCATAGGTCACCATTGCTCAATCAGACAAGGGAGTTTTCAATTGTAATCTCTTTGCACTCAGCAGGCCCTGGGTCAAAGAGAATCTGGCCAACCTGTGGCTTGTGTTTACATAGCACCCAACACGTCACAAAGGCAAAGAAAGATCAGAAGTTGATCTTCCAGCCAACAGCAGAGGGGGGCATGGAATTTGTCAGAAGGCTGTAATCAGGCACATTGGAGGATGAGCGGAGTCAGGGGCTTATCTCTTTGTAAGCATGTCTCAACAAGATGCTGTTTCTGGAAACCTGGGTAGGCAAGCTACCATTCTTGTGATTGTATTATGAAGGGAAGTGAATGTCTTAAGAAAGTCTGACTCTGTTGTTCAGGTCTTCTTTCTGGGTAGCAGAGGCAGAGGTGTAGGAGGAAGGTGGGGGTGGGCCCAGAGGGCTATGCTGACCAGAGCAGCCAGCTGCGCACTGTGAATCTTATTCCAGCTCCTGACCATGTGTTCCAACTCTTTTGGAAAATTACCTCCAAATAACAGATCACGAAAGAGCAACTTCAACAAGCCCTATAATTTAGTCTCGAGAGGAAATTCTTCATTCATCAACTGCACAGGAGGCTAAATTAGTTCTGTACCGGAGTGGGCTCTGGTTGGCAATATTATGTAAGGGTAAGCCCTGCCTTGTGGAAGACCCCACTAGAACAGCCACTGGTGAAGGCTAGCCTGTTGTCCAGCTGATCGAGAGCAGATTAGACGCTTCAGATTGGGTAGAATTTCTGAGGCTATCTCTGAGACTTGGTCCTCATCAGTACTTTTCTTTTTTCCAGTAGCACACTTCTGGGGGGAGTTGAGTGCATCTACCTCACTTTAGCCTGAGGTTGTTAGAGTTTGCTTCACTAGGCCTTGCCCACTTACAAGACAGGGTTGCAGCCAGATAGAACCTTTAAAATAATTCTTCAGGGCTGGAGAGATGGCCTAGCGGTTAAGAGCGACGATCGCTCTTACAGAGGACCCGGGTTCGATCCCCAGCACCCACATGGCGGCTGAGAACCATCTGAAACTCCAATTCCAGGAGAACTCCAGTTCCAGGGGAATCCGAGACCCTCTTCTGACCTCCACGGCATTGCACGACATGGGTGCACACACCTGCATGCAGACAGTACATTCATACACATACCGAAATAAATAAAAATTTAAAAAAAATTAAAATAATTCTTCAGCCTCATTCTCAGTATTGAGCCAATATACAAAATAGTTAAAATGCACATTTATATACACAAAACGGATTGGTGATTATTTGTTTGTTGGGGTTCTTTTTTGTTTTTGATTTTGTTTTGTTGTTCTAGGGAATAAAGACAGGTCCGGTGTTCATACATGATGGACACACAAAAAAACAAGTTAGAGACATCCAGAAAACAGGGCATTTGAGTGTGCACCCCTTTTTCTTCAATCACATCT
Source organism: Rhizomys pruinosus (assembly GCA_009823505.1). Taxonomy (NCBI): domain Eukaryota; kingdom Metazoa; phylum Chordata; class Mammalia; order Rodentia; family Spalacidae; genus Rhizomys; species Rhizomys pruinosus. The sequence continues at coordinate 2,254,614 of VZQC01005031.1, forward strand.
GTAGTTTTGTGATTTTTTTCCCCTTTTAATTAAAAGGTAGCTGAATTCTTCAGATATGCCAAACATCTCCAGGTCTATAAATAAGCCTGCAGGTTTTTTTTTTCATGCCTAATCAACACATTGCATAGAACGAGCTATTTTTTTTTCATTCCCTACATTTTAAAATAAGGTTTTGCTAAAATTGGGCTACCCTCTCGAGCTCCAAACATGTTTCTCTTCTTAGACATCTGATTCACTACCTCCATCTAGGAATGTGAATAAAATTATAAGCTTCTCACCTTTACTGTCTTTAAACAGCCAACTCCTGCCGGGCATGATGGCGCACACCTTTAATCCTAGCACTTGGGAGGCAGAGGCAGGTGGATCTGTGTGAGTTCAAGGCCAGTCGTGTCTACAAATCGAGTTCCAGGGCAGCTGGGACTACAAGGAGACCCTGTATCAAAAAGACAAAAAAAAAAAAAAAAAAAAAAAAAAATCTCCCAGTTCCATTTGTATTTGTGAGCATCAGAAAGCCACTTTGAAATTTATAAAGAAAAGCAAACAACATATATCCCTCACTTGTGGATTCTAGCACCAAACCCTTATGTATGTGTAAAGATAATATCATATTGATTGATATTCCTATAGAGCTTGAAGTATATGTCTCTATTTTCCTCAGCTCTAAGATTTATGAGAAAAAAAAAAAAAATCTTTTTTTTTAAGTACATTAAAATATACATCAACTTGCTATGCAATTTAAGAAAATAAAGTTATATTTATTTTTACTGGCATGCAAGTTTACGTTAAATGTGAATCTCTAAATGCATTTTAGAATTAACCAATAGTTTATTTTCAGACTTTGTGAATTTGGTATAAGTATGGAGTGTCAAGAGAAATAGCTAAGAGTAGAATCATGATCATCAGAGGCTGAAATTGAAGGGATGTGTGTGGGTCTGGAGAGATGGCCTAGCGGTTAAGAGCACCGACTGCTCTTGCAGAGGACCCAGGTTCGATCCCAGCACCCACATGGCGGCTATGAACCTCTGAACTCCAGTTCCAGGGGAATCCAAGACCATCTTCTGACCTCTCTGACCTCGCGGCATTGCACGACACGGGTGCACAACACTACAGGCAGACAGTACATTCATACACATACAAAAATAAATAAATTAAAAAAAATTAAAAAAAAGAAGAGGTGTGGATGAAACTGATCAGCAAATACTAAATTGCATTTACATAGAGTGTGATGTTTTGGAGTATGATTTCACAGTACGACGAATATACTAAATGTTGCATGCATTTCAAAAGTCTCAAAGAAAAAAACTGGAAGTCTAACCACAAACAATTATACATGTTTAAAGATATAGACATGTTCAGAGGTTTAAGCTTTAAACAACGTATAATCAGAAACTCGTAACCCTGTAAATAGGTACAACTTTATATTTGATGTTAGCCAAAATAAATTTAATAAAAAAAGAAAATTATAAAATCTTCCTTGTAAATTTACTTAGTAATATAAACAAGATATATTCTAAAGAAAGTATTACTAACTGGGCAGAAAAACATTTTGCCAAAATGCAATCTAGGGGCTTTTAACAATAAGTTACAATTCAAATTAAAATTAAAAAACACATAATAGGCTTAAGCAAAATTAGCAAATGAAGCTGGTTGACTTGTGCAACATTGTTGCCAGCCCGTTTCCTTTCCTCTGTTTTCAGACGCCCCCAAAAGATTCATAATGGTGTTCAATTTCCAAATTTGTGTTTTACTGAAGTGGAAACAAGAAATGGCTCTTCAATATACGGAATTCCTTGCTCTGCAAAAAAATGTCCAACAAAGTAAATTTTTAAAATACACTAAAGGGGTCCTTCAGAATGGTGAAATGCACTTACTATATAACTGGGCAGAGACATAAAAGTAGACTATAAGACATCTCTTTAGTCAAGTGTTCACATTCAAAGATGTGGATTGGGATTTTTTTTTTTTTTTTTTTGGTCTTTTTGAGACACGGTCTCCCTCTAGCCCTAGCTGTCCTGGAACTCACTCTGTAGACCAGGCTTGCCTTGAACTCACAAAGATCTGCCTGCCTCTGCCTTCTGAGTGCTAGGGTTAAAGGCCTGCACCAGAATTGGGATTTCTTAAATTCACCTATGACACTTTTTTTCTTTTCTTTTTTTTTTTTTTTTAACTGGATATGGAGGGCAAGACAAGGACTCGGGAACTGTTAGGAATCCTTACTGCTCAAAGAGTGGAAGGATTAAACTTTAATTCATAGAGTCAAGCCTATAAGATGAGCCAAAAATCCAAAGTCTTTCTCTTCATAGTTAAGTCACACTAAAATTTCATAGTGGAGCCACCAAGCAGGCTTGATCCCAGGCAGATCAGAAACTGTAGAGGGAGACTTAGTGCCCAGTGAATCATCTAAGTCCAGAGACAACCAACTTCCTCTCCTACCTACCCTGAAGTTAGACATTTGCCATTGTACAAAATCTCTGCTCATTGTTGCTTTCTCTGTTTTATTTCTTCAGGTCTCCTCTGAGCAAATGGTCATCAGCTTGTAAAGTAGAGAACAGCAACAAAAGTGATAACGTCATCAGGCTGTTACAAGAAACCTGCAGATGGAGAGCAAAGTTTCATCACAATATCACCTCTGCTCGTGATTGTCTTCATTTCAATTACTTGCAGTGTATTGTATATTTGCTGATGATGCTATACAGATAAAGCATTGGGGTTTGCCTTCCAGTGGCCTGGAGGGTATGCGTGCTTGATGAGAAAAAGGTTATAAGCAAACACGCAAACAAGATTTTGTCCACTGCTGGGGCAACAACATGCCCTGACAGCGGAGGCAGGGTAGCAGATGCTTGGTTGTGGAAGGGGAGCTGAGATTCAGGTGAAAGGAAGTATGTTTCATGAGAAAATCTGGATGAAAGGCAGCAAAAACCAGCAACAACTGCAGGGGCCCCAAGGCAGGAAGGAGTACCACATAGTCAAGAAATAAAAGCAGAAGTGTGGCACAAGACTCCTGAGAAAGAGCAAATTATACCAGGTGAGGTAATGGCTCAGCAAGGACCCAGGCATGCCCACCCCTGCCTGCCTCAGTAGTGGCTGCACTTTCCTTATAGGATGAACAATCATGTTCTAGAGGGTTGTGATTTGTGACATGGCATGATTTAGGATTTTACCAAATCACCCAGGTTGCCTTGGCAGGGCATGGAGCAAAACTACAGTGACAGAATACAGTAATTTGGCAACTTGAATAGGAGCCTAGCAGTAAGAATAAATAATGAGCACACTAAATACTTTATTTTAGTATCAGAGGTAACTTTCCGTCGTGCCTAAGTACAATGTAGCATGTGAGGGGAAGTGGCATTCAGGGGTGTTCAAGGAGCACCCAATAACCCATTATCTGAAATAAATCCACATGCAACTTGGATCCATAGTTTCCAGAGTTTGTAGATGCCAGGTGCTGTGTCAACTGTAGTCTGGCCGTGCAGCAAGCTCTCTGGAACAGCATTGTTCAGTATGAATGTAAGATGAAGTGGGAATATCTCATGTTTGAGCCAGCCTATAAAGTGAGACCATATCTCAAAAATTATAAAGTTACACCACTTATGTAAAGTTACATTTCTTGGACTTATGAAAAGGAAAGAATCAAATATATAGTTAACCTAAAATATCCAAACACAAATATTTCAAAACATAATCAATATAAAATTGTAAATGATATATTTTATATTATTCTTCCTTACTACAACTTTGAAATTAAATGGATAGTCTATACATACAATACATTTCAATTAGACTAGTCATATTCACATATTTAAAATGTGATTAAGACACTCCACCTTCTCAGCTCTCAGCCAAGTTTGGGTCTCTGAGACTCTTTCCTGTCCCAGACTTGCAGTCCTGAGCTCTGTAACTGAGGTCACCACAGTAACCACCACCTTAGCTTTGTGCACCCCAGATCATGAGCTCCCACCCTAACCTATCAGCCAGCTTGTTCCCCTATAAGCATCAATCCTACCCCCACTGATCAAGACCATTCCTGGAATCTCAACACAAAAGATACACTTATCACTAGCTGAACTGAGAACACTTCTTTCACATCATTTGCACAATATAAAAAGTGCCCTCAAAGCTCAACAACAAGCACTACTGGAGTGGGTTATAAACGGCCAACAGGGAGAAACAACAAAGATACAAACAAACATTCAGCAAGGATAAGATCACTCACCCAGTCCAAGAAACACCACTACAGAAGTCCAGATGGCCCGGTCTCACAGAAAACAAAACACAATGTGAAGAACAAAGATAATATGGCTAATACAGAAATTAACAATCACACTATAATGCTTCCTCAGAATGACAAACTAGTGTATATAAAACACAATGAGCCAGGTGTGGTAGCACATGCTTTTAATCCCAGCACTCAAGAGGTAGAGGTAAGTGGATCTCTGTGAGTTCAAGGCCAGCCTGGTCTACAGAGCCAGCTCCAGGCCAGCTGGGACTAAAGGGAGACCCTGTCTCAAAACGAAAAAAAAAAAAAAAAAAAGGCAGGCCTTGCAGAGTAACAACGGACTCCACCTTCATAGTGGAGACTATGAAAGGCAGAACATGGACCAATGTTATACAAGTCATGAAACAACAGAGACTTAAGCCCAAATGACTATAATCAGCAAAACTGTCAGTTGTAACTGAAGGAAAAAGAAAAACTTTCCATGATAAAAAGTGTTTTAAGGAATTGTTTATGTTGACGAAAATAGTTCTACAGAGAATACTTAATGGAATACTTCAGTCTAGAAAGAAGATTAAACACTCTCAAGAGGGTACTAACAAAAACAAATTATCCCAGGACAATCAACCAAAAGATGTATAAGAAAACAACACTACAATACCAATACAACAAAATTAATAAACATCGCTCAATAATAATCCTCAATATTTATGGTCTCAACTCCCTAGTAAAAAGACACAGACTAAGCAATTGGATGAGAAAACTTAATCCATCGATTTGCTGTTTCCAAGAAATACACCTCCAAAACAGATATCCCGAGAAAACTGAACTAAGAAACAAACAAGTACAGCTATTCTTGTATCTGACAAAATAGACTTCAAATGAAAACAAGTCAAAAGAGATAGGGAAAATCATTTCATACTCAATAAAGGAAAAACCCACCAAGAAGAAATTATAACTTGAAACATATATGTACTTCATATAGATGCATCCAACTTCATAAAAGAAAATTCATGAATTCTCAAATCTCTCATTGATTCCAACATGGTGATAGTAGGTGACTTCAATATCCTGCTGTCACCAATAGATTTAGCAGAAAAAAATTTAAACAGAAATCCTGGACGTAGATGACACTATAAATCAAAAGGATTTTGCAGAGATCTACAGAACATTAGACTCAAACAGTAAAGAATACTCTTTCTTCTCAGCAGCCCAATGGAACTTTCTCTCAAATCAACCACATATTAGGAAACAAAACATGTCTCCACAAATTTATAAAAACTGGACTATGATCCTGCATTCTCTGACAATTAAGGAATAAAGCTAGGTATAAAAACACAATGAAAATGGGAGGATGTACACAAATTCATGGAAGACAACACATTACTGAATAAAAATGGGTCACAGGATAAACCAAGGACAGAATTAATTTTTCTTAAAATTGAATGAGAATAAAAACACAACATACTAAAACCTTTGGGACACATGAAAGCAGTCTTAGGAGGAAAATTCAGAGGATTAAGTACCTCACCAGAAAAGTAAAAGTATCTGACATAAATAAATTAATGATATAACTTAGAAAACCAAGAACAAACAAAAGCTTTTAAGAATAGATGCAATAATTACAATCAAAGCTGAAGTTAATGAACCAGCAATGAAGAAAACAATACAAAGAATCAGTTGGTTCTTTGAAAAGATTAAAACTATTAGTAAGCCTTTAACCAAAATCACTGAGAGAGAGAGACAGAGACAGAGCGACAGAGAAGAAAGACCCAACTAACAAAGTCAGAAATGAAAAGGGAAACATTTCAACAGACTCAGAGGAAACTCAGAAAACTGTAAAGACATACTTTAAAAACCTGTATTCCATTAAACTAAACAATCCAAAAAATGGACAAAGTTCTATATGTGTATATACTCCCAGAATTAAATAAAAATGACTAAATAATTTAAACAGACTCATAAGAACTAATGATATATATATATCTATATCTATATAGATATATATATATATAACATCTCTTAACTAGAAAGAAGCAGGGACCAAATGGATTCTAACAAACCTTCAAATAAGAAGTAATACCAATATTACTCAAATTATTCCATAAGACAGGAAATGCAGCAACACTGCCAAATTATTTCTATGAATGCAATATTACTCTAATGACAAAACCACAAAAATAACCAATTAAAAATGAAAATCATACATCAATCTCTCTGATAAACCTAGATGCAAAATTTCTCTATAAAATTTTGACAAACTGAATGCAAGAACACATCAAAAACATTATCTACTATGACCAAATTAGCTTCATCCCAGAGATGTAGGGATGGTTCGACATATATAAATCAATAAATGTAATCCACAATATAAAAATATTCAAGGACCAAAACCACAAGATCACCTCATTAGATCCAGAAAAAAGTCTTTGACAAAATCCAATATCCATTTCTGATAAAAGTCATACAGGACCTACCAATACAGGGAACATATCTCAACATAATAAAGGTAACATACAAAAAACCCACAGCCAATCTCAAGCTAAATGGAGGCAAACTGAAGACATTCCCATTAAAATCAGGAAGAAGACAAGGATGCCCGCTCTCTCCATTCCTGTTTAATACAGTGCTTGAAGTCTTAGCCACAGCAATAAAAAAGAAAATCAAGACAAAAAAAAATGAATTAAAGGAGCTACAAATTGTAGAGGAAGATATCCAAGTATCTTTATTTGCAAATGATATGATTCTACACATAAAGAACTCCAAAGGCCACCAGAAAACATCTAGAGCTGAAAAATACATTCAGCAAAGTACACACATGTAAAATTATCTCTAAGGATAAAATGTGAATGGCTGAGAAATAGTTTTTAAATACTCAACATTATAATCACCAGGAAAATGAGGACTAAAACCAATTTGAGATTTCATCTTCTCCCTCCCAGTATGGGGAAGATGCAAAACACAAAGGACAACAAATGCTGGCAAGGAGGTGGAGAAAGAGGACCCTTTATCCACTGCTGGTGGAAATGTAGACTGCTCTAATGTTTTATAGGGAAGCATCATACATATTTCTGTAGTGGTTAGAGCAGTCTACATTCCCACCAGGATCATCACTTATAGCTAAAAAATGAAAAAAAAAAAAAAAAAAAAAAAAAAAAAAAAAAAAAAAAAAAAAAAAAAAAAAAAAAAAAAAAAAAACCAAAAAGCTGAGACTGATCTGTCCTATAACCCAGCCATACCCCTCTTAAGCATATACTCCAAAGATTCTACATTACAGAAATACCTGTTTATTCACATTCATTGCTGCCCTTTTCATAATAGCCAGGAATTAGACATATTCAAGTCGTCCATTAACAGACAAATGAATAAAGATGGTTGTAATATATATTTCAGCTCTTTAAAAACTGAAAAGAGGGGCTGAAAAGATGGCTCAGGAATTAAGAGCACTGGCTGCTCTTGCAGAGGACTCAGATTCTGTTCCCAAATCCCACATGGCAGTTAACAATGGTCCTAAATCCAGTTCCAGGGAATGTGATGCCCTCTTCTGACCTTTGTGGGTATTACACTACATACATACAGGCAATACACTCATACACATGAAATAAATAAAATATTTTAAAAAGTGAAATCATGAAATTCACAGGTAAATGGATGGAAATGGAAACAATCATCCTGAGTAAGGTAACTCGGACCCAGAAAGACAAACACATATCACATGCTGATTTGAAGTCTTAGATATGCAAGTTTCAATTTAAAAATCCAGAGAAGTCAGGAAAAAACAAAACAAAACAAAACAAAACAGTCATAGAAGTGGGAGGAGAGGTGGCAGAATGCAGTAATGAAAAGGGGGAAAGAGGATATATTTGAATATAAATCTGACCCTGAATGAAGCCCAACGTGGCACAGGCACACATGTAAGCACACAGGCCACCCAACACCCTGCATCTCAAAACAGCCATGACCATTATTGCCATTTGTGAAGCCCATGGAAATGGTGACTCAAGTTTTTCAGGCCAATATATCTTGGACCTCTCATGTAAAATGACATTGCTTGATTACAACATCTCAACTTTTTTCAAAGCCAGCCTAAACATCATATTTATAACTTTGATTTTTTTTGAAGCTGCTGTAACTGTGAACAACTATAAGTAGATTCAAATGAAAAGACAAACGATGGGCCCTTCTGTGCTAGCTCTCTGAAAATATGGGTGTGAGAGGTAGATGGCAGCTCAGAAAACCTCCTTTTCTTTCTGTAGATGTGACTGTTCTCTACAGCCAAGAAGACGCTTACAGGGTCATAGTGCTGACTAATAATAACATGGAAACAAATTTGTCTGGCATCTTTAGATTGAAAGCTAATTTTTTTTTAATTTTTAAATTTTATTTATTTTCGTATATGTATGAATGTACTGTCTGCATGTAGGTTTGTGCACCCATGTCATGCAATGCCACAGAAGTCAGAAGAGGGTGTCAAAATTCCCCTGGAACTGGAGTTAAAGTCAGTTCTCAGCCTCCATGTGGGTGCTGGAGATCGAACCCGGGTCCTCTGCAAGAGTGGGCGGTGCTCTTAACCTCTAGGCCATCTCTCCAGCCCTGAAAGCTAAATAATTTTAAAAGCAGGACATAAAAGTCAAAGCCATGTGTTTCTTGTGAACAAAAGCACCATTTGTCATAAATTGTGAATGGATGAATGACTGAATGTGTGCATACATAATAGTATTTAGGATGAGGCACTAGCTACATATATAAAGCTTTACTCCACTATACATTTCACAAGGAAGTGAGGTTTTCAAAGCAAAGCTGTGACTTCCCCTGGTGGGGAGAGCTAGGTTTTCCAGCCTCTTCCCGTGGACCCACGCTCCATGCATTTAAACCTCTCTCCTGGGGCTGGAGGGATGGCCTAGCGGTTAAGAGTGCCGACCGCTCTTACAGTGGACCCGGGTTCGATCCCCAGCACCCACATGGTGGCTGAGAACCGTCTGAAACTCCAATTCCAGGAGAACTCCAATTCCAGGGGAATCCGAGACCCTCTTCTGACCTCCGTGGCATCGCACGAAACGGGTGCACAGACCCGCATGCAGACAATACATTCACACACATAAAAAAAAAAAATAAATAAATAATATAAACCTTTCTCCTGTAGTCATCACAGGTCTTCAGGTCATCATATCTCAATGCATGGTAGATGGACAGACATTTTCCTTTTGCCCAACTCTATTTCTTTTTTCTTTTTTTAATCTTTTATTGAAGTTTTGTGTATTTCATACACCACTTCTCAGTTCAATACAGACTCATTTCCCCCTCCATGTCCCCGACCCCTCCCAAGTTCATGCAGTCTGACATACATGTCCTGTATCCCCTTCTGAGTCTCTTCAAAGATTTTCAAAGCAGAGGATTATTTGGGGGCAGAGGAGAGAGCACTACTGCTTCAATCAGTTCCCTGTCCCAGTTATTTTGTTGTTTTTCCCTCCAATCTGTATTGTTTCAACATATGCATTTATATATGTCACACATATACTAAAATCATATCATCCGCCCTTGTACCAAAATTATAAAGTCTGAAAATAAGTAGTAGGTTAATTCTAGAGCCTGTTAAGGAATTCACATTCTAAGAGCACAGTTGCTTATAGATAAAGAGGAATATAATATTAAGATTACTCAGTTTGCCTTATTTGATACTAGCAGCCACAAATGAGGGCTATCATTCGTCATTTGTTTTTGTGGGACTGAAAGCATAATATCTTCTGGTTCCATCCGCTTACCTGCAAAGTTCATAATGTCGTCTTTCTTTACTGCTGCATAGAATTCCATTGTGTAAATCTACCACATTTTCTCTATCCACTCATTTGTTGAGGGGCATTTGGCTGGTTTACAGCTCTCTGCTCTTGTGAAGAGACCTGCAATAAACACAGCTATGCATGTATCTCTGCGGTAGGATTAGTCTTGTGAGTATATACCCAGGAGTGGTATTACTGGTGACTGGGTCAGGTGGTAGCTTCATTTTGAGTCTTTTAAGGATTATCCACACTGCTTTCCACAGTGATCCACCAGCAGTGGATGAGTGTTCCCCTTTCTCCATGACCTCTCCAGCACTTGGTATCATTTGTTTTCTTGATCCTAGCCAGTCTTATTGGGCTGAGATGATATCTTAAAGTGGTTTAATTTGAATTTCCTTAATTATTAACAATGTTGAACACTTTTTAAGATGTTTCTCAGCCATTTATTCTTCCTTACTTTTTGAAGTCTCTGTTCAGCTCTTTATCTCTTGAGTGGGTCTTTTTTTTTTTTTCAGTAGTTTATATATTCTGGAACTTATGCTCTTTCTTTGTTTTTTAAGTAGCTTATATATTCTGGAATTTAATGCTCTGTCAGATATATTAGTGGTGAAGGCTTCCTCCCACTCTGTGGGTTTTCTCCTCACTTCTTTGAGTGTTTCTTTAGCTGTACAGAAGCTTTTGAGTTCAATAAGTTCCCACTTGTCAATTGTTGACCTTATTTCCTACACAGCTGCTGTCTGATTTAGAAAGTTTTCTCCTACCCCTATGTCTTGTAAGTTGCTGCCAATGTTTTCTTCTACCACCTTCAGTGTTTCAGTTTCACATTTAGGTCTTTGATGCATTCGGGGTTGATTTCTGTACAGGGTGAGAGGTAGGGATTTAATTTTATTCTTCTACAAGTGGTGATCCAGTTTTACCAACGCCATTTGCTGAAAATGTTGTCTTTCCTCCATTGTGTCTTCTTGGCCTCTTTGTCAAATATGAGATGGCTGAAATTGTATGAGCTCAAGTTTTGATCTTCAATTTTGTTCCATTGGTCTACATGTCTGTTTTTGTGCCAGTACCGGGCTGTTTTTATGGCTATAGCCTTGTAGTATAGTTTGAAGTCTGGTATAGAGATCCCCCTGTTATTGCTCTTTTCACTCAGGGTTGCTTTGGCTATTCAGGGTCTTTTTTTCCATATGAATTTAAGGATTTTTTTCCAAGTCTGTGAAGAAACTCTTGGTGATTTTAATTGGGATTGCATTGAATCTGTATATTAATTTGGGTAGAATGGACATTTTTACTATATTAATTTTTCCAATCCATGAGCATGGGAGGTTTTACCATCTTTTGATGTCATCTTCAATCTGTTTCTTCAGGGGTTTAGAATTTTTGTTGTAGAGATCTTTGGTGTCTTTGGTTGGGTTTGTTCCTAGGTATTTTATTGTTGTGAGGAATTTGTGAAGGGAAGGTCTTCCTTATATTCCTTCTTCAGTTGCTTATTGTTGGTGTAAAGAAAGTCTACTGATTTTTCTAGGTTAATTTTGTATCCCACCATTTTACTTGAAGTCTCTATCGTTTCTAGGAGTTTTCTGGTGGATTTTTTGGCATCCTTTAGGTAAACTATCATATCATCTGCAAAAGTGGATAGTTTGACTTCCTCTTTTCCAATTAGTACTCCTTTAATTTCCCTTTCTTCTCATATTGCCCTAGCAAACATTTCAAGTACTATATTGAAGAGGAGTGGTGATAGGGGGCAGCCTTGCAGGGTTCCTGCCTTTAAGGGGAATACTCCTAACTTCTCTCCATTTAGGATGATGTTGGCTGTGGGTTTGTTGTATATGGCTTTGATTATGTTGAGGAATGTTCCATCCAGTCCAATTCCCTCTAGAACTTTAAACATGAAAGGATGTTGGATTTTGTCAAAGGCTTTTTCTGCATCAGTTGAGATGATCATGTTGTTTTTTGTCCTTTGGTACTTTATGCGTTTTATGATAGTTATTGATTTACATATGTTGAACCATCACTGCATATCTGGTATGAATTCAACTTGGTCACAACGGATGTTTTTTTGATGTGGGTCTGTATGTGGTTTGAGAGTATTTCGTTGATTATTTTTGCATGTGTGTTTATTAATGAGATAGGCCTATAATTTGCGTTTTTGGTTGTATCTTTGCTTGGTTTGGGTATTGGGGTAATGCTGGATTCATAGAAGGAATTTGGGAGAATTCCCTCTGTATTCTTCTGAACAGTTTGAGTAGAAATGGTTGTAAGTCCTCTTTAAATGTTTTATAGAATTCTGCCTTGAAACCATCTGGGACTGGGCTTTTTTGGTTGGGATGTCTTTTATTACATTTTCAATTTCTTCAAATCTTATGGGTCTGTTTAAGCTGTCAATCTCTTCTTGGTTAAGCATTGGTGAATTTCAGGATTTCAGATATTCATCCATTTCTCTTAGGCTTTCAAATTTAGTAGAGTATAGGTTTTTGAATTATTCCCATATGATTGTCTGGATCTTTCTGTTGTCCCTTCTTCATCACAAAGTCTATTGATTCGGAGTCACTCTTTTTTTGCTTTTGGTTAACTGGGCTAGAGGTCTATCTTGTTTATCCTTTCAAAGAACCAACTTTTGGATGCAATGATTCTTTGTAATGTTTTATTTGTTTCTATTTCATTTATTTCTGCTCTGATTTTTGTTATTTCTTCCAGTCTGTTGGGTTTGGGGTTCATTTGTTGTTGTTTCTCAAGTGTTTTTAGCTGAAGTGTTAGATCGTTTGTTTGTGCTCTTTATGTTTTTTTTTTTTTTCTTTTTTTAATGTAGGCACCCAGGGCTATAAATTTCCCTCTTAGGACTGCTTTTAAAGTATCCTATAGGTTTTGTTGTGTTGTGTTGTCATTTTCATTTAGTTCCAGAAATGCTTTCCATTTCTTTCTTTTTTCTTCCTTGACATTATTCAGCAGTGTGTTTTTTAGTCTCTATGTGTTCTTGTAGACAGTAGGGCTTATCCCGGTGTTGATATTGAGCTTTATTGCACTGTGGTCTGACAGAATGCATGAGATTATTTCAATCCTTTTGCATTTGTTGAGGTTTTTTCTGTGTCCCAGTATGTGGTCGATTTTGGAGACTGTTCCATGGGAACACTGAGTAGAAAGTATATTTTCTGGTGTTTGGGTGGAATATTTTGTAGATGTCTGTGAGGTCCATTTGGAGTAATACATTGTTCAGTTCAGATGTCTCTCTGTTTATTCTTTGTCCAGTTGTTCTATCCAAAGAGTTTAATGGGGTATTGAGGTCCCCCCACTATTAGTATGCTGGGATTAATCTGTGCCTTAAGGTGTTGCAGGATTGTGTTTATAAAGTTCAGTGCACCTGAGTTTGATGCATATATATTTATGATTGTGAAATCTTCATGGTTTATTGTTCCTTTTACTAGGATGCAATGGCCCTCTTTGTCTCTTCTGATTAGTTTTACTTTGAGGTCCATTTTGTCTGATATTAGAATGGCAACTCCTGCTTGCTTTTTGGTACTATTTGCTTGAAATATATTTTCCATCCTTTCACTTTAAATTGGTGCCTGTCCTTGAGGGTGAGATGGGTTTCCTGTAGACAGCATATAGATGGATTTTGTTTCCTTATCCATTCTCCCAGTCTATGCCTTTTGATTGGGGAGTTTAGACCATTAATTGTTATTATTGAGATATGTGTGTTTCTTCCTTTCACCTTATTTTCTGCTTGCATTCTTGGTCCATATTTGTATTTTCACAGTTATACTTTTATTAATTTCTCCCTCTAGCTGCTTGGGGATAGGTGCTCCTTTCCTCTGTCCTTTGAATTACTTTGAGTATTTTCTGATGGGTTGGGTTTTTTGGACATATATTCTTTCATCTTATTTATGTCATGAAATTTTTTTCTTTTTCCTTCAACTATAATTGACATTTTTGCTGGGTATAGTAATATGGGTTGGCATCTATAGTCATTTAGATGTAGGGAATACATTAGTCCATGTTCTTTTGGCTTTTGTAGTTTGCACTGAGAAGTCAGCTGTAATTCTGTTTGGTTTTCCTTTATATGTAACTTGCTGTTTTTCTCTTGTGGCTTTCAGTATCATTCTTTGTTTGTGGGGTCTAGTGTTTTAACTATGATATATGGCATAGGGAATTTCTTTTCTTATTTTGTCTATTTGGAGTTCTATGTGCTTCCTGTATTTATATGGGTTTGTCTCTTTTCCGTTTAGGGAAATTTTCTTCTTTTATTCTGTTGAAGATCTGATCAATACTGTTGTCATGGGATTCTTCTTCCTCTATCCCTATGATGCAGAGGTTTGGTCTTTTAATAGTGTCCCAAATTTCCTGATTGTTCCACTCTTGTTTTTTTTTTTTTTTAATTTTTCATAATCTTTGTTTGAGCTTTCTAGTTTTTCCTTGCTTTCTTCCAGGTATGATATTCTATTTTCTCCTTTGTCCAATATGCTTTCAAGGCTTTCTCCCATCCTTTCCTGTTGATTGGGTGAGTGTTCAATTTTCTTTTTATTTTCATCCTGTGATTTCTTTAGTATTTCCACTTCCTTTTGGAGCTTGTCATTCTCTTCTTGTTTCACTGGTCTGTTTCCCTTTTCATTTCATCATGGGATCTTTTCAGTGTTTCTATTTCCTTCTGGAGTATGTCATTCTTTCCCTCTAGTTCTTTCTGGAGTTTGTCATTCTCTCCCTCTAGTTCCTTCTGCAGTTTGTCATTCTTTCCCTCCACGTCCTTCCTGAGTTCTTCATTCTCTCCATTTAGTTCTCTGACTTGTTCTTTATATTCTTTGATTTCTTTGATTATGTCTATGATTGTTCTTCTAGGATCCATGCCCTGGGTTCCTTCCAGCAAGATTGTAGGAATCTTCTATAGGACTGGTAGCATCTGGTGGAGATTTATTATGTGCTTTTCCCATGTTGTTTATTCTTTGTGTTTTTGGCATATGGGTTTATTTTATTGTTTGTATTCTGGTGCAAATCTCAAATGTTTCTTCACATCATTGAAAGTTTAATTTACTTGTTTCCTACAGATATGTTCATTGTCTTCTCTTTGGTTTATGGAGGGCTGGTTGTATTAGGTTTCCAGTTTTCACTTTGGGCTATATATTGGGAGGTTCAACCTGCTCTTCCCTTTCTGGTTTAGAGGTCCTCCAGAGGTCCTGAGGTAACAATCAGTTCAGTTCCCTGATGAACATGCACCTGCTTTTTGCTGGGGTGTTGCTACAAGTGTTCTCAATGGGATACCCTCACTATTGTTCAAGAGGGTTGGGTGGCTGGTTTGCCGGTAGCCTGTGGACCTGGTGGGTGTTCAGCTGGCTGGGTGATTCCACCCTGCCTGCTGCTGTGCACACTGGGCCAGGTATGGCTGGCTGGCAGGCAACAGGCCATGCCCAAGGGATTGATGAGCCCACTTGGTGTTGTGCTCACCATTCTCCAGGTGCCACGCTGCCTCCACTCTCTGGACCTGGTGGGTGTCTGGCTGGCTGGGTGGCACAACCCTGCCACTGTGCATGCTGGGCCAGGTGTAGCTGGCTGGCAGACAACAGGAGAGTGATGAGCCTACCTGGTGGTGTGCTCACCTATTCCCCAGGTGCTAAGCTCTGCCCAACTCTATTTCTAAGAAGGGAGTCTCTAATTCCAAACTATGTAGCTAGGCCAAGAGTGTGCCTTCTGCTCTGCTGCAAATAAGGCAGTCTATCTATGCTAAGCTTCAATTCATATGATGGGTGTTCTGGAAACACAGAGCCTGAAGCCCCACCAACATTATAGAAAACTGATTTTCTTATTTTTTTCTTTTTGTATTATAATATATATATATGTATATATATATATATATTACAAGATTATGTTATTAATCAAATCTAGACCCGTGTCCCCTCCCATTTCCTCACCCCACCAGAGCTCATGCATTCTGCCAAACATGCTTTTCATCTCTCTCTCAGTCTTTCTCAAAATTCTCCATGTGGAAGTTGACTGTTTTGAGCAGAAGTTCACTGTCTCAGTCAGTTCTTTGATGCAGTCCTTTCTATTGCTGTTGTTGTTGTTGTTGTTGTTTCCAGTATACATCACTCCCAACTATTTGGACAAAAGCTCAAGGGGCCGTGCACAAGAAATACTTACAACTAGGTAATTGGCACTAGCATCCACAGATGAGGGATACCATTCGTCCTTTGTTTTTCTGGGACTGTGTTACTTCACTCAGCATGATATCTTCTAGCTCCAACCATTTTCCTGCAAAGCTCATAATGTCATCTTTCTTTACTGCTGCATAGAACTCCATTGTGTAGATGTACCACATTTTCTCTATCCACTTGTCAGTTGAGGGGCATTTGGGTTGGTTCCAGCTCCTTGCTATTGTGAAGAGAGCTGAAATGAATATGGCTGTGCTTGTATCTCTGTGGGGGGATGAGTCTTGTGGGAGAATCTATTTTCTAAATACTAGAATTTAGAATTATTCTCACAAGCTTGGTTCTCAGACAATATTGTCAGTAAAGAAAAAGAATAGATGAAGTAAAAGGAGGATGAATGTGGTTAAAAGTTTTGTTTGGTTTCCACCATCTGGAGCAGCTAACTACAGTAAACTAATAAGTAGGAAATAAAAACATTTCCGTTTCCATTTATGCTTTGTAACACCCAGCTAGTAAGCTATCCCTTGACACAGCCTTGTGTTGGAGCATGACTTTGGGGAGTATAACTTACATTTTGTGAGGAAGTAAGATGGAACTAATTTCACTCTACTTTTATTCTTCTCCACCCCCAAATGTTTAATAGCCCTGATAGCATGCCACCAAGCTTTCAAGATCCTAGTTTTCCAAATGACCTGTTTAGATCATTAATCTCCCTAAATGGTCATTTGCTGTCCTTACATTCTCCCTCTTTTTGTCAAGCTAGTGTCCCCCCCCCAACACACACAGCATAAAGAACTCTTCTCATTAGAATGTTTTAACTTATTCTGAGTCACATTGTTTCTGCTCAGAACTTAGCTGCTGGCCATAGTAAGTAAATAACTGATGAAGATAAGCTTTCCTCCGGGTCCTTGAAGATGGTTACAACAGATAGGGAATGGCCTCAAAGAAAGAGGCAGTTTAAGAAGAAAGGCAGAATTAACAACTTCTGGACAATGAACTGTCAAAAGGAGGCCGTATCTCTGTGTGCAATGGAATTGAGAGCCCTTGGCATGGGAAAGGGAAGGAGTTCATGAAAGAGAAGGAACTCAGGCAAGAATCAGAAACAGGAGCCTCCCAGGAAGCAGCAAGGCAACTGCAGCCAGGGAGGTAGGGCAGGCACAGAGCAGGGACTGGGATAAACCACAGGCAAATGAAAAAAGTATGTGGTAGGTAACTGCCATACAGTAAGCATTCTGCACCATGGTTAAAACACTGGCAAAATTAAACTATTGAAGGAATGATATTTCTTGAAAAAATATCAACTTCACACAGTTGTACATAAAAAAAAAAGAAGTCAATAGCCTTGGGTTGACCTTGGAGAGCCATATACAACATCTGGGGATGCTAGCATACCCCAGCACTAGTTAGGGAGAAGCAGGTGTACCTCTGTGAGTCCAAGGCCAACCTGGTCTACATAGTGAGTTCCAGACAATCAGAGCTACATAGTGAAACTATCTCAAAACAACAAAAACAAAAACACAATACATATTCTATTTTATATTTATACACATGAATCAGCAGAATGTTGTTGGGGGGACTTTTCTTATCCAACTTTTCTTTTTTTGTTCCTTTGGGGCCTGTTGGCAATAGTACACCAAAATTCATCATTTTGCTACAAACACGTGAGGAATGAGTTCACAGAGCACTTCACTTCATGTGTGCACTCCTTCGCTAGCACATTTCTCCTGATGTCCATAAAATATGCAATTCCTGCGCAGCAGAGGCAGCCATGTGCCTGTATATCCCAAATCTAATTGGCTATTGGCTCTCCCCTTGGAGAAATAACCCATGGCTGATGCCACAAGCTTACATCCTCTACAGGTTAGGANATTCATATATATATAGTATATAGAACAAAGTGAATCTCCTTATTTGCGTGCGATTAACTATACACTTTTAAAAGAAAAATAGGAAAAGATTGGGGCTGGAGGACTGCCTTGTGTTAAGAGCACTGTACTGCTCTTGCAGAGGACCCTGGGTTCAGTCCCCAGGCACCCAGAGTTGGTTCGGCTAAGAACCATGTCACACTCACCACTCTTGCAGGAGAAACTCCAGTTCCAGGGAATCTGAGACCCCTCTTCTGACCTCCCTCTGCGGGCATTGCACAGACCCGGGGTGCACAAACCTACCTGCAGACATACATTCATACACAGATACGAAAATAATTAAAAAAGAAATGGAAGACTACTGGCTGGTAGATTACATACCTTTAATCACGTAGGCTCAGGATAGGCAGAGGCCCAAGGTAGAGTAGCGCTCTCTGTGAGATGGCAAGAACATGTCCTTGTGTTACTACATCATAGTGATTCCCAGGCTCAGTCTAGTGACCGCTACAGGGAGAGCTATCTCAAAAAAATAAAATTAAAAAAATAAAAAAGAAAAACAAGTTGGACCAATCATATTTGCAATACTCCTTGGAATACAGGTAACCTTGACCGAATATAATGCTCTTGGCCAGTCCTTTTCCACCATACAAAAAGATTACTCAATTATCCAGAAAGGAATCTAGGGGTTGTAATAGTTCAGTAGTACCA
The DNA here is from genome assembly GCA_009823505.1 of Rhizomys pruinosus. Classification (NCBI taxonomy): domain Eukaryota; kingdom Metazoa; phylum Chordata; class Mammalia; order Rodentia; family Spalacidae; genus Rhizomys; species Rhizomys pruinosus. The sequence goes on from VZQC01005031.1 coordinate 2,273,305, forward strand.
TGCATTTGATCCACTGGAAACCAGGTAAAAAAGTAAGGCATGTTGACACATGTTTGTGATCACAGCACTCAGGAGGTAAGACAGGAAAACTTTAACACTGTTCACTGTATCTAGCCTAGACTTGTTGCTATGCTCCAAGCCAATAAGAAACCCTGTCACAAAAGTGGTAAAAAAAAATGGATAATTCCTTAGGAATGGCACTTGAAGTTGTCCTCTAGGCCACCACATGGATGTGTATAGCTGCGCACATGAACATACTCAGATGCGTGTGGTCATACATGTATATGTATATACAGAACACAAGAGACAGCTAGGTTGTGGTTCTCAACTATCCAAACACAGTGACTGTGTAAAGGCCCGAAGCTCAGATAGCCAATTCTTTGATAAGAATCATGAGCAAAATGCATAACAAAGATACATTTGATTTCTTTTTCATACCATAGGTTTTGCCCTGAAAAATTAACTTTTACCTTGTAATTTTATTTGATTTCCATGTTGCATTTTAGCCAAGGAATGCATATTTTTTCTATTTTAAATTATTTTTTTTTTTTTTTTTTTTTTTTTGTTTTTTTCATTTTTCTTTACTGCTTTCTTCCCTTTCATTCCCTTTCCCTCCCCCCCCACCCATCCGATCATGCATTTCTGCCCATATATCTGTCCTGCTATCTCATTTCTCTTTCAGTTTTTGTCCTATTTTCATTTTTAGCTATTACACAGTGATAATCCAGTGAGTATACGAAGACCACTCCCCTTCATTGCAAAACACCTAATCTGCAGGCTGGGTTTGGTGCCCAACACAACTAGCCCACTCCACCATCCAGTGGGGGGTGATCCAGGTTGTTTGTTCATCAAGTTGATCAAACATTTGAGTGTCTCAGACTACATGCTGTAGTTTGTACTCACCATCACCCAATCGCAGCCTTTACATTCTACACGCTCCCCTCTTCCGCAGGTTGTTCCCTGGCTTAGAAAAGGCAACAGGTGGATGAGAGGTCAAACAGTCCACTCTCTCTCTGGAGCTTGTTGTCTTGGACCTCTGGTCAATTCTGGCTGTTCTTTTTTTCATGGCTGACAGTTTGTTCCAGGAATAACCTTTCGATCCTACTAATGAAAGAACAAGCAATTAGATATATAGGTATTTAAGCAGCACAAATAGTTATGGTAGGTTACTTTAGCATAGACAATGTTTGGATATGTTAATCCATGATTTACAATTTTCCCCCCTGTTAATATGACAGGGTCTTACGTGGCTTATAACATCCATCTCTCCGTAGAGTTGTGTGAGGAGCTAATTATAGAAACTGGGGTGAATCAAAAACAGCTGAGTAGTCAAAAATCCCCCTCCACTCTCCAACACAAGTGACAACTCCTGAAAAGCTGCAACTCTGGAGCTTTTGGGTCCAAAAGTCTCTTCTCTGTAGCTGGGGCTGGTCAGAGTCTCCCTGTGCAGCTATTGCCTGTTATAAATCTGGGAAGAGACTTTCCACCGTCTAGCAAATTTCTGTTTTTTCGAAGTGTGACATCTATTTACCTCTGGGGGTCTCAGGAGCCTCCCCATCCCGCTTTGGGGGAGCATATTTCAATTCAGAAGAAACTGCTGTACAATGGGAGAGCCTCAAAGCCACAGAAAGAAAGGGCAGGGGGCGTGGAAGCGCCTGCATCTCTGGCCAGTTTCAGCTGAAAGATACAGAGCTGAAACATACCCCAAACACTTCCCAGATCTAATAAGCTATTCCATCAGTTTTGTAGAACATAGGATAACTTACAAAAAGTAGCTTTATTTTTAGCAGTAAGCATTTGGGAAATGATAATTTAAAAATAAACCACTCAGAGTAGCATAAAATGTAAATGCTTGAGAAAGAAGAAAAATGTATGAGGCTTATACATGTAAACTACAAAATACTTCTGAGAAGAATTGGAGAACAAAAATAAGTCAGAAAGTACACTATACTTGTAAGTAAACACCCTCAAAGATGATGAGCTGGGCCAAGCTTCATAAATGGAATTAGCTTTTTGTTGTTGTTTATAAGAGATTTTTGTGACTAGAGTAACAAAATTGCAATATTACATCTAATTCTGCTAAAGAAGTATACCTAAACCTACTTATTCATTGTTCTGCCTATGAATATGTTTTCCCAGGTTTTAAATTTTATTATCTATTTTACAGTTGTGCAGAGATTTCTTGTTCAAGTAACCCAATAGTAAAATACCCGTTTCTTCAGGAATATGTGTAATCACTGGATTGCACACTACACAACTCTGGGAAATAATTCTAATTCCCCCTAAGTTTAGTTCCACTTGTATATCTCTCATATTGGCTTCTGTCCAACTGTCCCTGTAAATACTGATATGTTTCACACTTTTCAGTTTTTAACAATTTGAATGGTATGAAACATGATCTCAGTGTGGTTTAATTAATTTACACATATGTTTATGTGCCTTTGCCTCCTTCTACGAAGTGTCTTCAATTTGCCCATTTTTCTGCTGAGTTCCCTGTAATTTTCCTGATCTTTAAAGTGCCCTATATAGACTCTAGATAAAATTTCCACTGGTTGTATCCTTTAGGTTCCTAAATTTGTAGTCTACTGAAAATAAAACTATTAGATCTTTTTATAAGCAGACTTATTAAACCTAATATGCTTTGACAACAATTTCCTTTGTAAAAGCATATTTTTATCTGTTATTTCTCTGACATTCAATTATATATCCTTCTGCAATATTCATAATTTTTATTTTCGTATGTGTATGAATGTACTGTCTGCATGTAGGTTTGTGCACCCGTGTTGTGCAATGCCGTGGAGGTCAGAAGAGGGTCTCAGATTCCCCTGGAACTGGAGTTCTCCTGGAATTGGAGTTACAGATGGTTCTTAGCCACCATCTGGGTGCTGGGGACTGAACCCAGGTCCTCTGCAAGAGCAGTCAGTGCTCTTAACCACTAGGCTATCTCTCCAGCCCCATCTTTTCCATTTCTTTTAAAAGTGTATATTAATGCCACAAATAAGGAGTTCACTTTGATTCTATTTATTTTTAGTTATTTTTAATTCTGTGTATGTCTGTATGGAGGTATGTACATGTGAGTGCAGTACCTGTGCATGCCATATCATGCATCATGGGGAACTGGAGTTATGAATGGTTGTGGACCACCCAATATGGTTGCTGGGAAATGAACCTAGGTCCTCTGAAAGAACATTCAGTGCTTTCAACCACTAAGCCATCTCTCTAGTACCGCCCTTTTTGTTTCTATTTCAAATTTTCAGAGACCATTGCCTTATGATCATGAATATTATCTGCCCCTGATTTTGGATTCTTAAATTACATTATTTCTCAGAAGTGATTTCCATGCCTCTATATATCTGTGTATCTATTTATCTATCCATCTATCTATAATCATGTATCTATCCATCTATCTACAATCATCTATCTATCTATCTCTCATCTATCTGTGCACACACACACACACACACACGCACATAAAAACAATAAACAATTCAGTTTTGAAACCTCAAACATCTTACATCTAGTGAAGTTTCATCAATGAACAACAGGTAGAGTTTTTAAGCCTCAAAATGCATCATTTTCAAATTTATTTATTTATTTTTAAATGAAACATTTCTAATAGCTATAAGTTTATTTCCTAAACTCTTAGGCACAAAAACTCTAACATGTTACCCATGTTAGTTTTCAAAGGAGGAAAAAGCCATTACATCAGTCCACAACTCAAATTTATTTTTAAAATATATGTTTAACTTAATTGATAAATATGTATGTATATGGCAACATTTACACATAATTTTTAACATAAGTCTTTGATACTAGAAATATTTCACTTCCAACACATTCAAAATTATGTAGTTTTAGGAATTAAACAGAAAGCAAGGCAGGTCATCTATAAAAATTCCGAAATGTTCAACTAAAGCCTCAAAGCATGAAAAATTAAATCTAGCTTTAAAACTTAAACAACTTGTTTTGAGAGTTAAGTAAAAACATTAATCTATTATCTGTCCTTTCTTTCCTATTTTAATGCACCCCTCGAATTGTGAGAACAGGCTTTTGAGTGTTCAGTTCAGATAAAGGTTGCTAGGAATCTTTCCAACAAATGACTTGGGAAACCATGTCCAAAACTTAAAAAAAAAAAAAAAAAGTAGTGATGAGCTTTATCTGAGTCAGGCTGATAATAATAAGTTGTCAAACAGGAGGAAGCAGGACCACCCATAGTTCTGCTATTTCAAAACAGACCAAGCCAGGTCCTCAAATATCACTATCACAATGAAATGACATCGCCAAACTATTGTGTTGTGTGACAAGCCATCAGTGAGTGTTATCTAGTTGTCAGGGCAAGAGAAGGAGAGGAAGGCACATACTCATCTTCATTTAAATGTAGACTACTTTCCACTGAGGCTAATATGAGAGCAGAGAAGGCAAATCTACCCTGGATGTCCTTTCCTTGAGCCAACATGATCCAGGTTGAATATCACCTTGAATTTGATGTTCTGTTTCTCTTCAAGATTGGCAGAAAGATTCCCCACCAAGAGCCTCCCCACAGAAGACCCACTAGGGGCTAAAAAGACATGCCTAGATGTGTGTAGATACTTTCAAAGGTGACGGGGTGGCTGGCTGACAGGTCAGGAAGTGACTCATTGTACTTGTTGGGTTTTGTTCTGTCAACAGAAGAGAAAAATCCAAAAACAACTGACAAAAATATCAATAAGTAGTCTATTATCCATGTCTAGGCCCCTACTATCTGGCTGTCTCCCTTTTTTCCTTCCCTATTATCACATGAGTCAAATGGTAAAAAGAACAAATGAAGAAGGACATGAAATCATCTCAGAGTCATTGTATATTGTAATAAAGAGATTACTGGCAAAAGCACACTGTCATGGAGAAAAGAAATGTGAAGTTTGGAGACAAAATGTACTTTATTAATAATCTCACAGAAGGGACTACAGTATACTCCAGCTCAGAGCATGTTTGAAAAGGAAATTGTGAAGAAAAACATAAGACGTTTCCCTCTGGCCTACCCTCTACTGGAAGGATGTATTCTTTAGTTAAATGGCATTCAAAATCTTTTGAAAATCTCTAATCACTTGCCTTTAGGACATCAGAAAGCTGTCATGTAAGCCTCTAAAAGTATCTAAAATATCTAAAGACTTAGTAAATCATAGTCCAAGTACACATGTATCCAACAAAAGCTACCAGACAGTTCTTCTGGAATCTTTTCAGGCAGAATAATATTTAGGAGGTTTATTCTCGGATGGCTGTGGTGTATGCTGTGTTCAGATGCTTCAGGCTCTACTGTCTCATCATTTAGATTCTCCACTTTGATGCTATTTTTACCTCCCCGAGTTTCCTGGATGAGAAGTCCTTACAGTCTTCAGTTAGTCATCTCCCACCCTCTACTAATTCTCAGATGCTGGAAAAATGTCAGTGACTGAGGTCACCATGAATTTCTGAGGCTAGGATTTTGTTTTTATCAATGAGGACCTAGTCAGTCTTTCATGACTCACCACAAGCTACCTCCTCCGTTTGCTGGCAGAGTTTAGAAGGAAGACTTAGTGAGAGTACGTGTTTTTGAATTATTGGCACAGGAAGTGGGAAGGTTGTGAGTTTTTTTTTTAAGTGATCATTTAGACTTCATTTCCCACACAATTAAAACCCTATTCTATTCGTTGAAATTAATTGGTTACAATTAAAATGGGCAGTTCAATCACTACCCATTTGAGGGAATCTATATTCAATATCTTAAAAAGTCCTTTTTTTTTATATTAAACTTCACTGAGAACCACAGGATACATCTGAAGCTCAAGATATAAAGACAGATACTCAATCCACCACTCACACAGAGGTGAGGCGTATACAACCCAGTTATCTTCTTTGTATATACATGAACATACAAAGGTTGTGTGTTCTAAAAATATCTTCGCCAAGTGTGCCTAGAAATATCATCAACCTCTCTCTAGTCTCTCTCTCAATCTCTAAATATCTCTCACATTAATATATAACATATACTATATTGATAACTCAACATTATTATATTCTGATGTTTCTACTACTACATTGTGCTTCTTTATTTTTGTGTATGTTTAAAAATTGGTGAAATTCGATTTTTTTCTCTGACGCTTACATTACTAGATAATTTTATTTTTACTGAATTGAAGAAGTTACTAAGCATTATAAAGCAAAGGTCAGACTAGAGCTTTTCTGACAGAATTACCAATGCCTAAGTGTCACAATCCTCCTACTTCATTGTTTTTTTTAAGTCTTTATGATCCTAAGAGTCCAATGAGACCTCTATGTTTAAGTTGTTCTGATAACTTCTGAGGGATAAATTCCAGTTCTACAGCCCCCAGCAAATTCACATCAACTTAGAAGAACAGAGTCTGGACTTGATTCAGCTATAAAGGACTTCACTAAGAACCAGGGAATAAGATAATATAATTGTCAGATGTAGACTGTTTTATCAAAAGGAGCTAGCTCTTGATTTCTATTATAGAATCAGCAGTTACCAATGGAAACTACAGAAGAGTAATGTAGATGTGCCAGAATTCATTTTGAGTAAAGGATAACTGTATATTGAAGTTATATGATAGTTTCACACCTAAGACTTCTATTAAATGTGGGAATTTAGCCCTCTTCTCTGCAAATGTACCATAAGAATAAATTTCAAACAGCAGGAGAAAGCTGGGATTTCACTCAACCAACTCAAACATGGAGAAAATCAAGAAAGTCCTAACTAGTTGTGGAACCCCAAGTCCCATGGCAGGACATGATAAAAGTTCTCATTAGAGCTGGGCATTCATTTGATGTTAAAGCTTCAGAAGTTGTCTAAGAAGGAACAACTGGGCATATCTGTGGTCCCTGCACTTTCCTACATTACATCATAGCAAGGGCAGCCCAGCCCACAAGATAGGTGATGACCACAGAAACCGAGTAAAACTCCTACCTGCCCAACAGCAGACTCAAGCTGTGCTAGGGGTCAGAGAAAAAAGCTGGGCCTTGGGCAGGTCTCACTTACCCCCAGCAACCACTAACTGCCAATAACTCTTCAGCTATGATAGGACCTTATGAACCTCCCCTATCTATCCCTGCTGGGATTTTGGCTGGCTTGATCTTGTGCAGGGCTCCTACATGTAGACACAGCCTCTGTACATTCATGTGTTCAAAATCCCTGTCATGTCCAGGAAATACTGTTTCACTGTAGATGTCCACTATCTCTGTCTCTTGCCATCTTCTGTCTCCTCTTCTATAACGATCATTGCTGGAGGAGAGAAGAGTCAGATTTCTTCAGGGATGCAGCCCTGAGAGGCTACCCATGCTCCTATAGATGGTCTTACACCCATACATACAAGGCAGCACTAAGTGGACTTAGGAGGGAGGGAGAGAGGGAAGGAGGGAGGGAGAGAGAGAGAGAGAGAGAGAGAGAGAGAGAGAGAGAGAGAGAACCTGAAGTTGGAGAGAAAAGTTAATGGTGGGGAGATAAAATGTGTTTAATCAAAACACATATAAATGTATGAATTTTTTGTTAGTTTAGACAGCGTCTTACAATGTAGCACTGGTTGGCCTGGAAAGGGGTTGGCTTTGAACTTACAGTGATCTTCCTGACTCTGTTTCTTGAGTACTGAAATCAAAGACATGTACCGCCACACCCCACAAAATTCTTAATTTCGAAAAACCCAAAAAGGAAAAACAATTCTTCCCATGCTGCATAGAAGGGAAGTTCCCCACCCACCCTAGGGAAACTCTCAGTTGGGTCCCACAGCCTTCCCATGAGTCTCCATCTTACCCCACTAGCTACTCTTCAGAGCTGAAGGGCCCTCCCTTGCCCCTAGAGTAACTTTCACCTTTGTGTCCCATATAACTACCTCATTCAGTGATATTAATAGATCAAACCCTTATTTTGAAGTGTTCATTTTTATGCCAGAATTATCTGTTTAAGAAATAAATATATCCTAGTAAGAAGAGATAATTCAAATCAGAGAAAAAAAAACATTACAATTATTCTGAATGTCAATGAGACAGTTCATGGCATGAAAATAAGTTTGGACATGAGGTCCATAGTGCACGTGTTTGGTGCTGGAAATTAAAACCTGGCCTTGCATATGCTAAGCTAAGCAGGCATTCTTATCGATGAGCTATGTCTCCAACCTGAGGCATCTGATTTAAACACGGTCTTGTGAGTTTCTTATTTACTTCAACGACTATTAAGACCATCCACAGTGTTAGATCATCTTTAAAATTGCTTCACGCTGAGAATCCAGAATTCCAATTCAAGCACAGATCTTGGGATTTATACTTCTTCTTAGACACAAATGACTGCTCATATTACACAAAGGAAAAATGAAATATTGTAAAATTCCGAGATCACTAACGATGCCCTGTTCCATCGAACACCGAACCCAGACTTCAGACTTCGGATCTGCAGTCTGGACCTGACCTGGCTGTGAGTAGCACATGTGTTCAACCTATGGATCATTTTATCCTTGTCTATGTGTGCTCCTCTGCTGAGATGGATGTGACCTGGACTGATGATGTGGATGGAAAGGAATGCAAATGAAAACACATGCTCAGGAGTCAGCAGCATCCAGCAGGATCTCAGGAGTGCAGGAGGCAATGCTGGATCTAAACGTGTACTTTACAACACTAAAGTCTGTTCAACAACTCTCTGTTAGAATCCTCACATGAAAAGCCTGTGATGAGAAATTGGGAGGAGACTCAAGGTAAAGAAACTATGAGAAAGCACCTTCCAGGTGGTCGTTCTCATCTGAGAATTGTACTCACTCTAAGAATTGTCAGTTTCCTGTGAAAGAACTGAAATATTCTGAACAATGTTACTGCCAAGAGTCATCCCTAAATTTGCTTATTTACTTAGAACTTTTAATTTTATTTTGTATGTATGAGTGTCATGCCTGCATGTATATAACTGCACCTGTGTCATACAGTGTCTGCAGAGGTCGGGGGGGGGGGTGTTGGATCTCCTGGAACTAGAGTTATAGATAGTTGTTAGTCTCCATGTGGGTGCTGGGATTCGAACCTGGTCTTCAAGGGTACCCAGGGCTATGAATCACTGAACCATCTCCTCCAGCCCCAAATCTTGCTTATTTTCAAAGAGTCTTCATTAAAATATTTATATAAAATCTGAGCATTATTAAAATTACATGGTGCTCACCAAGCATTCACCTAATTGGAAATGGCAATCCAGAACACATGTAACCAGAGCTCTGAAAGTCACATGGCGTGTGGAATGCAGGTCGTTTAACCCTGATGGCTTACTTCTCCCATTGTGGTGACCAAACATCCTGACAGAAGCTGCAGAAGAAAGGAGGATTTATTTTAGCTCATAGTTTGAGGGTAGCGTCTATCTCGGTGGGGAAGTCTTGGAGGTGGGATCCTGAACATCGGCAGTGAGGGAGCAAAGAGGAGTGATCAGTTCACTCTCTCCTTTGTGTTTGCTCCATAGTGAGGTGGCCATTGTCACTTCAGTTAGCCTAATCTAGAAAATCCCTCACAGACATGCTCGGAGATTTGTCACCAAGGAGATTATACAGCCCGTCAAGTTGTCAATCAACATTAACCATAACCCCTTGGAAGAAAGTTAAGGGAAGAATCTCTGGAAAAAAAGACATCTAAGCTGTTATTTTTATGACAAGGTATCATTAAAAGTTCTATTTGCTGGTCAGTCAGTTCAGTCAGTAAAGTGCAAGCATGAAGGGCTGAGTTTGATCCCCTACACAAAAAGAGGTTGCGGCACGTGCTTATAATTCTAGTACTGGGTGCTGGAGACAGGTGGATCCCGGGAGTTTGCTGGTCACCCAGTCTATTGTACTGGTCAAGTTCCAGGCCAGTGTGTGACCATGTCTCAGAAACTAAGATGGATGGCTTTTGGGCACATCTAAGTTTGATCTCTGGCCTCTACACAAACGTACACAAACACAACACACATACAAAGTAGTCTTTGTCTTTTGATACCCATAAAGCAAGTAATTTTTACATTAGGCTGGGCATAGTGATACATACCTTAAATGTCAGTACTTGGAAGAGAGGCAGGAGGAACTGTCCGAAATCTAGGACAGCCTGGTCTATATAATGAGTTCCAGATCAGCTCTGGCTATAGGGAGACCCTGTCTCAAAATATAAATAAATAAATAAATAAATAAATAAATAAATAAATAAATAAATAAATAATAGTATTTATGCATAGTTTACTATTATTCATTTTTGTAAAGTATTTCTACATCATTTCCAAACAATTCAAATTGAGTTCACATCTTTCCTGCTGTTAAATCCTCATGTCCAATTCTACATGTGTCATTTGTTCACTGGTTGCTTGGAACTAGTTGCAGGATTCTAGGCTTTTATTAAGCTTTTAGTTCTCCATGTGTTTCAGTCAGACTTTATGCACCCTTGTCTTGTGGTGTTCCTGGAAGGACAGTACAGTCCTCAGTTTACCATCTGGTTGAAACTAGATTCCAGGTTTCCTTCACAGTTAGCTTCTGAAGTGTTTGGAGGACACAGATCACAGGTGGTCATTGTGAGTTTTAGCATTCTGTTCTGATGCTGAAAGCTTCTTCTCACAGGGCTATGCCCTTTCTCAATTACCAGTTCTATCCACTCAAGGACAAAATCAGGTCTTGCTAGACCAGACTTCCTTTTCTGAAGCATGAGCAGACTTTCCTCTTTATAGACTGGACACTGGCTGAAGTCCCATTAGTGGCTCTCCAAGACTTCCCTGAACAGGAAGACAGGTGACCCACATTTGTAGGACATTTCAAGAGATGCCCCCATGCATAGGCCCCTGAGATTTGGTTGACCTCTGAGGTCAAGGAACAAAGTTATCCCTTAGTTCCCTCAGCCAAATTGGTATAGACATTAAGTATTGTCATTTGTATATTTTCTTCCACATTTTTAAAGTTGAGGCAATGTCCCTTTTATCACACTTCCAAAAGTTACAAAACTAGTATGAGAACCAAGGGATGGACTGGGTTCCACCATCCCTTCTTACAGCTTTGTGTGGTAACCATTAGACTAGGAGCAAGGGCATTACCCCTCTCCCTATCCACTAAGAAGAGGATTTGTCTTTTTAATGATTTGTAATTAGAGGAAAAATATAATAGAAGCATTCATTTATCCCCCCCCCCACAACTTCCTAGTAGGTTTAGAGTTCAGGTTGACAAGCTTGGTGATGAGAAGCAGTGGCCATGGGGCTGGAGGGGAATTAGTGGAAGTAGAAGAGGAAGCAGCAGGGGGCTGTGTGCCTAGTGTCCCCAACGGGTCTTCAGCTATGCACACGACCCTACTCTCCCAAGCCCTGGCCCTCTCCTGTCTATGTAAGATCAGGGAACATGCCACTTGGGAACAGGACACTGCTGGTTCCCAGATCTTCATTTGCAGTTATTCACTGACTATTTGAACCAGGGAGGTATACCCTGTGTCATTTCTAATATCCCCAGAGGCTGGACCCATGAAGCACTGAGCATGGAAATAAATTGAGCGATTAGCAAAGTTCCTTCAGAGAAGCCCTCACCTCACAGCAAAGAAGGGCTTGATGCAAATACACAAAAATGATAAACACATCTAGTGTCTTCCCTTATATTCTGCCCGGGTGACTTATCGCTGTACATATTTGGTCACATGTGACATCATCCAGCCTCTCAGGCATCTCCTTTCTACCAAGGAGACACCTAGAACTGGAAGGGCACAGACATGCCTTCTCTGTTCCTCTCAAATGCCACAAAGTTTATTCTTTACTATTGGTTCACCTGACCAATGGAAGTATTTATATTACTGTTTAACAAGTATTTTTTTTGTGTGTCAAGCCCAGAAAAAACATTAAGCCTTGAAATAGTCATGAGGTTGCATATCTTTTGAGGAAAAATTCAAATGAAGATACATAAAAATCTAAAATTATATGTCATGCTAGAAGCAGAAAAAAAAATCTTTATGACAAGAAGAACAAACCATCATGATATGGGAAAATGAAGCTGAGAGAGAGAGAGAGAGAGAGAGAGAGAGAGAGAGAGAGAGAGAGAGAATCACAGTTTTCATGTTCTCAGGAGAGAAGTTAATTATTATGCTTGGTAATCCCAACCTTTCTTTTTTTTGGGGGGGGGACTTTTTGAGATGGGGCCTCCCTGTAGCCCCAGCTGGCCTAGAATTTACTATGTAAACCAGGCTAGCCTCAATCTCACAGACACCTCTCTGCCTCTGCCTCCAGAGTGTTGGGATTAAAGGTATGCACTATCACACCCTGCTAGTGATCCCAAATTTTAATTAGACATTTGTATTACCTACAAATAGGTTACTGTGAAGAGTTTATTTACATTAAAAAAAAAAGAAAACAAGAGGTGACATTTAATTTCTGAAAGGCCAGGGTAAGATAAAAAATGAAAAAGCAAACAACACAGCCATTGAAGTAAAACCGGTAGGCAGTCTCAGAATCCAGTGCCAGGCTAAAGTCCCTTCTCCAGTTCCTTGCTTGAGATACTAGGCAAGTCAACAAGAAAATCCAGTGGAATCCCTGGAGGAAGTCCAGCTTCACCCCAAGCAGGGGAAGCTGAAATGATCCGATTAAATCTTGAGACTATCAAGAGCAGACTCTAGTAGATAATTCTGCAGATGAAAGGGGGGGATATCCACAGCAGCTGGAGGAAGTGGGCCTTTGAGAAGTTGTGTTCTATCTTGATACACCAGCAGGAGTCCTGTTTCCCAGAAGAGTGGGAAGGATCCAAAGCCCTCTCTCCGCAGGATCCTGAGGGTGGTATGGTCTAGGAACCTTCCCAGCTGTTGTCACTGATAAGAGACAGACAAGAAAATGAAGTAGAAAGTAGCTACCAGAGTAGAGGAAAAGGAAAAACAAAGAAGGAAGAAACAAGAAAGGAGAGGGGGCTGAAAAATATATATATATGATCTATGTTTATACATACATATGAATCTCAGCTGCCTTTATTATCAATACATAGAACATCCTAGTTTTCTTTTTTTTAATTTTTTTATTAATTTTATTTATTACTGTATGTGTATGAATGTACTGTCTGCATGCAAGTCTGTGCACCCGTGTCATGCAACGCTGTGGAGGTCAGAAGAGGGTGTCGGATTCCCCTGGAACTGGAATTCTCCTGGAATTGGAGTTTCAGACTGTTCTCGGCCGCCATGTGGGTGCTTGGGATCGAACCCAGGTCCTCTGCAAGAGCGGTCGGTGCTCTTACCCGCTAGGCCATGTCTCCAGCCCCAGAACATCCTAGTTTTCTAAGATTCTAAGATTCTTAGATGAAATTCATCTTCTAAAATCAACTGTTTGAAATTTTCTATTATCTATTAAAGGAAAAGTTTAGGTGAAATACAATGGAAGGAAGTAAATCAAGTCAGGATGTAATATCTTTCCTGGGGTGCATTGTAACCTTGACATGTCTCCAAATTGTAGCTAAGAACCCAGTTTATTCAAAAGGGTTCCTTTCTGCAAGTAAGTTCCTTCCTGAGTTTCTCCTTCAATATCATTCTTCAACTTCTGCAGACATCTCAGAACAATGAACTCCCCAACATGTCCACCACGTCCTCTGTCCTCTGCATTGGAGAAGCCCTGGGAGATAAACTTCCCTAACTCATCCCCACCAGCCCCACTCCTTAGACTTGTCAGGATAGGAGCAAAATAGATAATACATTCTGCCTTCACTGACTGATGCTTCCCTTCAGGACGCCTCCCACTACCTGGGAATTACCCATTCCCCCACCCACTAAGATCAAAGGCATTCCACAATCCACAACACAAAAGATGGAAAATGTCTCTCTACTCACTGAAAGTTAAAAGGATAAGACTGACTTTCCAAGTCTTTTCCTGGGAAAATCATCCTTATTAGGAATCTAACCACCAATAAGAAGCAATTATTTATGGCTTGCTCTCGAAAAACCACCTTGTATATCTGTCTACGGAAGGTACTGGAAATAACTTTCAGGGGTATTCAACTGAGATCAATTCGATCTGTTAAATACACAAATTTGGATGTATAGCTGTTTATACAGTGCTTTGATTTGCTCTTCACTTTTTTTTTTTTTTGTCTTTTCAAGACAGGGTCTCCCTGTAGTCCCAGCTGTCCTGGAACTCACACTCTGTAGACCAGGCTGGCCTTGAACTCACAAAGATCCGCCTGCCTCTGCCTCCCAAGTGCTAGGATTAAAGGTGTGCACCACCACGCTCTTCACATTTTTAATCTTTTTGATTCAAGAAATATTTCTTCCAAGGCACTATCCATTGTTTTCTGTACTATAAGTCCAAGCATAATTTCATGTGTGTTTTTATGGTATTCATAATAATGATTATCAGAATGTTAACATATGAAGACATTCATAAAAGGTGGAATTGTTGCTATGTTGTACTGTGTATTTGGACATGTGCCCAGAAAGTAAAAAGAGATCGCACCAAAATCAAGGTAGTGTTTTTTGGCCATAGGGAGAACAGCTAGTGTGAGTTGCTTGGAAAATTTCTTCACGGTCCCTTCTCTCCCCTGAAAATGATTTTTACAAGTATTTCATTTGTTGTTTTTATTTGATGTGTGAGTGTATTGCTTGCATGTAGGTAGATGTCCTCTTGTTGTACAATGCCACTGGAGGTCAGAAGACGGCATCCGATCCCCTGGAACGGAGTTACAGGTGGTTGTTAGCCACCCTGTAACAATGTGGGTGCTAGGAATAGAACCCCTGTCCTCTGTAAGAGCAGCCAGTGCTCTTAACTGCTGACCCATCTCTCCAGACCCTTTCTCCCCATTTTAACTTCCCATCAATTCACACCCAACTGGACAGCCAAGGACATTCATGTCTCATGGACTTAAAAAAATATTTACTTTTAGTACTGTATGTCCTGGTCTCTAATTTCTGAGGAAAATATCTAATTGTAAAAATTCATTGGTTAAAAATATTTTCCAATATTTAGAGATTGGCAAAAGGAAGTATTACACAAGCCATCCTTGCTTTTTTTTTTTTTTTTTTTTTTTTTTTTCTTGTTGGTTGGGTTTACAAAAATGACTTGGAAGTAAGGTACAGAAAACACAGGCTGGGCTGGAGAGATGGCCTAGCGGTTGGGAGCGCCGACGCTCTTGCAGAGGAACCGGGTTCGATCCCCAGCACCCACATGGCGGCTGAGAGCCGTCTGAAACTCCAATTCCAGGAGAACTCCAGTTCCAGGGGAATCCGAGACCCTCTTCTGACCTCCGCGGCATTGCAAGACACGGGTGCACAAACTTGCATGCAGACAGTACATTCATACACATACAGTAATAAATAAAATTAATAAAAAAATTTTAAAAAAAAAGAAAACACAGGCTATGTCAGCTTGAAAACTCCCTTCTTACAGGCAGATGCAGCACGCTTGCCAGAAAGAAGTAAGGCTGGATGAAAGGTCCATGGACTTCAGACTTGACTCATATCATTGGCTGGGAGGTCCTAGTGGGCTGTCATGAGTTCATGTAATGGCTCTGCTTAAGAGGTTATTAATACGACTTGGGGTTTCCTTTAAACGCCTGTGTGGATTTCTTTACACACTTTTTGATTGCATGAGAGGGTGTTTATACCACTGAACATCAGTGTTAATTAACAAGAACCCAACTAGGAAGAAATTATATTGTCTTGGAATAGGGGCAGTGAGGCCTAGAAGTTTTACTAACCTATTAATTTTCAGAAAGTTTCTTCAAAAGATTTTTTTTTTCCTTCTCTGGGTCCCTAAAATAAGCTCAAAGAGGGTGAGGTCTATTTTTTAATGAAAAAGTGAACTTTATAGGAAGTGACTTAAACAAGATTTTCAAATGGCATTTAACTATTCTAATAAAATAATAGGAATCATGAACAGCATATTTAGGATAGATTTTTCTTCCTCTAGATGAAGTATTAGACAGTTTGGCTGAGATAGAGGATTATAAGCTTGCCTTAAGAAGTTTGGAATTTAATACCAACGGCAAGAAATACAGTATTGGGTGTTTTATACTGTTTTGACTCCCTCTAGAAAGAAAGCACAAAGGCACTGACTGGAGTTATGTTTTTCACATCTCACTGTAGGCGTCATTTCCTTGAACTGTCTCAATATAGATTTCATTTTTTTTTAAGAAGGCAAGCTGAGACTTTTTCCATTACTCTTGGCTGTGATCTGGATTTAGTCAAACTGGCCACTGTCACTCCTTGGTCTAATTAAAAACACCTGTGAGAATTTTGTGTCAAAGGGAGAGAAAGTAAGTTAATGTTCATAATCATTATGATAAGATTTCATCCCAAAGCCCATTTCATACATTTTAGGCTAAGACATGACCTTCCAAGCACCTCTCACATTCTTTGACTAAAAGCACCTATCAGTTGTGTCTGTATATGCAGTGTGTGTGTGGGGGGGGTACTCTTAATGGAACATCCATTCTTTTAAGAAAAAAATGTAATATTGGAATTCTGGTTATAGTTGCATAGTGTGACTAACTGTTCTTTTCTGATTAAGAATAACAGAAAGGTGACCCAAGAAGATACCTAATAAGAAAACATATCCTTTTTTCTTCCTTCTCTTTTTCTCTTCCCTCAAGCCCTTATATTCTTCATATTTCACATTCCACAATTTCCTAAAAGAATTTCTTCCATAAACTAACTAGTGGTCATATAACAATAATAAAGTATTTGGAAATTTTTAAATAGAAATTTAAAAATTCTACATCAAGCTCCGATAAGAAAGAGAAAGAGAGAGAGAGAGAGAGAACAGAAGAAGAGAAAGAGGAGAGAAATTTGTATCTTTTTTCTATTTTCATCTTCAACTGTAAAATATCTAAAAATCCCAAATGCCTAGTAATAACTGTGAAAATGTCAACTCTGAGGAATCAAAGTCATCTCAACAAATGTCATTTATTATGGGTGATATATAAGGTTTATAACTGGACTATTGAATATAATACTGGGATATAAAATAAATTTTATACTAGCGTAACCACACATTGATTTTTTTTCCCTTTTTTTCTTTTTTGTCTTTTTGAGACAGGCTCTCCTTGTAGCTCAAGCTGGCCTAGAACTCGCTATGTAGACCAGACTGGCCTTGAACTCACAGAGGTCTGCCTGCCTCTGCCTCCCAGATGCCGGGATTAAAAGCATGTGTCACCACCCTGGGCCACACATTGATTTTAAAAGTCCATGAATTCAAAATGCAAAACTGAGCACATGAACAAATTAAAGACTGTAACATTTTACAGTAGGATTAATGTTGTAGTTATTTTCACGTGAACTGTTTGACACCTGTATTCCAACATCTCTAGAGCATGCATTGCTCACATGTTAATTCAGTGGAACAAATTAAACCTTAACATGAATCATCAATTAAAAACTTACAGATGTAAAAACAAAAGTAATAATCTGGAGAGAGAATATATACCTCTCAGAACAGTTTTATCAGAAAGATATAAGTTCCTGAAGAACACATGATGCTGTTGGCTACCACATAATGCATCGCAATATGAGGTACAACTGCACAGGTTAGTAGGAAACAATACCTTCAAACTGGAATAGTGTGACTTGGCCTCACCATCAAATCAAGGAGGGCTGCTCTGTCTTAGGGTGACAGCAGCAGAAGCGGTGACTCAAATTCATTCCATGAAGTGGTTTGAATAAGGATGTCCCCCATAGGTTCCAAGTATTTAGACATTTTGTCTCTAGTCCTTATTTTAGGAAGTGTGGCCTTGCTGGAGAAAGCACATAACTAGGGGTGGGATTTGAGAGTTCTTAAGCCTTGCCAGTGGGCAGCCAGGCTGGTTTTCTCACTATGCATGTATAGACTCAACTGCACCAAAAGGGAGGAAACAAAGGAAAAAGTAAGAGAGGGAGAGAGAGAGAGAGAGAGAGAGAGAGAGAGAGAGAATGAAGAAGAACGAGAAGAAGAGAAGGAAGGAAGGAAAGGAAGGAAAGGAAGGGAACGAAAAGGAGGAAGGAAGGGAAGGAAAAGAAGGATGGAAGGAAGGAAGGAAGGAAAGGAAGGAAGGACAGAAAGGAAGGAAGGGACGGAAGGAAAGGTAGGAAAAGAAGGAAGGAAGGGAAGGAAAAGAAGGAAGGAAGAAAGGACGGAAGGAAGGGAAGGAAAGGAAGGAAGGGAAGGAAAAGAAGGAAGGAAGGAAAGGAATGAAGGAAGAAAGGAAGGAAAAGAAGGAAGGAAGGGAAGGAAGGAAAGTAAGGAGGGAAAGTAAGAAAGAAAGGAAGGAATCAATCTTTCTCTGATTCCTGAGTCTGTTTGGCTTTCTGCCCCTGCCACCTCTGCCACATGTCTCCCCACCATTACAGACTCTATTTATAAATTGTTTTGGTCACGTGTTTTATCTCAACAACAGAAAAGCAATCCACCTTCCTTACTCCAACTACGGTACTTGTGTTTCCTCAATTGCCAAATGACAAGAGCGCTTACAGGTATCCAATGGCAACGAACAAAACAATGTTACTCTAATTCTCTTAAATGACGGTTCATTAAACATATCCATACACATTAAAGTGTGCCTCTTTAGTAGTGCATATGTAGCACAGGTACTATATGTCTTGAACTAGTCTTTGCAGCCTGTGAGTTATATTAAATATATTAAACTGTCTTGTTTTCTCTGTTTCTCTGGCTTATATATGATTTAGATGGGTTTCTGTCCCCAAATTTTATGTGTTGAAATCTGGTCTCCAGTGTGATGATATTGAGAAGTGATGGCACCTTTAAAAGTGATGCCTCAGTGCTAGAAAGTTGGCACAGCAATTAACAGTACTAGCTGCTTGTGGACCATCCAGGTTCAAGTTCCAGAACCCACAAAGCAGCTAACAACCATCCATAATTCAAGTTCCAGAGCACCTAACACCCTCTTCTGGTTTCCATGAGCACTGGACACATGTGGGGCACCTACATACATGCAGACAAGACACACATACACATACAACAGAAATAAATAAAAAATACCAAAAAGAGGCACAGCCTAGAAAGAGGTAGTTAAGTCATCACAGGAATATCCTAGAAGAGGTTAAAATAACCCTTGCAGGAACCCAGTCAGTTCTCGAAGGAGAAAGTTGTTATAAACTGAGGCTGTGGCTTCTTTTGTACACAACCTTCTCCCTTCCTGATCTCTGTTTTGTTGTGATGCAGCTGAAAGGATCCTTTTTGCCAGAGTTTGAACATGTGGGGCCACCCAATCTTAGACCAAACTAAAAATTAAATTAAACTAAAAACTAAATTACAACTAAATAATAACATACAAAACTAAATAAAAAATCCAAGTAAACTTCATTACTGTGAAGATACCCAGGTTCTGGTATTCTTTTTATTAACAACAAGAAATGTGCTAATATCTGTAGTCATTTCCATAGACCCATGGTGGTAATCTACTTCTTTTTCAAAGGCAATTTTTACTGAAGCTTTATGCATTTCATACAAAATTTCAAATCAAATCTAGACCCATGCCCCCCACCAGAGCTCATGCTTTTCATCATTTTCTCAGTCTCTCTCAAAATTACTGATTTAGAAGTTTACTGTACTGAGCAGAAGTTCACCATTTCAGTAAGTTCTTTGACCCAGTCTTTCTGTTGTTGTTGTTGTTCCTTCCAATATGCATCACTCCAAAATATGCACATGCATGCCACATATATCATAGGTTTTAACATCTTCAGCTTATGATTTTTTTTCTTTATTATGCTGAAAGATGTCATGTTTGTAGGCTCCTCCTTGGCAAGCCCAAACCACCATCAGTTCTGCCCTTGTGCTCCACACTGGTGTTTTCCCTTCCCACGGTCACCAAATGAGGTTCAGTAAGCATCGCATCCTGTCTTGATCTTCCTGTACTGTTCTTCATGATACAGCCTGGGTAGTCCAACAATGGCAGTCTATACTCTGAAGAGGTTGAAATCCCAGTAGCTGCTCAGTCTACAAGCTGGATGTCTCAGCAGTCTCCATTTGGCATTGAAGGTTTAGAGGATTCTTGGAGAGACACGAGTCTTCAGTCCATATTAGAATGTTGAAAAGCTGTGTCTCATGTCTTTGAAGGATGGCAAAAGCAGTGGCAGCCACAGGGTAGCTGCACTTGCCAGTAAGACAGGCAAAACAACTGTTTTGTTTTGTTTTGTTTTACTTTTTGTCTTTTTACTAAGTTTTATACCTGAAG
Organism: Rhizomys pruinosus; assembly: GCA_009823505.1. Classification (NCBI taxonomy): domain Eukaryota; kingdom Metazoa; phylum Chordata; class Mammalia; order Rodentia; family Spalacidae; genus Rhizomys; species Rhizomys pruinosus. Next base: position 2,293,422 of record VZQC01005031.1, read on the forward strand.
TATAATTTCTCAGGCCTTACTATTTATTTATTTATGGTTATACTTTCCTTTTGGATGTTTAAGGCCACACAACTCAGATTAACCAAGGTTTTTGTTTTCTCAAGGTCAGTTGAGGATCTGGTCCTCAAAGGTCACTCAGGTTTTTTTTTTGGGGGGGGGGCTGGCCCCTTTTGGCTTTTCAATCACTAGTTCCATCCATTTGAGGACAAAGTCAGGTCTTGCTAAGACCAGGCTTCCATTTTTGAAGCATGAGCAGACTTTCCTCTTTATAGACTGGACACTGGCTGAAGTCCCATTAGTGGATCTCCAAGACCTCCCTTCACAGGAAGATTGGTGAATCACATTTGCAGGACATTTCAAGAGATTCTCCTATGCATAGTCCCCTGGGACTTAATTGACCTCTGAGGGCAAGGAACAAAGTTATCCCTTAAGACCCTTGGCCAAATTGGTACGGACATTGTATATGGTCATTAAGCATCCAGAAAGGCTAAGTTACATCAGCCTGACACCTTTAACTGCTGTGCAATATTTTAGAAAATGCTTGGAAAAAAGCTCAAGCAGCTTTGTATAAGAAATACTAAGAAGCATTACCATAAAATAAATACTGTGGTTAGACATAATGTAATGGCACACTAGTTTTTTCCTCATTTTTTTGATCTTACATAACTCTACAATATGCATACATTTCTTCCACCCATATACCACTAAGTCTGAAAATAAATGATAGCTTAGTTCTAGAACCTTTTCAATCTTTTTGTATTTGTTGAGGCTTTTTCTGTGTCCCAGTATGTGGTTGATTTTTGAGAATGTTCTGTGGGGTGCTGAGTAGAAAGTGTATTCTTTGGTATTTGGTGGAATATTCAGTAGATGCTTGTGAGGTCCATTTGGTGTGTCATATCATTAGTTCAGATGTCTCTCTGTTTATTCTTTGTCCAGTTGACCTGTCCAAAGGGCTCAGTGGGATATTGAAGTCCCCTACTATGAGTGTGCTGAGGTTAATCTGTGCCTTGAGGTCCTGGAGAATTGTCTTTATAAAGTTTGGTGCACCAGAGTTTGGTGCATATATATTCATGATTGTGAAATCTTCATGGTTAATTGTTCCTTTGATAAAGATGTAATGGCCCACTTTGTCTCTTCTGATTTCTTTTACTTTGAAGTCTATTTTGCCTGATATTAAAATAGCAACTCATGCTTTCTTTTTGGTACCATTTACTTGGGATCATCTACTTCTTTACAACTTTGGCTTAAAAACAAAACAACAACAACAACAAAAAAGAACTTTGGCTTTAGTGACTCAAATATATGTTTTTCTCCAAAATACATTTTTGTGCTGGTCATGATGGCACTTGCTTTTGATCCAGTACTCAGGAGGGAGAAGCAGGTGGATCTCTGAGATTGAGGTCAGTCTGGTCTATATGGTGAGTTATAGTTGAGCTCAGGATACAGGGAGACCCTCTCTCAAAACCAAAACAAAACAAAGCAAAAACATAAAAACCAATAACCAAACAAATGCCTTTGTGTCTATTTTCTGGTTCTTGGGTACCACTAGATAGAGTGTTTTATTTCATGTCTCACACTTGAAACAGTGAATACAGTGAATACACTCTGAATAGCTCTATGAATATGAATCCACTAATTAAGGACTAATTCATTGATAATGAATCCACTAATTCATTACTAACTTTTAGGAGAACTGAGAGGAATAAATTATACATATTTACCCACCCATTGTTGCTGGCAAGGAAGGGAAGACAGTCTTTCTAAAAAATATTTTATTGAAGTTTTGTGTATTTCATACAACATTTCTCAATCCGGTTTAGAGTCATTTCTTCTTCGATGCCCCCCACCCCACCTGAGGTCATGCATTCTTACATACATGCCTTGCATCTTTTTCTCAGTCTTTTTAAAGCTTTCTTTGCTATGTTAGTCTCAGCTCCTCCCTCCTCTGCCCCAGAATGCTGGGGCGACAGGTGGACACATCCATGTCTTATACTGTGTTTTCCTATTTAGACTTTGAGTGAATACCCTCTGTGTGCTTGGGATTGAATGCAAGGCTGTATACACCACCAGCCGCAGACTGCCAGCCACATGCCCTGTCTAATCACTGCTGCACTATTCATAACGTCTGACATGTGGCACCAACCAAAATGCCCACAAACATTGGAGTGGATCATGAAAATTTGAGATGTAAATGAGTGCAGTATTATTTCCTTAAAGAGAAAGACACTCTGCAGTAAGCACCATGCACAGTAGACCTTGTGGAAATTATGCTCAGTGACATGGCC